>JAJIBD010001224.1:0-427199 GCA_021461705.1 Cryptotis parvus
CAAACCACAGAGTTAATAACATTGAAATAGCAATAGCCAAACTTGAATAAACAAATTTAAAAAGTACCTGTCAAGATCTCAGACTAGGACTGGGAGGGAGAGTAGGAGGGGGAACCTGGGAACACTGGTGGAAGGAAGTTGACACTGGTGACAGGATTGATCATGGAATGCTGTATGTCAAAACCCCAATTATGAATAACTTTGTAATTCATGGTGCTTTAATAAAATTAAATTTTTGGGAAAATAAATAAAGGGCAATACACCCAAAGTATGTATTGAGGATATGATACTAAGTTGGTTTGATATAAAGTTGAAGTAGTTGCTGTTTTACCCCAAGAAGTGAAAAATATCTGGAACTCAGAAAACAGTATGACAGATGAAACCATCAGAAGCACTCAAAGAAGATAACCAGTATTATTTATGTCAGGGATGGTAAAGCTGTTACTGGTTTTTCTAAATAAATTGTATTAGAATATATGCTTACTCATTCAAAATTGAGTAGCTGAAAATGAAGATTTTATGGTTTTCAGAGCAACAAGTATTTACTAACTGATCTGCTAGTGAAAAAGTTTTCATGAGACTGGAGCAATAGTATAGCAGCTAGGGTGTTGCCTTGCATACAGTTGACCCAGGTTCAATCCCTGGCACCCCATAAGGTCCCCTGATCCTGCCTGGAATAATTCCTAAGAACAAGTCAGGGGGTAAGCTGGGCTTTGCTGGATCTGCCCCAACCCCACAATAAAAGAGTAAACATATTCAAACTCCTGAACAACAATTTCATTCCCTTGTATCTATAAGAAGGAGGTTTGTTTGATACCTTATTAGCACTTAGTCCTGCACCTCGCAAGAACTTGAAATTCTCAAAACTAAACCACAGTCCTAGAAGACCAAAAAAACTTTCATTTGTTCACCAGAGCCAATTTTGCTGTGTTTTCAAGTACAAATTAAATTCTGAAGTTTAACAATAGACTGTCAGAGCCCGAAGCCAATAGTGACAACTACTGAGACCTTCCAACAGAACTGAGACTTTTAAGCAACAGAGGAAAGCGAGGGACTGAGACAGAACCTTGGGATAAAGGTCAAGGTAGAGTGATACTTTGGTAGTGGGTGTGTTATAGGTGATATTGTAAAGCCTAAAACATTTGTACTATTGTAAAATTTATTGGTCAATAAAATTTACCAATAAATTGTTGACTAATAAAATTATCTTGACTAAAAGCTATTAATAAACATATTTAATAAGAACTATTACAGCAGTGTTGCTGCTATAATAGTTCTGCAGAGTATCTGGTTGAAAGGGAAAATCTAATCCACTGTAATGTTACCTGACCAGTTCCCAGGTACTCACATGAAAAAAAGCCATTCCTCCAGTATTTTAACATTCAAATAGAACGCACTTTGTCACATTCATTTAACTTACTATTTTACAGGGTAAACCTCCCAAGAGGTACCCAGGAACTCCTCCCTGCAATACTTTGTCGATCATGGAAGTTGATACAAATTCCCAAAGTTGTGATTCTTTAGCTATGGGGTGCCCAATGGTACTTAGGGACCACCAGAGACAAATTCTTAAATGTCCAAGCCACACACAGTGCCAGGAATCAAATCAACTAACCCCTGTACTCCCTCTTATATCCCTGTTTAATGTACTTTTAATTAAATATTTTTGTAAATCAATTATTATGCTAATATACAGTTTGGTATTTAGTCAACACATATACATTTACACATGTTTCTAAGTAGCTCCTCTAATCTTAATTTTTGTGACTGCATAATGTTCTAACAGATATGCACTTGTCTACTCACCTTTGATGCATTATTAGAAATGGGCATTGTTCCTAATTGCTTATACTTTCAAATGCTTGCATCTCTTAATCTTAAGGGTATATTAATTTTAAAATAGCAGATGCCTTTGGGCTACACTTGCTTGTGACAGTGCATATGGATATGTTACTGGTGCCCGCTCAAGCAAATCGATGAACAACGGGAAGACAAGTGATATAAGTGAAGCTTTTTCCTAAGGACATTCTTAATAGTTTTTGTATTAAAAATATTACTAACTTTAAGGCAGGTATATGAAATTCTGGATTATTTCATAGAAATATTACATAAATTTACATTGCTATCAGCAATGCATAAAGCGTACTGGTTTGTTCACACATTAGAATAGCATATCATTATTTGCATTAAGTACAGGTAAAATATTATTGATCATAATAATTCAAATAGGGGGATGACTTGTCATCCCCAAACAAGAATGACAGTTATTTTGTCCTTTCTTGTATTTGATAATGAGCATGAGTTGACATTGCCATTTGCCTTTATTGAACTAGAACCAGAAACTAGAATCTTCATATATCATTATTTTTTTCAGGCATATTATTAAGGCATGTCTTATTTGAATTACATGTAAAACTCTCGTTAATTTGTTTCTTAAAAGGAATTTTAATAACAATACCATTTAGAAAGTGCTATTAAGCTATGACCCCTGAAGGGCTAAATTAAAGTTTTAATGTGAAAAAAAAAATGGAGTAAGCCACAGTTTTTATAATCCCTCATATTTACATGATCATTTTGCTAACTATATCATTTTTTCTCTTTTTGGGGGATGTGTGTGTATGTGTGTATAGAGTAAGACAGGTTATTAAGTCTAAGGAAAATAAAGAGAACAAAGCTTGGGAAGGTTAAGCAACTTATAAACACAAAACTGCTTATAACAAAGACTGCTTAAAAACCTATAATTCTATTCATCCATTCATTACTTTACTGATTAATTGAAGAAATATTTATTGAAGAATATGTTCTGAGCCTATATCATTGACCAAATTTGCAATAACCCTTTGTCCATCATATACTTGATATAGATAGTAGGTAATAGGAAAGATATTATTCAATTATACAGCACATAATTTCACAAATATATAAATTTGTTAGTGATAAATATTATAAAGGAACTAAACAGGAAGAGATTAATGGAAATTTGTTTTATTTAGATAAGATGTTCATAGAAAGCGCCTCTAAGGAAGTAATGTATGAACAAAAAATCTAAAGAATAAGAAAGTTGATTCTAATTGGGGCATGGATTGCCAAATATGTAGAACATGTGTCTAACTCTCCCCATGGTCATAGCAAATTTATGCTAGAATTAACCTGAAACCCTGATGAACTGAATTTATACAGTAAGGGACACAGATAACATGAAGGTTGATAGAAGGTAGAAAGATGCCCTTGCCAAGAACAAAAATCTACTTCAGGGCGTCAACATGCAATGGAGAAGATGTTTCTGAGATGTGGAATTTACTGGGGGAGGCAAGGGAACATTTTGTTGGACTCCTGGAGCTCTAATCCAAATCCAGCATAATATAAATGAATCCCTAAATTCCTAATATTTGAAGGCAAGAGGGAAGTCCAGAAACCCCAAAAAAAATTCTCCTGACTTTACTTGTCATAGGACTCAAAGATCTGAATATGCCTTATGACAATGGGATAAAAGGAAGGAAGCTATAGAGTATAAACTGGGGTTGGAGCTGCCATCTTGCATGTTTCCCACAATCTTGCTGACAGCACTAGTCATGGCATATTGGAAACCAATCTTTGTACTATCAGACCTACCTAGAAAAATGTCTGAGCATTGTTCCATCCAAACATTTAAAGTAAAAATGTTCAGCTAGTTGGTAGTTAATAATCCCTGGCCTACAGCGGGCTTGAATCAGTCCCTACCTGCCTGTTGGTAAATAAATCAGATTCCTCCAGCCAGCAAGCACCCTGAAGTATTCCTCTAAACACAGCTAGCTTAGACAAGGAACTTCCCTGCATTCTGTGCTTCCTTGATACTGAAGGCCCATCACAATCTGCTCCCATTCAGCCTGTGAGTTTCCACTTCAACTGGAATTGAGTCCCTGGCCTTTTCTTAGATAATCTCTGTATGAGTTTCCTAACTACCACCTAGGAATGTGTGCATCTTCATGACTTCTAAACAGAGACTGTTGTTCAGCCCTAATTGTCACCCTGGTACACTCAATATCAGCAACTTAGTGTCTATCAGTCATCTTTCACTGTGAACACTGCATGAGCCCAGGTCTAGACCTTAGCACTTCAGCATAGTGAAGTGCTAGACACTTTAGTGCTTACTACTTGGTGCTCACAACTGTCAGGGGATGCCGCTGGGGTCCCCGACAGTATCAGGACAGAAGTTCTCTTCTACCTCGGAGGATGCCGGGGAACAGATGAAAACTCACGAGTCCAGCGCAGTTCCAAAAAAAAGGCTTTTAATAGTACAAAAGCTCTACCATTGCAATCCAATACAATGAAAGAACTCTAGCTCTGGTCAGAACTTAGACCATACAAGAGAGCCTAAGTCTCCCACCAAAGAGAGAGATCTCACCCGAGAGGAGTCCCTACCCAAAAGGAAATATGCAAAGGGGCCTCAAGTCAGTCCCCTTATATACACCAAAGTAATCCTATCTGTGACAGGGAGGGCGGTGTCAACAAAGAAGCCTAAACAGATTGTAGAAGGGAGGTGCCACACCCTATTACAGGTATAAACAAAGGTTACTGCCAAGGGCTAATTCCTTCTACCAAGATTATCTGTTATGTAAAACACTGGAGAGAGAGGGGGGCTGTTATAAAGTAATACATCTTAATTTCATGAGCTTCATGTAATCTAGATGATACCCACAAGGTCCTTCATATTTATTATCTGCATCAAGGTGATTTCTGAGTATCTTGTTCTTTGTATACTGAAAGGGTCACACTCGCCTGCTTGAGGGCAAACTAGTATGATCCTTCCTGTAATCTTAAAGATAGTCTCAACATAGCCAGGGTGGTAATCTCCTGGTAAATTCTAACTGT
Organism: Cryptotis parvus; assembly: GCA_021461705.1. Taxonomy (NCBI): domain Eukaryota; kingdom Metazoa; phylum Chordata; class Mammalia; order Eulipotyphla; family Soricidae; genus Cryptotis; species Cryptotis parvus. Next base: position 4,852 of record JAJIBD010001224.1, read on the forward strand.
CCCACGTTGGGTGCAGTGGGTATAAAAGAGGAGCTGTGCCCAATCTAGAAAACATAGAAATCTTAGTAGAGATATAATAAGTCAGAAGTTATCAGAGTTAAGGTGACTTCTATAATTGCCACACCCTCTATCACTGTTCATATAGAAGAGAGATCTCATTAGAATGAACCTTGGCTTAAGAACATGTAAGTAGATTAAGCTGTGAGTGGGTAAAACAGCAAAGCTCCCAGATTAGCTAAACCTGTCATTCAACATACAACCATAAAGAACGGGTCACCATTCAAGCCTGCTGAAGTCCAACACCACAATCACTGCTAGGCATGACCTAACTGGCCAGTGCCCAGGCCTCCTCAATCTCAGCCTCACAACACCAATGGTACTTGGTACTGCAAATTCCCAGCCTACTCATGCCTACTCAAACATGTATCACCTGAACCCCACCAAGGCAATTCTATTTTATATAGAAAAAATATAGAAATCATAGAGCTGAAGAATATGGTAGGGCATGCACATGAGAGAGAAAAGAGAGAGAGAGGGAGAGAAAGGGAGAGAGAGATTATGAGCAGAGGACAGAATTGAGTTTGATCTCTGACACTGCATGGACTACTAAGCCCTTCTGACTGTATTTATGGAAGATCCAAAGCACTGTTGTGTGGTCATTGTAGTCCTTAGCACAGTCGGCTCTGAATAGTGCTGCAATGTTTGGCCATAGTAGTGTGTCATTGAGTAGCCCCAGGCCTCTTGAGCACTGCCAAGAGGTACTCACATTAAAACTCTGGAATAATAGAAGGCCTAAACAGATTATTAACAGGTACAGAAATGAAAGAGAAAGAAAAAAGTTTCCCAAAAACTAAAACCCAAGACCAAATTATTTCTCTAGTGAGTTTCACCAAACACTCAGAGATGATCTATCATCTACACTTCTTAAACTCTTGTAAAAATTGAAGAAAAGTGAATTCTCCCAAAGACATTTTAAGGACCAATTAGTTATCCTGATTCAAAAAGAAGACATGTGTCGGTGAGCCACTGGGGTCCCTAACAGTACCAGAAAGAGAGTTCCCTTCTACCTCCGAAGCCAGCGAGAAATGGATGAAAGCTCAGGAATCTGGCACAGGTTTTAAAATGATTTATTTATCTCAGGTTCAGGCATAGAAATCAACAATAGGAAAAGCCCTGTGCTTAGGATTTCCGGCTAGAACACCAGACACGTGTAGGCCAAGATGGCGACCACCATGTGTTAAGGCCCTGTAAAGAGGAGACAAAAACAAGACTCCCAAGAAGAGTGTGAGCCCAAGAAGAGAGCCCAAAAAAGAGAGAGCGCAAGAGAGGAAGCAGGCTAGTTTTATCCCCTGCAATTCAGACCTCCCACTTTTATGGGAAGCAGGCAGTGTCAAATGCCCTCAGCTAATTTCTCCCAGCACCTCACCTAGGCCCCTTTTTAGATGCTAATGTCTTGAGCCAAGTTCTGCCTGAAAATGCCTTTATAGGGTAGAGAAGAGGGTTTCTGAGATCGCATGTCTCTGTACCAAAGACTATACTAATGCCAGTTAAATATTTCTCCAAGCCTTCACAAGAGTCTCGTCTACTTCACGGTAGTTTTGTATTTTAGTTGCCTTTGAGTTATCAGGAAGCCATGCTTGCTTGCTTGGAGGCAAACAGCATTTCTCTCTGGTCTAATTACTTAGAGATCCAATGTGGCCAGCCAAATATGCTGGTAAGATCTAGCTAGTCCCATGATGATTGTGGTAGCATGAGAGAATATTTATACCAGCCAGTACAGAATATATAGTCAGATAAACTGCCACATTTAAACTATCCCCTATCTACAAGTGACCTGCGGGAGGCAATCCAAGGCAGATGCAGAGGCTCTTAGTGTCCTGCAAATGGACATGGACATGAAGAAAAGTAAGAAAGAAAAGACAATTGAAGATCAATATTAATGATGCTCATTGATGCAAAAAATCTTCGGCAAAATCTTAGGTAACTGAAATCAGAATACTAAATATATAGTACAAAATCTTGCACTTACTGAAAACTGGGTGGGTCTGGAAGGTATCAAATTAAGTAAACTGAGTCAGGAGGAGAAAGGTAAATACCAGATGATGTCACTCATTTGTAGATTATAAGACACAGGAGTAAACAATGAAAAGAAATCAATAATGGATAATAGAAACAAATCCTGAAATTCTGCCCACAGAATGGGAGCTAGTGACATGGGGCTAAGGGGTTATGAAAAGGAGGCTGAGGACAGTAATGCATAGGCAAGACTGTGATGGATGTGGTACAGTAACATTACATGCCAAAGCATTAATATTGATACTGCTGTAAAACATGATATCTAAATAAATAAAAAATGAAAAAAAATAATGTATCAGGATCATATGGTATTTAATCAAGTTATATAAGAATATTTCGACACACTTAAATCAAAGTAATATACTACACCACCAAAATAAGAGCTAAAAAAGGCCATAATACCCAAAAGGAGGGAGAGAGAAAGAGGGAGAGGGGAGAGAGAAAGAGAGAAAGAGAGAGAGAGAGAGAGAGAGAGAGAGAGAGAGGAGAGAGAGAGAGAGGAGGAAGGTACTTGCCATAGAAATAGCTAGTGGGGGGTGACAAGAAGGAAACCGGGCATTGCTGGTAGGAAATATACACTGGTTTGGGGAAGAGTGTTGGAACACTGCATGCCTACAACCGCCATGAACAACTTTGTTACTGTGTTTCTCATGGTGATAAAATTTTTAGAAAAGATAGGAACCCCATCAAAATATTAAATTTTTTAAAAAGCTAAGAGACTAATGGGGCATCTTGGGGTGGGGACAGGTTTTGCTCCTTGACTTGTCCCCTCCCAGGCTCCCAGAAGTCAGAAAAACCTCACACAACAAAACCATAATCATCCTCAAGGTCTGAACTCCACAGCTGAACACAGCCCGACCCAAGAGAGAAGCCAAATTCAAGCCAGGCATGCAGGACTCGGTGACTACGCCAACCAGGTTTTTTTTGAGAGTCTGTGCTGGGGTCACCTCCCCTCGACCTTGGCTCCCTCCACAATGGCCTCGTGGCCCACCCAGAACTCCTGCTGGGGCTCTTGGGCCAAACACGTCAGGTGCAGGGCGGAGTCTCTGCTTGCCTGCCCTGTGCTAGACTAATGGGGTGTCTTGGAGTGGGGGCAGGTTTTGCTCCTTGGTCTGTCCTCTACCAGGCTCCCAGAAGTCAGAAAACCTTGTGCAACACAACCACAGTCATCTTGAAGGTCTTGACTCCACAGCTGGACACAGCCTGATCCCCATGGTGCGTGGGCACTAGCGCAGTGTTGCAGGACTCCTCTAAGAGCCCCCTTCTCTACCCTATGGAGGCTTTTCCAGGCGGATCTTGGCTCAAGACATTAGCTTAAAAGACATTGGGTGAGGTGCTGGGAGAAATTACCTGAGGGCATTTAATCCTTCCTGCCAGGGGAAGTTACATTTGGCTTGCAGCTCCTCCCAGCTCTGCTGGGAGGCTTTGAATTAGCTCTGGGTCCTTGTACATTTCTATAGAACTATTTTCCTGTTTTCATCTCTAGATAGCCTAGCCCAGAATGGGCTGGGCTGGGGAGTTTGGGCAGATTTCTGGCTATAAAATAAGCTGCAAGAAGAAAGAAGCTCTCTTTTTTCCCTTTTGCCATTTCGGCTTCCCTTGGTGTTTTGCTTCTCCGTCCTCTCCATTCTCTGTTGGACCTCAACATGTGGTGGCAGCCATCTTGGCCTGCACCTGGCTTGGGCCTAGCTGGGAACCCAGAGTCTGGAGGTTTTCCCTGCTCTTGGATTGTATATTGGACCCTGTGATAGTAAAGCCCTTTTAAAACTGCATCAGATTCCTGAGTTTTCATCCATTCCTCGCCGGCTCCGGAGATAGAAAGAAAGTCGCTTCCTGGCACTGTTGGGGACCCTGGTGGCGCTCCCGACAGCGCAGTATCTCAAAACCTGGTATACCACAAATGTGTGGGAGTAGTGGCTAGGTAAGACAGGGAAAGGAACAGTGTGCTGATAATTGTTGAAAATGATAATCACTTGTATCACTTGTCTTCCCGTTGTTCATTGATTTGCTCAAGCAGGCAATACCATCCAAGAACTGAGCATTAAATATAGGCAAAAAGATACACACAATAACCTCTAAATGTACGTATTACAATCCACAATGTGTAAGAAAGGGGAAGCAATGAGATAGAGAGAGGAGAGAGAGAGAGAGAGAGAGAGAAGAGATAAAGAATCTGCCATAGAGGCAGGCTAGGGGAAAGGTGAGGGAACCAAGGACATTGGTGGTGGGAAATGGGCATAGGTGGAGGGATGAGTGCTGGAACACTGTATAACTAAGACTCAAACATGAACATCTTGTAATTGTATATCTCAGGGTGGTATAATAAAATATTTTTTAAAAAGCTAAAAATTACAAAAACACGACACGACTTCCCTTGATCACCTATTGCAGAGCGGCACCAGTAATATCCCATAGCCTGTATCATGCCGTGGCCAGGCACAGCTTGTACAGAACATAAAGAGCCTCAAACCATTATTTAGGTCATGGAATGACCTATATTACTGATTTGGCATATCATAACAACACGAGCTTCCAGGCTTGTCGACGGGAGGCAAACTCTTTTAAACATCTCCAAAAAAGCATTTATGAACCGCGCTACCGGCTTGATGGGCGGTCTGCTGGGTGGGTTCTGACAAGAGGGAAGTCCAGAAGTGGAAAATGGCGGCGCCCGTGGAGTGAGGAGCGGTGGTCTGGTTGTTGTGAGGCTCTGCCGAGGTGGTGGGCAGGGCTAGAACCCGCCTGCCTCCCGACTGCCTCATGAACGGCTTTGCACAGGGAGAGCAAGGAACAGCTCGCCCCATGTGTGAGAGTCTCTGGACCAGCATACCTGGGCCGGATTGAGGAAAAAGCTGCGGCAGGGTGGTGTCGGTGATCCGGCTGTGCCAATTATAATATCAATAGAGAAAAAATTGCAAGATCCATTATCTTTTTTATGATAAAATAACCAAAGTGGTAGAGATGAAATATATGTCCACATAACAGCATGTGTATGCATGAAAAAAGTCTCTGCTAACATACTCAGTGTCAAAAAAAAAAAAAAAAGCATTTTCTCTATGATCAGGCACAAGATAAAAAATGTTTACTCTCATCACTATTATTCAGTTAAGTATTGGAATACTCAGCCCTAGCAATCAGGCAAGAAATAGAAATAAAATGAATCCAAATTGGAAAAGAGGTAAAACTATCACTATTTGTGGATGACATGACAATGAGATTAGATAAAAACACAGGACCCCCACCTCTCCATGGAAAAGCATTATATGAGATAACAGTCTCATCTTTTTTTGTGGCCATTTATGGTTCAGGGCATCAAATTTAGGTAAGCTTACTCCCTATACTATCTCCAAGGTCAGTATTTTATTTTTTTAAGAAATTATTTTAAGCATTTGCTTCTTTAATAAAACTTAAACCAATTTTGAGAAGACTTAAATCAATGGAGATCTAAGATTGCTGAGGGTAGAGAAAAGTAGCTCAGATTGAGTCCTGAGAACATTTTCATTTGGAATAAGAGAAAGGAGACAAATGTGGTATCGTAGGAATCAAAGAGTGCAGTGAGGGAGGTGGCTGCTATCTAGTTGTTGAATAAGATGAAGATTAAGAGACACCCATTTGATTTGCATCCTGGAGGTCTTTGGAAAGCAGCACACATTTTTTGGTGGAGAACACCAGTTCAGTGGAAACGAACACAGGCTGGATCAAAACGGGAGAACAGGGCCAGAGCCGATAGCCCAGCAGGTAGGGCATTTGCCTTGCATGCGCCACCCGTGCCAGCCCGGGTTCGATCCCCAGCATCCCATATGGTCCTCCCAGCACTGCCAGGAGTAATTCCTGAGTGCAGAGCCAGGAGTAACCCCCTGAGCATTGCCAGGTGTGACCCAAAAAAGAAAAAAAAATCTAAAAAACAAAATGGGAGAATAGTTAGCATGAAGTCAATGTGTGGACTTAGGGCTCAATGGATGTGACAATGGATAACTATGAGAAGATATGTGTTAGGAATTCAAGAAATGTAGTCATGCATGGAAAGAGACCTGGGATCTATAGTGATTTTTCCCTTTTTTTTTTAATAAATCTGGGAGTATTAAAATATCTTTACTGGTGGGACTCATCTACAAAATTAGAGAAGAGAAAGACCGTTCATGTGTAAAGAAGTTGGGCAGTATTTGAAGTCTGGGGGTTGAGGGTGCTTAGAAAATGGATTGGACTTTTGATAAGCCTAAGAACACTGTTTCCATTTTAACCAGAGCACACAAAAAATGAGGAAATGGCTTCCAATGAAGATTGCAGGTTTGGCCGAGGGAAGATGATTTTTCAATTTTACCCATGAAATGAGAATCATCGTCTGAGTAGAGAAAAGGAAAGGAGGAGGTTTCGGGAGAGAAAAGAAGGTAGAAAATAGCCTTCTCAGGGAACAGGGAAGTTAGTCAACAAGAGAAAATCAAAGACCCGCTGGGCTTTTTGAGTACCCATTTGAAGCTGGAGATCATAAATTTAAGTGAATCATATAGTTCTGTTGCATTTTTTCATCCACATTCAGCAACTGGGGAACAAAGTGGAGCTGACCCAAAACTGGAATCTGCTCAGGAATAAGATGGGGGAGTAAGTAGCAGAGGTGGTTAGGAAGGGGAAGTGCTCCTGAAGGAAACCTGTGATCCGGACATAGAGGCAGGGACAGACCCAGTGAAAATACTGAGATAAGATTTATCAGCAAGAAAAACGCCTTCCTTGCCCTGGACCTGGCTGTCTTGAGGGAAAACAGGCCTTTAAATGTAATCATTCACCAAATGAGAATAGGACTGATATTGAACCCTGGGTTTCTTTAAGTGCTAATACTATAACTATAGAAAATCTATTTCAAATGCTATAGCTGCACACGTAACTTACACATAGGCTTCAGAGAGTTCACATATGCTACAGGAGCTTGAGGGATTACCTCTTCATTTTCACCAATTCCTGAGTCATCTAATACCCATTTAGAATGGTCAGATCTCGTATGTCCTAGGACAGAGAAGGAGCAAATCATGTACAGTTTTGTACATCAATGATGAAGCTGTATTACCTCAAATGAGCAGTGTTCAATTGGTCTGACTCAAGACTCATTGAGCTATACACAGTTCCATCTCCAGCACTGGGCAGACCCCCTGGACCTTCAGGCCTGCATCAACCACCAGCAACTGTCGCTGGGGAGTCACCCCTTTAAGGAAAAGCACATGGGAATGACATTTCATATTCATTCAAAATGCTCTTTTTTATTTAGGGTCTTCATTGAGAGACAAAGATGACTGAGTCTAATCTTCCCTTTAGCTAGCTCTTCATAACCTGTCCATTTTCTCACTGGTCTTTTCTGCTGTATAGATCAATTACTTACTCTGAAATCAATTATGTCGGTTTACATTTGCAGTCATATTTGCATGGCAAACACTAATCCTGTAAGATAGGACCATTTAGGTGGGTTTTGCCTCTTTCTCTCTAACTGGAGTGCTCCCACTGACTGTGTGGTATTTTTGTACAGAGTATTCTTACTCACATATACCCACATTTCGAGTTTCTCTTTACGCAGAACTCATAGGAACACCACCTCCTAAAAACCAGCTCTGGCTCTCTACCTTTAGTCTCTCTCACAAATGGATGATTCTTTTTCTCTTATTACTTAGCTTCTTTTAAAATTATGCATTAGTTTGTATTGTTGTGACATCACATTTCTTATCTTATTCCCAGAAGATGAATGGTATCAACCTTATGTTACATTATTGTGAAAAACTGGAAATCTTAATGCATTTGGCATGAATAGTTTGGTAGGGTTCAATGCTTTTGTGCTTTTGGATCTGTTCTGCTTGTTTTCTACCTCCATTTGGGCAGTAATCTTACATTTTGTTACAAAGAGAATGTGATGTGTATAGCTTAGCTCAATAAATAAATGTAATAGCTGGACCAATGGGTGGTATATGTTTTCCTTATCTAGTAAAACGACTTCACGATCACGATCTTCCCGTTGATCATCTATTTGCTAGAGCGGGCACCAGTAATATCTCCACATGTCCTGTCTCATGCCAGTAGAGCCAGGGGGCATCGGCTTGCTACAGGAACATAAAGAGCCTCAAACCATTATATTAGGTCATGGGAATGACCTAATATAATTGTTACTGGAATTTGGCATATCATATACAACACGAGAAGCTTGCCAGGCTTGTCGAGCGGGAGGCAAACTCTTTTAAACACCTCCAAATAAAGCATTTATTGATGAACGCATGGGACTTATCCAGAAGAAAATGATATTGTTGAAATATAAGTCTTTCACAGTGATTTTATTGAGAATATAGATTTAAATTTTGTTTTGGGTTCTGCAGTTTTTACAAGCATCAATGGTAGTGAAACACTACCATTGTTTCACTGAAGCAGCATCACTTGAATCACTTGAATCACTTGAATCCCGTTATTCATCGATTTGCTCGAGCGGGCTCCAGTAACATTTCCATTGGACCCTATCACGTGCCAATGTAGCCCAATGGCATCTGGTTGATTCAGGAACATGAAGAGCCTCAAACCGTTCCTTCAGGGTCTTAACAAGGAAGTCTGACCATCTTGTAGGTGGGCGGCCACGTGATCTTTGACATCCCGTGGGATCCAGTCGGTAACGGCTCTAGTCCAGCGGTTGTCTCCAAATCGCATTACATGTCCAGCCCATCTGATTTTCGATGCCTTGGCAAACGAGACAGCGTCCCTGATTCTGGAATAGCGACGGAGGTCAGAACTCCGGATTCCTTCTCTCACTTGAGTGAGACGTGATATTCCAAGCATAGCTCTTTCGATGCCTCTCTGGGAGACCCGGATAGCATTCTCATCCTGCTTTCGTAGGGCCCAGGTCTCTGAGGCGTATGTTAATGCAGGGAGAACAGTGGAGTCGAAGAGATGTGCCCGGAGCCGGAGGTTCTTTGTCCTTTTAGCTATTTCTTCGATGCCTTTGAAGGCATTCCATGCCGCTCTCTTCCTCCTGCGCAGCTCAGGTTTTAGGTCGTTCATCATGTTGACTTCTCAACCTAGGTACACATAACTGCTGCATTCATAGATGTTTGTTCCACTGAGAGTGAATGGGGCCTCTGGAACTAGTTCATTTCTCATGAACATAGTTTTTCTTCAGATTCAGCTGTAGACCTACCTTTCCACATTCTCAGTCAAAGTCAGCCAGCATTTGTGCCGCTTGGCTAATGTTTGGTGTTATTAGAACGATGTCATCAGCAAAGCGGAGGTGGTGTAGTTGCCGACCATCTATCTTCACTCCCATTCCTTCCCATTCTAATTGTCTCATGATGTTCTCGAGGGTGGCACTGAAGAGTTTTGGTGAGATGGTATCACCCTGTCGAACCCCTCTTTTGACATCAATGATCACTTCTTTGTAGAATGGTGAGATCCTGGTGGTGAATCCGTAATACAGCTCACGAAGGATCTTGATGTATTGGGTTTGAACACCCTGTTTGACTAGGGCTTCGATGACTGCTTCAGTCTCCACAGAATCAAAGGCTTTCTGTAAATCAATGAACGTGAGACAGAGTGGCATCTTGTACTCCCTACAAACCTCAATGAGCTTGGTTACTGTGTGGATATGGTCGATTGTGCTGAATCTTTTCCGGAACCTGCTTGCTCGCATGGTTGTCCTTCATCTAGTGTTCTGCTAATCCTGTTCAGGATGACTCGTGTAAACAGCTTGTAGATGACAGACAACAGGCAGATGGGGCGATAGTTGCCGATGTCATGAATGTCTCCCTTCTTGAACAGTAGAACTGTCCTGCTGGTTTTCCATTGGGAGGGCACCTTGCATTCGGACAGGTAGCGTGTGAAGAGCCGAGCTAGTGTATTGATGAGTACCGACGGCAGATTCTTCAGATGTTCGGGTCTGACTTTGTCTGGGCCTGGTGCTGTTCCCTTCTTTACCGATGAGATGGCATGTCAGATTTCAGAAGGGAGAATGTTGGGAATGACATATCCATCCTGTGGAATTTGGTATGTGGGCAGGTGGATGTGGCTATCAAAGAGATTTGAGTAGAAGTCCTGGATAATCTTCTCCATTGCCTTTCTGGAAGATGTGATAGATCCATCAGGGCATCGGAGGGCAGTCATCTTGGTCTTATAGTTGGCGAAGGACAGGCGGGCAGTCGCGAATACTTTTCCCGGCTTCTGCTGCATCTTCCAGTATTTCTGCTCTTCTGTCATTGAGGTCTGCTTTTTATCGCTTCTCTGCACTGTTTAGCAAGCTTGGACGTTAGCATTAGGTCTCCTGAGGCTCGCGCCTTGCCACGTTGGCGAATGAGCTCAAGAGTTTCTGAATAAAAGCGTCCTTTTGTGACTTTCTCTCTCTCGGCATTCTTCGCACAATCATGGAGGTGCTGAACCAGTCGGTTGTATTCTTCATCGATGTCATCAATGATGGTATCTTCCCATGTTGCCGCAATGGTGCCAAAGAGTGCCCAGTTGGTGGTCGTTCTGGGAGTTCTCTTCTTAAACTTTGCAGCCTTTTCTCCCCGTTGCAGGAAGTAGAATTTTTGCACGAAGGAGACGGTGGTCCGATCCTGTGTGGAATTTGGGGACGACAGCAACATCGGTCAGACAAAACCGTCGATTGAAGATGATGTGGTCAATTTCATTGTGGAACTGTCCGCCAGGAGATTCCCATGTCCAACGTTTCACTTCAGCTTTCTGAAACTGTGAGTTCCCATGAATAGTCTTGGTGGACATGATGAACTCAGATAGTCTCTCACCTTGTTCGTTCCATTCTAGGCCATGGGTCCCGATGTGGAGTTCTTCAGCCGATCTTCTCGGTCCTATCTTGGCATTAAAATCACCGACTATGATCTTGTAGAAGGTGTGATCTTTTTTTATAGAACTCCTCCAATTCCATGTAGAATTTCTCAATTTCATCTTCTTTGTATGTGGATGTTGGTGCATAGACAATGAAGATAGAAATTGCTGGCAGTGGGCCACATCTCCTCAAGTGTAATCGTCCTATTCGGTTTGTTAGGCATTCAAATGAATCAAATGAAGCAGCATAAAGTGTTTTTAGCATAAAGTGTTTTTAGCACCACACCCTCCACAGGTCTGCTTCCCATCGCCTTTGCTCCAGTCCTCCCCCAACATTTATCTCCCCACACCCAGCATGGTTAAGCTTCCTACAGAATATCAGTTATCAGTTCCTGTTGCCTTCAGACACTTGCTATTCCCCCTACTGTGTTTCTTTATATTCCACAAATGAGAGAAAACATCCTGTGTCTGTCCATTTCCTTCTGTCTAACTTCACTCAGCGTGATACTTTCCAGACCCTCTATGATTTAATCTTTTCTTACTGCTGAGTAGTATTCCATTGTGGATATATACCACAGTTTCTTTATCCAGCCATCAAATCCTAAATACTTGGGTTGCTTCCAGAACTTGGCTATTGTGAATATGGCTGTAATGAACAAGGAAGTGCAAATATCTTTTATGAATAGTTTTGAGTCCCTTGGGGAAATGACAAGTAGCACAATCCTATGAATTATTCAACTGCTCAGATTCTTCATTTCTTGTGACTTCTGGAAAGATGGGAACCAGATATGGCTCCCTCCTGGGAGCCAGACATTTCACATGTGGTCATTACAGTATATTCTTTGCTCTGTTGCCTTTGCACTTGTAATTTGTTCTTTTGCCCCCATTTTATTTTGTGTTCTCTTGTCATTTGTTAAACATTCTCATTTGTTGCTTTAGATTATTTGTTAATGAAAAGAAAACATGAACAACTAAAAGTTAATGATAATATCTTACTTAGCTGCAGTAAGAATTACTCATTAAGTATATATTCAAAACATAAAATGTAAAGTTTATTCAATTATACATACCTGTAAAATGTAAAGCCTATTTTATTATAAATAAATAATGATATCAGAATTATTTTAAGTGCTGCTGCCACTAGGCTACCAGCACTCCATGGCGCTACCTTCAATTTTTCTAAGTTACTAATCAAGTATTGCCTGTAGCTTTAAATAGACACTGGTTAGATTATTGTTTAGCTTCAACTCTCAGCTTTCCCACACAATTACCCTAATGGCACATACTGGATAACAGTTGGAGAGTATTAGGGATGTCAGACTGGTTTTAATTTCATTAAGACTTGGGACTGACTGCCTTACAGATCTGGTCACTAAATATTTAGCAAGAGAAGGGCAGGTGCTGAGCTTAGGAAAGAGGTCCTACCATAATCCGAGGAATAACTTAAAAGTTCAGTGGCCCCCAACTAAAATTCTGCTTTTTCCAGTGTGGCAGAAAACCCAGCAGCACTTGCTTATCCCATAACCTTGTGCATCATGCCCCTTCCAGTCTTTCTGAGTCAACGGCTGCAGTCCAACCAGTGCTCCGGTATTTTACATGCACCTTAAGGTTTTAGAAGCACCGAACTAGGACAGACTGTGAGAAAGGCAGGCCGGGCAGCCTGCATTAGCTGATGGCGCAGTGCCATGCTGCCAGCCGCTTGGCAGCCCTTCAGTGGGGTTAGGGGAGTGTGCATGTTGTAATCTGATGAGTGGTTCAGACATGAGCTCTGCCACTCGTGCTGTGACCTCAACTTACTCCACCCTACAGAGCCTCAATTTCTTTATCTTTAAACAGAAGTACTGCACTATTCCCACACAAGTTTGCTATAAAGATGAAATGGGATCAATTGAAATCTATAGGTATTATAATTATGTGTGTGTGTGTTTGAGAGGAGTCACATCTGGCAGTGTCAAGGATTATTCCTGATTCTGTACTCATGGATCATCTTCTGGCAGGGCTCAGGAGGGCTGGGAGTAAACCAGGGTTGGTCACATACAAGTCTAGTACCCTTCCCACTGTACTATCTCTCTAATTCCCATGTGCTATAATTTGAAACAATAACTTAAAGATTATGCTCTTATGAGGTATCCCTGGACACAACATATAGGAGGTGGAATTATATGAACCAGGTGCTCATCGCAACAGGCTCTGATTGGTTCTAAGGCACTTGAACCCTCCACATTGTGTTGTCCCTCAAACTTCTTACTAAAGAAAATTTATTCAGATTGTTCTTGCTTTATTCTACCCCAAAGAGAAAACTAGTAGAAATAACAACTCATCTTATGAGGTAGGAATCATGAGTCTTATTTGACAAATTTAAATTCTTTATGACCCAGAGCAGCTATTCACTATTGGTGTCTGGGAACAGCTCTTTCAACTTTGTGATGACAGTGGACACAGTGAGGGATGCAGCATTGTAATCAGGGTTTAATAATATCAGTCCAATAATGCCAGTTCTAAGATAGGGTGCCCCTTCTCTTTTATGTGATATAGGATTCATAGGTCATTCATCAAAATAAAAGATCTCTTAGTGTGTGTTTATATATATATATATATATATATATGGAAAGAGAAGTATATATATGTGTGTATGCCACATATGTGTTTGTGTGTATACATGTATATTTATATATGTATATATTTATATGTGTGTATGACATTCCTCTGATCATTGGTATCCTGGATCTAGTTTACCTAATTAACTCTGTCTTATATGCATCTTCCTGGGTAAAAAGCAGCCACATTTCACATCAGGATCTTGATTTACTAACCATCTGCTCAGAAGTCTGTCATTGACAGGGATGATTTCTTACTCTCTCCAGACTGCAACTCTTAGCCAAGGTTCTAGTGAGTCAAGGCCTGACCTTGAAGGCAAAAAGGCACTTCGTACCTCACTCTTTAATTGGTTTAATTGTCTTCCTGTAAAGGTAGGCAGTAAGTGCTTTAGGTTTTTGCCAAATTTCCTATACATAGAGATATGACTTGAAGGCAACCTCACAATGCAGAGCACAGGAACTTCCTCTTTATTGAGATTTCATTGTTAGCATCCTTAATGCAGTACTCTTTTAGAGGGTACAGAGATTCATTTGAATGTCTTCAATGGTACAAAGAAGTGATTAAATGTAAAGATACATAAATGTGTGTAAGTATGGGAAAAGTTGATGGGGTGGGGATTTAGCAAAGTCACAAACTAGGCTGTTGGGGGCATATAGATTTTCCTACCAACTGCTCTGTCAAAAAAGATGTCTGCTCTGTTTTCATGTCTAACACATTCACTTGCAGCTTTTTCATAACTTCATCCCACATGCAGCATGATGACTGCCTCTTCCCTTTGCTCCATGAATATTAGTTATTATTAAGTAATAGTATTTCTTAATATTTAAACTTACTAACTGACAATAGCCTGCCTCCCCATCCCCAAATTGAAAAATTCCTTAAAAAGAAATTAGATAGACCCCTCTCCTTTTCAAATATTTGTTATTGAATTGTCTTTAAGTTGGATACCACCCCTGGTTTAAACTGTTGCCTCCCATGTTCCTTCATTTCATAGGGACTAGGAATGAACAGATCCTTGGTAGATGTCATGCATAAGACATGAAATTTTATTCCAGGCACATCCTTGAAATTCCAGTTTACTGATCCATGCTTCAGTCAGGAGCAGAACAAATGCACAAAGTTTCCTTGAACACCATCTGATAAACATCTGTTAAATATTTCCCATCCCCTTGGGACTTCAGGTGCCCTCAATGCATGAAAAATATCAGGGTGGTTTAGCAGATAGCAAATGCATTCTAAAGATCCCAGAGTCTGTAACTTAACTGAAATGGCCTAATCCCTAGGACACTGAGAAAGTCCAAGTATAGTTAACAGAATGACTAGCCATAAAATAAACAAATTCTTTCCTCTGTTCTAGAAATAGTGAATAGGTCATCAATGTTGTCAAATATTGAGAAGATGCTAATGTTCAGAAAAATTGCATATGAACAAAGATTCCAAAATGGAATATTAAATTAAAATAATGTACAATTTAGCTTTTTACCTAAAAAAGAAAGAAATAGAGAGAGGGAGAGATAGAGAGAGAAACGGGTGGAGTGTTCAGGACAGTGTTTGCCCAACACATTCCAGGGACCCCCTTCTTTCTGCCTGCAACATAGAAAAACCAGGTCCTAATATAATGTCACTTCCTTCAATACATACTAAGACTGTTTTTCCTGTCTAATACTATAACTAAATAATATTAAATTTATATTGTTCTTTGAGGACTCACATCACTGAGGTCTACATGGTGCATGATGCCAAGATCTCTAAGTCTAGGTAATTAAGTGATCTATGGTTCCCAGAGTGGAGAGCCCTGTCCAGTTAATATTTCTCCAGCAACCAAAATAATTAAAACAGAATCACCTGGCTATGTGGGGCAGCAGAGAAGCTTCCCTCAAACTCATTGCTCGAAGCAGCCCTGCATTTCAGCTTTCCAACAGAACACTGTGGATTTTCATGTTCGCAGTTATCAAGATGTTGCTGAAAACAAGAAAGCATGTGTTTATGCTCTATGTTGAACTAACTTCCACTGTATCTAGGTGAATTGGTAAGTGAATTTTCCAAATAGACAATCCTTTAGCTGATGAGTGACATGTGACAGAATCCTATGGAGAATGTACATGTTGCTAGGGATGTCAGATGGAAAACCCTGGATCTTGACTCTAACCCCTTTGCATTGGCATCCGATAGGCAATGGTATCCCTCAGATGAGCCATGGTAAATCTGAATGAGTTCCCTGTTCCCCCATAGGTGACAAAAAATATGTGGATGAAAAAAATATGATAGAGTAGTAAGAATATCGTACTAAGAGGAAATATATTCTCGCAATGTTTATCTCTTTCATCACATGGGAATAGTACCATTTCAAATTTATATGTTGACTGATTCAACCTTATTTTAAATCAATTTCAGGTCTCTCAGCCAGAACACAGTGATAATATGACTCGTCTCTTGTTTGAATCATACTATACATTCAGAACAGCGTTCAGTTTCCTTGTTCTTCCTGCCTCATCTTTATCAATAGAGAAAATTGCTTGAGCTAGAAGCTTGGGAAGGCTCTTTTTCCAATCAGTCTCCCTCTCTGTACTCTGTCCTTATAGGCACTTTGTATCTCTTTTGCCAAAACTATATAATCATTGGTAAGTGTTCTGTAATTTTATTCAAATCCTGCACTAAATCTGTTGGTATTATGTTGGTATTGTTGAAAATACATTGGTATTGAACAGGCACTGGGTCTTGCTTCTCAGTTGTTGATTAAGAAACATTCTACATAATACTTTACATAATACTTTACATAATTGTCTTGACATGGGAACTGAATTGTTATTTTTCTTGACATAAGAAACCACAGTGCAAAAGTAAACAAGAAAAATGATACCTGAATAAACCTTAGAATACTCTCTTAAAATAATCTCTTCTAAAGTTCAATACATACCAAGAGTCCTAAGAAACAAGAAAAGATATGTCATAAATGAAAGTAATTTATGTACAGTAAGTTTGGAAGGTACAGTACCATGCATATTAAAATCTCTGTGGAGATTTTTAAAAAGGGTAAAAGAAGAGTTTTTGGTACGGGCATGTCCAGGTAGTTGAAAATGTGCCATGGTCTAAAATGGGGATGAAATATAATGGCTAAGCATTCCAACTGCCCCAACCTTCTACCAGTAATTTTATAAAGCAACATCTGGGCAATCAAGTAGATGGGACCTGATTATAAATTAGAAAAGTAAGTCTTTAGAGAGCTGAACTGCCCAAGGATAAATATCTAAACAAACAGGAAAAGTGACAGTGAACATGTAAGACTTCAAGGGAAAACCTCTAAAACAAAAGTTAAATATTAATATTAAGAGGGAGAAAAAGCAACTTGAAAACAGATTGACAAGGGAGGAGTAACTTTCAAAATGCTGGTTTCAATATCCTGAAAGAAATTAAAAGATATTTCAACCATGAAACAAGAGCAAAATCCTGTAAAAAAGATCATTGGAAAAACAACCACTTCTTGGAAATTGAAATTAAATAGAAGAAACAAAACAGTTAATAGAGATCCTCAAGATGAAGGGAAGATAGGCAAAATTACAAAGCCTATCTTTGTAATTACAAAATTACAAAATTAAAAAGGGAAAAGGAAAATTAGGCTACTAACCCTAGAACCAAAATCTAAAATTTCTAGAAAGGAAGAATTATTAAAAACATATAGAAGGGAACAAGCAATAGAATAATCTAGGAAATTTTTCCAAAGATGAAGAACCTGTTTTCCATTAAAAATAAAAAGTCTACAAATCACCCCAGTAAAGTACATAGAAATGGATTCATATAAGAACAACATTCTAAGTATATTCAAGTCAGAGAGAAAAATGTAACCCTGCAGGAGAGAAGAGCAGGTAGCATAAGTGGGCTATGGAGTGGAGTGACCTCAGCCTCTCCGGATCATCTTACACTTGGAAAGTACAAGGCAACCAAGCAATGTCTACTTTCAGAATTCTAAAGAGCAATTGTTTCCAAACTAGAAGTCTATAATAATTTCAATTAATATTTGAGGAAGGGGGTAATGGCTATTTCCTTGATTGCTCTAACTTCCAGTATTCCCAAGGAACACGACAAAGGAAACAGAAATACAACAAACAAATCAATAAAAAAGAAATATGATGGATGTGAGGGGAAATTCTAAGCATGAGGGGCACTTTGGGTGTAGATCTTAGAGACTGTTTACTCTTGAAGTCTGCAGTTGTAGATTTTATTTAAAACAAAAAAATCTAAAAGATCAAAATGAGAAGCTTTGCAACTCATAAGATATTTCTAACTTTAATGTTTATGACAGTGATTTTATAGACCAATCTCAATTGCAAACACATATGCATAAATCTTGCATAAAATATTTAGACATATAATTTAGCAAAATTAAAAATATTCCAAATATAAACATATTTAATCACATAAATCTAAGATTAAATAAGAATTAAAAAACCAGACCAGAGAGGGAGTTAATAGATTAAGGAGCAAGGTATTTGCACTGCTTGCTGCTGGCCCCCATGTATGGTCCCCCTGGCACTGCCAGAAGTGATCACTGAGCACAGAACCAGGAGTAAGCCTGAGTCCACTGAGAATAAGCCCAAAACAATGTATATAAATATAATATTAACCAATAAAAAATTGTGTATCTATTTTTGTATTTTTTAGAAAAATTTGGTAAACTTCTGTACTTATTCAGGAAATAGATCCTTAAACACTAACCCTTGGCAGCAACTTCCCTATCTTATAATATCTGATAAGAATACACAGCACATATCATATTTCAGAGGGTTTTAAAACTTAACAAGAATACCCATTATTGCTACTTCTACATTATTTTTCTTACATTGATATAAAAATTACTTCCAAGCATTAGAGAAGGAAAAGATGCCTTTTTATGAAGGAATGATTGTATGAGAATTTTACCTAAATTTTCAAAAAGAATAATAAAATTTAGGATGATAAATGGATATCATCTTAGCATTAAAATACTAAAGCTATTTCAAAATGAAATTAAAATTTCATTCACAATAGCAAGGGAATTGTGATAAAAATATGTGTTATCACTCAAAAGAAAATTTCAAAACACTGAATCACAATAAAAGTTTGAATTAGTAGAAAGCTACACTAGACTCATAAACTTAATAGCATATATGTGTCAGTTCTCACCAAACTTACATTTAATTTTGAAAACGATCAACAAAACCCAAAGAAATTTCCATGGTTTGACAAGTAGATCCTAAATTTCACGTGGGGAAAAGGATTCAAAGTAATTAATGCAATTTTAGAGAAGAGAACAAAGTTTGGGTTGTTGGTGGTACTTTCCCTATCAGCTACTAAGATGCATTATAAAGACATATGAAACAGAAAATCTAGTTAACTTTTTTGGGCCACACCTGGCGATGCTCAGAGGTTTCTCCTGGCTCTGCACTTACACATTACTCGTAGCAATGCTCAGGAAACTATATGGGATGCCAAGGATCAAACTCAGTTGGGCCACATACAAGGCAAGTGCCCTATCTGCTGCACTATTTCTCCAGCCCACTGCCCCAAGTTAACTCTTTTAAGCAGCTGCAATTACTATTGAGAACAACGCATTACAGTCATACAAACAGGTAAATTGAATATACATGCATATATATGTATACACACATATAAGACACATGTGTGTATATATACATACATGTGTATATACATATATACACACATATGTATATATACATGTGTGTATATATGTATATATACATATATGCACATATGTGTGTTATATATGTGTGTATACATATATATGCATGTATATTCCATTTATATATGTATATATACATATATACACACACATACACACACATGAAGCAGAGCCATCAAAAGTGAGAAACTGCCATAGAAGAGATATCAATAATACTCAGAAGGGAACACATGGATTTCTAAAACATGATGTTGGGTTACAAATAGCAATCTATTTGGAAAATGATAAAATTAGATCCCAATCTCACACCATATGCAAGTAGATTTAAGCTAGGTTAAGTATTTAAGTGTAGGAAATAAACTCTAGAACAACAGTGAGGAAGGATTAGGATAAAGGTGTAAAATGTAACTAGACACATTTAAAATTTTTTTGCAACAGCTAAAACAAGAAAAATGAAAAAAAATAATCCCAGCTGGGACTTAGTACATATAGTGTACATAACTTATGAAGGATTGATATCCAGAATATATAAAGAACTCAGAAATAATGTGATAAGTAATCCAGATGGGGGAATGGTAAAGTAAACAAGAATCAGAAGAGAAGCTCAAATAAAATTAAGCAAATATAACAACCTTCAGTTCTACTGATCAGGGAAATGCCATATCAGACAATTAGATAGCACTTCATACCAATCAGACTGGCAAATATTAAAGGGCTTGACAACATCAAATATTGGAAATGATGTTGGCAGGATGGGGTCTCTCAAGAGCTGCAGCAATAGTGCAAATTGTACTGCCTTTTCAGAGGAAAGGCAATTTGAAAATATATAGAAAAGTTGAAACTGTATATACCTGGCAATCCAGCACTTTCATTTTTAGTATGAACCCTAGGGAAAGAATAACAAATGAGCAGAAAGAGCCAAGCAGAAAAAATGTCTATTCTTGCATGGCTTATAATAGCAAAAACTGAAATATGCTCTTGGCTAACAATGGCTGTTACCCCTTTGAACACAAACATTGATGCCATGATATATTCTGTGTAGTCACATTAACTATCTCCAATGTAACAACTCAGGGGTTTTATAATCAGCTATTTCACACTCATGTCAGCTATACATACTATTCCCTGTGCTTCCCCCTGTTGAAAACAACTCCCTATTCCACAGCATAGTTCTTTGCTGTTAACAAAATGATAAAATTATAGCATCATTTAGAACAAAACTCCTCAGTCATGATTGGTTAAAGCTCAGGTTTTGCTTTTGCTTTTTTATTTACTTTTTTTTAATGCACATACCTTTTCCCTCTGGGGATATAAACCAGTAAGGATTGACAACTCTATTAATCAAATACATGTCAACTATGAAAATGACTTTTAATTTTTCGCATTTGCACTCAGTGAGAGCCACAGGTTCAGTAAGTGTAAATGTGGTTGAAAAGAATCGATACAGCCATTTCCCTGATGATGAGTAGGCCCCGCTGAGCTGTCCCTGGTGACACATTCTCCTTTGAACACTTAGTACTTTTGGCGAGAGTCACTTGGACCAGGCAGCTGTGTTTTCCAGAGGCTCTGAACATCTGTCCAAACTGTGGTACAGACCTGCCTGTCCCAAATTGACCTCATTACTCACTTACAAGCGTACAAATAGATGATGGGGAAATCATCCTCGTGCTCCTTGGAGACTGCTCATTATACTCCCCGTCAGCTCTGCTGCTGGCTTGCATTTCTGGGGAGACCTAGAGAGCTTTTCAGAGGGCAGCCTTGACAAACACCACATTATGGCTTTGGAGACAGCATGGACACAGCAAGCCTGGAAGGGAAGAACAATTTTGGCCCCTCTCTTTCAGAAATGATTCATACATGTGACATGAACATGTTGTCCAAAGTGATTCTTTTTTGTGATGCTTATTTCTGGTTTCCTTTTTTAACAGGCAGCCCAGGTTTCCCTATGTACTGTGGGCTTTGTGAGCCCCTAAATGGTTTCTAGGAGCTGCCAGTAGCATTAGCTGGTTTGGTAAAGCATTTGGACATTTGCCCAGTTTCCACTTCACCTTCCCAGGAGGAGGAATCCAGTTGAAAGCTCTGATCAGAGTCTGCTTCCTGCAGTTTCTATAAAAGCCCAAGGGCGGCCTGAGAAGGATAAAATTTTTCTATTCAATTTTCAGATCAAATCCAAGTAATAGGAAATTAGTAATATGGTTAAGTAAGAGTTCCTTTATCTTTCTTTTTCTGTACAAAGATGCCTTATTTTAAGATTAGGTTATTTTATTAACCCAAGTCAATAGACCTATTAATAAGAATCAAACTATCTTTAGATTCTTTGGTGGAGTTCATTTGAAATAAGCACTTGAGGGTGAGGCTGAGATCCTCCACTTAATCCCACTTCTAGTACTTCCAAGTTCTGTGATGTTGAGCATCTTACCAAAGATCTCTAAGCCTCATCTTTCTCATCTGTAGAAGAAAGAAAATACTATTTGTGACTTCAAGGGGTGTTGTGAGAATTAGTGAATCAACACATGCAACGAATTTAGAACAGTGCCAAACATATGGTAAATGGTCCATCAATACTGGCTACTACGAATACCTAACACCATGCTACACATTTTGGATAAAAAGAAATTACACAGCACTGCTGCTTCCCTCAAAGGTATTTAATTGAAAGAGACAAGTACTATTCATATGGGATAATTAGTGCACAAAACATTTTCTTTGTCAGCAGCATATGCTGAGGTAGACTCCTAAACAGAGTGATACAGATCATTAGGAAATAGGAACGCATCTGTTCCACCATTTCAGCCATAGGGATCCCCAAGAGTAAATGTGTGCCTAGACCAGAGAGCAATGGAAACACCAAAAACACCCAGTAAAACAGAGTGGACCTGGGCTTAAGGATTCAGCAAAGTGCAGACAGGCAGAAGAGAGATGTGGACTGTGAGAGAGAAGAGACAGATGGTGTCGATTTGGCCCAAGAGGAAATGCAGTGCATAAGCATAAAGAATGGGGTTCCTCACTCTTATACAAAGAGTGGGCTCCTTCACTCTTTCCAGCGCCCATTCGAAATGCAAACTCTTAGTGACTGGCCACAGTGCATTCTCAATTACTCTGATTTCTGCCCATGTTCTTCCCTTTCCCTTGATGGCTTTTTTTACCCAACAAACCAGATAATTCCTCCTTCATAATTACAAACAAAATTCTCCTGTAGCAGAATAGTCCAAGTGAGTACCATGGTCTCAGGGTCTCTGTTTCATTTCCCAGGCTGGCAAGCTTGGTAGACCTGAGCCAGACAAATCTATAGTAAAAAGATACACATTAATCAGTAAGATTTATTGTAACATTTAACACTTTAGCATAAAACCTCTCTAAAGTTCCTACCATCCCTTTTTTTGGCTTGGAGGTAATAAACCATGCAATGGCTTTGAGTTGGTCATAAACCCATCTTCTGGAATTTTTACATAATTGCAGAACCGTTAGGGAAAAGATAAAGAAAAATATTAACTCCTCCAACAAAAGAAGTAAACATTTGAATGAAACTACTATGAGATTTGTATCAACATTTTTCTTTCCCTGATTTCTGTTTCAATGAAAAGCTCAAGTTCTTTATATATATATATATATATATATATATATATATACATATATATAAAGAATATATATATGGGGGAGGGGGAGCGCCTGGATGTATTCAAGGAAGTAAATGGTAGAGCAAAGCCAGAAAAGGCTCTTGATTCACTAAAACTCAAGTGGAGGCTTCGCTTCATGGTAAACCTGAGAATGTTACTTCATTCAAAAATAATCACAAACCTTTGAGCCCATTCTCCTGACAGCATAAGACCACAAATGGAGGACAAATACTTGGACTTGCCTTCTCTCTGGGTCAGGTAAACTGATTTCCTAGAAGTTCCTCACTCTGCAGTACGCCCTTTCAGATTGGTCCAGGACATGAACAATGTGATGGTAATACATTGGACGAGGGAACAGGGAAAGAGGAACATCCTTTTTTTTTAAGAGAAGAGTTTAACCAACTCTTAACTCTTGTTAATGAAGTATCTTAAAATTCCAACCCCTTCTAAAATGCTTGATATCTTTGAACCACATTTCTGTTTTTATGTTAAAATTTCTTCCATGGTGCCAGGGATTGATACAGGGTCTCACACATGCAAGGCAAGTGTTCCACTGTGGCATTATCTTCCCATCCCTGAATGGGCTTTTGAATCAGAACAAAACAATTCTGCATAAAGTCATGTTCATTCCTTGGGGAACTCAGTGGCATATATCTGACCACTGACCAGGAAAGAGTTATGTTTGAGATAGCAATGAAAGACTCTTCCACCTTCCAACATAATAAACCAGAGTTTTATATAACAAAACTCTTTCATATATATATATTATATATATATATATATACATGGAGAGCAAAGCACAAACATGCTGTAAAGCCAAATGTGAAGGTTGAGTCACCACACCAGGAGAAATAACTCTCAGCTTCTCAAACCACCTCAGGATGAAATCTCCTTCAATCCACAGATCTTTTGTTTTCTGTCTTGGAAGCTTGCTGGTTTCCATTTTGATTACTATACATAAAATGATAGCTTTTCATGAATAAAATATTTTAATATCACACTTTCCACCAGAGTGCCCTCTTCCCTCAACCAATGTCTCAAGATCCCCTCCCTCTACAACCCTACCCATCCCCGCTGCCCTGGTAAGCACAGTTCTGTAGACCTGTTCTCAGAATCACGATGGCCATTTGTTATTCCTTTTGCTAATAATATCTCTTATATCCCACACATGAGAGTGATCATTCTGTATCTGTTCCTCTCCTTCTGGCTACACAGATCATTTGGCAATATTTTACTGTCTGCAGAGACTCAAGCTGTGCCAGGTACAGATAAGCATATAATCAGTTTTTAAAAAGGACCCCTGCAATAATGGTTGAGAGCATCCGAATAAAATCTATCAAAGGAGTGAGTGATTGGGGAATCAAGTATGTTAATAGGGTTATGACTATGTTTGTGGAGATCAGAGGGAGAAAGACTTTTGCCACATTTATGGGTTTCAGGCATTTTCATCTATGCAGGAGGGAGCTCAATAACCCATTGTGTAGCAAATTTTTATTTTACTCTGGTTCTAATTCAGATTGCACATGCTGATGGTTAATATGTATTATCCTATCAACTAGCTATTTAGTGAGCTTAGCAAACTGCTGAAACCCACACTTGACACAGACATTTGTTTTCTGCTTATACCTATATATTTGTTTAATGAAAGAAATTGTGTGTGTGTAGCTGGGGGAATGGTAAAGTTTCAAAAGACTGCTTCCAGTAGTGATGTAAAAAGACAAGTCTTCTTAGGTCTAAGAAAAGGTTATTTATAATTAAAGGGGAATGACAGAAAAGGGAAATTTCAGCTGTTTTTCTTCCTGGGCACCTTAGTAATTTCAAGATAGGTCAAAGGATAGTCCAGGGGTATGACTAGCATAGAAGGGAGAGTTCAGGGGGTATGCCTAGAATAGATGGAAGAGTCCAGGGGCATATCTAGAATAGAGAGGAGAGTCCATGGGAGATATTTAGAGTAGACAGAGAGTCTTGGGATATGCTTTGAATAGAGAGGAGAGTCCAGGGGGGATACCTAGAATAGAGAGGAGAGTTCACAGGGAATACCTAGATGAGAGAGGAGAGTCCAGGGGTTATATCTAGAATAGAGAGGAGAGTCCATGGGAGATATTTAGAGTAGACAGAGTCTTGGGGTATGCTTTGAATAGAGAGGAGAGTCCAGGAGGTATATCTGGAATAGAGAGGAGAGTCCAGAGGTATGCCTAGAATAGAGAGGAGACTCCAGGGTATACCCAGAATAAAAATGAGAGGCCAGAGGGATGCCTTGTGTAGAAAGGAGAGACCAGGGGTTATACCTAGAATGAAGAGGAGAGTTCAGGGATATACCTGGAATAGAGAGGAGAGTCCAGGGTTATGCCTAGAATGGAGAAAAGAGTCCAGGGGTATGCCTAGAATAGAGAGGAGAGTTCCATACATTCCTAGCATGTAGTTGTCCAATAATACAAGGAACAACCCCCAAGCACAGAATCAGAAAACACCCCTGAGCATTTCCAATGGTGGCTCCCAAAACAAACAATCAAAATAACAATGATAAAAATGAATGATAAACTTGCAAGGGAGTCCTAGATAGCCAAAGACTTTTGTGGTCAAGGGAACCCATGATGTTTGTCTTTGTCCCTCTACTACTCTGCACAGTGGCCAATACATAGAAGGTTAAAATCGAAATATCTTAGAGCTATCAACACTCTCATTCAACAATGTCACTAATTCCGGAAGAAAGCAAAACTGCCAAAAGTTTACCTGACTTTGACTATATCTCCCACTCCAAAACATTGAGGACAGGACAACTTAGAGACCAGGGGATTCCTAAAAAGACATTTTGCCGTTGTGGTCATATAAAGACTTGTGTATTAAATACATTACACATATGAAATGGATTCTCAAATTATTTCTAGAACTTGCTGGAAAGATTTTCCACTCCACTGTGCCATTGTTTCATCACGGCTGTTCTCCCAGCAGGGCTAATACAGCAGGACGTGAAAAGGTGTGCACAGAACATTCACTGCCATCCACTCTATAAAGCCTGTCCTTTGAGAGCTCTGTCGTATGGATTGGTCAACTCCCCGTCTATCCTCTTTTGTCCAAAAGAGGCAGAGAGAGGAGATTCAGACATTTATTCAATAAGCATTGATAGCATTACTTTCATTCTAAGGTCTGGGCAGGTTCTCTGTCTGGAACCTGGAGTACCAAGCACAGAAAAGTGAATGCAGAGCTGACCGTAGTTCAAAGAAGAGATAAGTAAGCACTTCCCTCCCTAGAACATGCACCAGGTACATGGAGAGGGAGAGATGAAGAACCTGGGCAGTTCTGAAGAGGAAACAATCCATCTCTTAGGGGGTAATCAGAAAAGTCTACTTCATCTTTAAAGTTGGGTGATAGTTATGAATGTAACTTAAACACCATTCCAGATAGATGAATTGAGCAGCCAAAGGCCAAAACGCTCTGATATATATAATTAAATATTATTTATTATCTATTATTTTATATATAATCACTTATCACTTATCCTCCCCTTGTTCATTGACTTGCTCGAGTGGGCACCAGTAACATCTCCATTTGTCCCTGTCACATGCAAGTGTAGCCAATGGCATCTGCTCACTCCAGGAAAACAAAGAGCCTCAAGCCATTCATTCAGGTTTTTGACGAAGAAGTATGACCATCTCGTAGGTGGCGGCCACGCGTTCTTTTGACATCCCTTGGAATCCAGTCGGTAACAGTTCCCGTGGAATCCAGTCGGTAACTGTTTTATATATGTATATATATATACATATATAAAAAACATATACATATATAAAAATATAATATTTTGACATCCCTTGGAATCCAGTCGGTAACTGTTTTATATATGTATACATATACATATATAAAAACATATATATATATACATATATAAAATATATATATGTATGTATGTATATATAACATCAGATATTCATGGTTTGTGGAGGGATTGCAAGTGTGGACAAATGATCGATGATCAATGCTAACTTATTGGGACTTTGATGCTGTAATTAGGGTAAGAGAGAGAGGAAGTCATTGAACATTGCTAATAGCAGTAAGATGATGATGCTGAGTTGGCAATATTTAGAAAATCAGCAAAGTAAGTAACACAATGAGTGCTTCATAAAATGCTCTGGTTCCCTCAGATCCATTTGCACTTTTTTCCCCTGTCTTCCCAACTTCTGTATGGTCATCCAGCTTCTAACTGCTCATTCATGTGACTTTATTCAGAAGTCTGCCTTTGGGCACTAGGAGGCACTTTCACAAAACAAGCAGAAAACTGAAAAATCTGGGGAATTGTTATACACTAGGGAAGTCCTTAACCAGTGATTGACAGTGTGGAGAAAGTCCAACTCCTTAGCCTCCAGTTGGCCCAAACTGAGAAGTGAATTTTATCCCAGACAGGATCAAGAGGGGACTGAAATTTTGTGAGAAAAATTGCTCTTGCATAGCTTCTTTCCTTTCCTCTTCTCACTTCCAGCATTCTCTTATGTTTTCCCCCAATACATGTTCTTCCTTAATGCACCACTTAGTTATAAATCCTCAATTTGGGGTGTGCTTCTTATGGACAGGTCGAAAGTATAGGAGTGCCAAATTAGGTTAGTGCAAAACCCAAGCAAAAGATCACAGAGATACATTCCAGGATAGTGGTGATGAGTAAAGTTGAGAAGGAAGAGGAAAAATATTCCAGCAAAGGACCTTTTAGAGCATATGATAAGAAGAATTAGGAGTCAAATAAGAGTTTACAATTTTGAATCTAAGCAGGAGACTGCTGTTAAAACAGCTGAAGCGCACCAAAAAGAACAGCATACTTGGGGGTCAGATGGTGGCAGATTCTGTTGGGATATGCCACCTTTGCAGTAACAGGCAGAGAATGAGGTATGAATGCCAAGTAGCTGGCAGAAAGGATCAAGGTTGGAGAGCAAATCTGACAGTTGTGAACATTAAGATGTTCACTGAAAGCATGAATAATTAAGAGAAACTTCTAGAAAGAATATGGACTTCAGGTCTATCTGTGGAACTTCCCTTGAGAGAAAACATTGTCAAGCACTAGCATTTTGGAAAAGCAAGTCTGATTTATAAAAATGTGATTATTTTTGTTTGATTTTGGGCCACACTCAGCTCTGCTCAGGGCTTACAATTTCCTTTATACTCAGGGGTCATTTCTGGTGGGCTCAGGAGATACGTAGTGCTGAGGACTGAATCTAGGATGATCATTTGTAAGGCACGTGCCCTACCCAAAAAAACATGTTATTTTAAACTAAAGATTTCATCATAGGATTTTAACAGTGGAAAAAACTTAAGAGGTCATTTTAAAATGATTTTTAATTTAGTCACAATGAAGTTACAAAGTTATATATGATTCACAATGCTTTGTGCCTGAAAGTAAGTGGGTTTCAGGCACGCAATGTTTCAGCACCAATCCCTTAAGCAGTGTCCACTTCCCTCCATCAATCCTGCCACCCTGCCCACCCCCCCCCAATGCTACTCACCTTGTTTTTCTGAGAGACACTTTTAAAAATACATTTTGCAGCCTGATTCAAAGTGCTGTTCCTGAACAGAAGAAATTATTTACCCAACACTCAAAGAGGTCCTTTGGTACATTTGACAGATAATGTCTCTGGTTGCATGGGCTGTGTGATTTGATAATGACCAGAGCTCTTTTGCCTTGAAGATCTTTTGTCCCCTGACTATGTTCTCCACCCTGGCCATTCACATCTTGATCATGTACAAGAGACTCTACATGGAGCCATTTTTCTGCTCAAGTGATGAGTCACATCTGGAGCATATTGTTAAGTTCCAGGATAATAGATAAATATCTACCAAATAAAGGATATGAAAATGTTTTAGTGTAGAAGAAAGCTGCTTAAATATAGCAGCAATTCAAAACGTCTCTCCTTCCTGAATCAATTCCCCAGCGATTATAGATGTGAATTAGAGCCATGAAATTAAATGAAGCTACCAGACCTATGCAGGACTAAACACTCTTCCATCATTTTCATCCACACTCTACTCCAAATAGTTTGAAATAATTTGCATATTTAGAAGGAAAAGCATGTCTAAACACAAGCTCCTATTCAATTGTGTCAAGGAAATGTCCATGCCATGAAACGATCAAGTCCACAAACAGACTGATCACTCAGATCATCTGCATAGCTGAAACGCTAGTGTTATATAAAGAACAATCTATGCAAAAACAAATCAATTCTAGCAAAGGCAAAACTTTGTAAAGAAACAACTAAATGTTTTTTATACAAAGACAACTGTAATGATGAAGAATAGTGCAAATCACAGTACTGGGCAGAAAATGAATGCTATGTCTCACTGAAGAAGTACTTGGTTCACTTGATGTACGACACAGAACTTGGATGAGTTAGAGGTGAGCCAGATGATGCAGTATATAAATTCAGCAAAGTCAGCAACAACAACAAAGTCAAGGAGTTACATAGGTAGGGCTTTCACTAACACATTTGAACTTAGTACAAGGCTAAAAGGATGAACGAAGGAATAAGTGAGTGAGTGAAAGTCAACACATGGTAGCAATGGAAGACAGGTCAGGGTGAGATACAAGGGCCAATAAATTTTTTTTGGCCCTGTACTCTTTGATATCATAGCTTTTTGTCCTTACATATACTCTAGATCAGAGATTTTCCAAGTGTTCATGGATCAGCAGAAATTCCACTACCTGAGAAATTATTAGAAACACAAATCATCGGGCACCAACATGCACTCATTGAAACAGGGACTCTGGGTGGGGCAAGATTCAGGAATCTGTTTTAATAAGGTCTCTGGTGATTCTGCTAGTGGATGACATTGAAAAGGCAAAGAACCACATTAACTTATTGGAGCTAAGAAGTGTTGACTTCTCTCTTCAGAAACACTTGCTCAGTCTTCCAGAAGCACTCAGGCAGAGCCATCTACGGTCCTTCCTGGGTCTTTTCAATTGAGTCCTCCTGTCTCATCAGGTAAGTAATCTTGTAGAAACAGCACCTCATTACCCTCCATCAAATGAGCAGTGAGGAAGCACTTTTCATTTGAGAGCTAGATGACTGAAAAGATTTGTCTGGGGCAATCGCAGTAGATGGCAGTGATTTAAGCTAAATTCGGTTCTAAAAAGACAGCTGAGCTGTGGGACAACTTTTGTAAAGTTTTGACTGGGGTATCCGGAGGAATGCTGAGCAGAGCACTCAGACCTGAAATGGAAGAAATGAAATTCAGTCATGGGTATTCTCTCAAACCAATTTTATATATTGGATAAAGTGCAACTTTGCCTCTCATTTGAGAGTGATGTCGGATAATCCTGCCTTGATTGACTGAAAAAGAAAACAGTCAATAGTTACTAGAAACACCACACCCCACCCCTACAAACCCCTTCCCCACAAAGAAACCACTAATGAAATAAGTGGAAGAAAATGATTAAAGAAGAAAAATGATATTTAAAAAATCAATTGAAAATTATTTCATGCTTCCTTTAAAAAAAGGAAGTCTGAAATAAGCACAAAGTTCACTTTTTAAAAACTAAACACAGTAGAGGCATCAGACAATTTCAAGTGAAAATAACTATCTTTAAGGAAGATAGTTATTTGTGACCTGGTAATGATAATTGCATCGGACAGGATTTGACCGTGGAATTCATGCTTAGAATCTTGAGAGAGGGACACATTATAATGGACATTCAAAAGGGTACAAGGAGAAGTTTGAGGTGCAGCATACTGGACAAGAGCCGGGGATGAGAGAGCGACTGACCAGGAGGCTAGTTATGGATGTGTGTTGGAAGCATCCCCCTTCCCCATGACATAATCTGCCCTGGGAGCACTCCCTGCTCTGACAGCTGGAGCCAGTGTGGAAGTCGGCAGAGCACACAGTCAATAGGCAATTACAGTAATCGAATCTTGGAGGAAGTGACACAAGTGTAAATAGCCTATTCCCTGTTGGGCTGTGATTAACGTGACAACTTGGACGTGATTCCCTCCATGGAAGCAAGGGCAGCCGAGTCACTTAAGTAACATTGATAAAAAAGACTGTCCATCTCTATTCCTTATAAATCTGGCATGAAAGGAATGTTGGCGGTCGAAAAGGTATATCTAGAAATACAGGAAGTATTGAAAATACCAAATGTTTGGCGAAGACCTTAATTACACCTTAATTCATTCTATCCTTTATGAAACAGATACTATCATGAGTCTCCTTTTTTTTCCTCTTTCTGACACAGACTCAATGTGGTCAAACAGCCTTTCTAAACAAACTGGGTAGCAGCTCATTAGACTTGAGCTCATGACATTTCCTAATGTTGTATCATAGGCTCATCCAACCAAAGAAAGAATGAGATAATTAGGGAAGGTATAGGTGAGTCAAAGGGAGGAACTGCAAGTACAATTACAGAAAAGGAAAGCTTATCCTGCTCTTCAACCTTAGACATCAACATGGTGCCCAATCCTACCTCAATGCCTACAGCGGGCTGTAAGCTGATGTGAATAATACACAAGGATGGTGGTGGGAATATGGAGTAGACAAAGTGTCTAGACTTTAACTGATAACTGACTCTTGAGAAGAAACACAAAGGTTGCTATTGTTTTTGTTTTTGGACCACATTCAGTGGTGCCTAGGGCTTATTTTTGGCTCTGCCTTTATGGATCCTCCTTTTGGGGTTCAGGGGACCATATGCAGTTCTGGGAATTGAACCTGGATCAGCCACATGCGAGTTTTTTTCATGAAAACTATCTCTTTGGCCCAACAACAGCAATTTTTCTCTTCATTCATTTGGTCATTCAAAGACAGTGACAACGAATTTATGGACATGAATATTTTTAATAGAATTTGAAAAATATGGCTCTATCAGCATAAGAATCACTTATGACTGAGGTGAGGGAAAGGGTCATAGTCACTTCCTAGTGGGTAGGGATCAGGAATTCACAAAATCTTGCTTTTAGGGGAAATAATGTTACATGAGTAGGGTACTTGCCTTGCATGTGAGAGATGCAAGTTTGATCCCCAACACTTCATATCCCCAGGCCGCATCTGGGTGATCTGTGAGCAAAGCCAAGCATGCCTACCCCCACCAAAAAAAAGAAAGAAAAAAAGAAATAAATGGGAGATTATATCATAGCCTTCCAAGAATGAGTTTCAGAGTGTTGGAACAAGAGCTTCCTCTCTGATATACAGGAGAGAGAAGGAAATGAAGGCATTCTGAGGGAGGAGAACCTTGTTTTCTCAGCAGAAGAGAAGGCACTAGTAGAAAGAAGGATCAGGTGTCCCCCAGTGAATACTGAAGTGACCCAGAGAATGTCTGGGCCTGATTCTGTGGGTGAAGCATCTGGAGGGTGGTTTGGTGGAGCATCAAGAATTGGCTTGGATGGGCCTGCCTCGGGCAGAGGTGACCTTTACTGCCTGCAATGCCACTCTGCACTTCTTCAGAACTGCTGCTGGTACACTAATGTTCATTGGTACTGGAGTAGAGCTAGCTTCTTCCTTCTTCAAGTGAGCTATTAGACCAGAGAAACACGGCCCCAACAAGTCCTCAGGAGTCCGTATTTTCAGGAGAAAGTGGGAAGGCTCTGTCTGCATCTAAGAGACATGGATGCCACCAGCTGTAGCTTATTTTGCTTCTTCCCTCAACCATCATGCCCTTGAGAAAATAATCAAATAATAAAGCACAGGCCCAGGGTAGCCATTGAAGTTCCTTCATGGGGATTTTTGGGGGACGGGGATCTAAGTGTAAGTGGGGAGAGAATAAGATGCTACAATAAACTAATAAGGATGAAATATCAGGTGACACGAGATGGCCAGAAGCAGGCATTGGGATGGACTGTGTGCCTAACAAGGCCCCAGTTACAAATATCAAGATGAGCTGGGGCATAAGACACGAGGGAGGGGAAGTGACCCTGGGAGAGGTGAAAATAGCAGCAGCAGCAATCGAGACGTGTTGTCCACAGCACTAGGAAGGCCCTTATCACCTGTGTCCAGGATGAAAGGAAGAGGACAAGAAGTCAAAGAGCGCTGTTTGGGAGCAACAGTGTTCAAGGATAGTGTGTTTTATGTGGTATGATAAAAGCTTCCTCCTCTGTGTCCTCTACAAAATCTTTTTCAGACACAAGGTATCTATTGGTGCTTATCCAGAGTGAATTTTTGAGAGTCACAGTTGCTGGGAAATGAACTAGGCTCTGCCGTGTTGAGCTGGGAGTCTGATGGTTAAGGACAAGTGAGCTCTATGTGATAAGTAGGCGGTCTCCTCTAACATTCTCAGCAACTTAGTGTGGGCA
This sequence comes from Cryptotis parvus, assembly GCA_021461705.1. Taxonomy (NCBI): domain Eukaryota; kingdom Metazoa; phylum Chordata; class Mammalia; order Eulipotyphla; family Soricidae; genus Cryptotis; species Cryptotis parvus. Next base: position 37,863 of record JAJIBD010001224.1, read on the forward strand.
ATTGCGTTAGCATCATTTGAAAGTGGTGTATTGAATCTTTGACTTTTTTTGGTCCGAGAAGCTGAACAAGTTTAAACAAAAACATTGCTCCTACTTCAGTGTCATATTCAGGCTTCTCTAAGTGTGGTTTCTGCAACAGAGGGTTATTATAGGGGAGGTGCTTGTCTTACATACAGCAGACTCGGGTTTGATTCCCACATACAGTTCTCTGAGCACCACCAGGAGTGATCCGAGCACAGAGCCAGGTCTAAGTCCTGAGCACAGCTAGTTGTGGCACGCCCCCAAAAAAAAAAACACGAAAGCCAAACAAAATTAAAGTATATTTCCTGGGCCTGTTGCCTCCACATCACCTGGGACCTGACTAGAAATGGCAATTTGCAGGCCCCACTCCAGACCGTAGGCTCTTGAGAACCAGGAGCTCTTGGGCAAGACTCAGAATCTGTGCTTTAAAAGACCTTTCAGGTGATTCCGAGAAGCACTGTAGTTTGAGAACCAACTGCCTCCCAGAAAGTTCATACAGCACTTCAGTCTAACAGGTCTGTGTGTGACCCACTGCCAGGAAGATGACCTGCCATTTGACAGCTTGGGATGTCTAAGTGAGCAAAAGCCCATAGAGACACAAAGCATACTCATTCAGCTATACAATGAAACACAACCCAGAATCTCACAGGGACTACTGGGTCCACATGGAACAGGTGCACAGGCAAAACTGTAGTTTGAAGTGAAGGCAACAGTATTAAGAAGACAGATATCCAGCATGCTCCAAACTCATGCTGCCTCAGGCCACCTCAGCAGAATCGATCTCGGGTAGAGCTGTCGGTTTGGGGAGAGGTTATGTCTGAAAAATCTGTTGGAAGATGGGAGCAGCAGATCTACCGGTGTTTATAGGTATGGCACAAGATAAATGAATGCCGGGCTGAGCAATAGAGGAGGGTGGTATCAAGAGCATCTGCTGGTATAAGAGAGCATAAGATGCCCTCTGAATTCTCATCCTCACTGTGCAGATGATGCTCTTTGTGACTTTCAGCGCCTCACACACTTTCTCTGCAAAGTAAGGCTGACAGTGACAGATCCTCAGGATTTTCCTTGAGAAGGAAAGAAAGTGCATGAGGCACTTGTCAAACGTGGTATGTGTGGTGTTGTTAGTTTGGATACCATTTCTCCTGCTTTAGCCTTCACAAAAACTACCTTGTTCCTTCCCAATTTCTCCTGCATTGTACTCAGTGGTTGACAACAGCGGTTCATCTGGCAACTAAATGCTCATATTCTCTGATAATGCAACATTCTCTTTAGAGCACGCCAGGGTGTTCCTGCACAGCACAGAATGTGGAAGAATGTTTGTTTTCTCTGTGAGTGTGTTTGAGCCTAGGCTCTTGCAGAGGAGTCATATTGGTTTTAAAATCAGACAAGGGCCCTTGAAAATCAAGTAATCCAGACTTATTACTATACAGCCCTTTTACAGAAGAGGAAACTGAGCATAAAAGTAGAGGTGACCTCCCTAAATTAGCATCTTCCCTTACAGCTGGGAATTTAGAGGTCAAAGTCAGGAGATGCTCTGTTATACCACTCCTATGGAATGGAGGAGCTTATTTGTAAGCCCTGAGCTGGGGTGATTCAATAAGTAACCAACCTTAACAGGGGAAGCAGCAGCTGCAGGCATAGGGCAGATGGAACCCTGGTAGGGAAGGGGGTGAATAGAGGTGGAGCTCATACCTTGGGTGGTGAATTTGGAAAAACCTCTTCGCCCATGTGTCTGCCGAGTCATTTGTTCAATGAATTTGCACAAAATTAAAGCCAACTCCCGGACAGAATTTTTCCTAATTATGCTGGGTAAACAGAGTCTGTTAGAGTGTAAGTCCATATGGGGGCTGGGGAGGAAAATATATATATATATTATATATATATGTATATATATATCAAAAATATTTGAATGCAGTATAGTTTTAATATATTTATAATCTCTTCAAAAGAGCATGGAGTAGGAAGGAGCGCTCCCCTAGGGAAAAGGAAGGCAGCCTGGATTTATAGACATTATTCACGACCAATAACAGCCCTTTATTCTGTTCTTACTGAGTTTCAGAATGTGCTATGATGATGTAGCTATATCCTTCAAAGAGTCCGCTGGATTTGGTGTGAATACCATTGCCGTTTTAAATATGACAGCCTTGTAGCTTAGTTAGGCAGGAGACACAGAGTATATGACTGACTCAAGGTCAAGTGAACTTGACATGAACCCAACAGTCCGACTTCAGAGCCTAACAGCACTTTGTTCACCTGCTTGGTGCTCTAAGAGGGCATTTTCTCCCAAGCGAGGTGGCTCAGGTCAAATTATGCACCTCCCTGACTACCATCTGAATACATTCAAATAAAAAGTAGTGCAGCAGGTCTCACAGGCTTATTGTATGAAAAAGAAAATAAAAATGACTTTTTAATTAACTCTATAAAATCAAATGCCACTATTGCTAGCCTACTTACAAAATGACAAAGAACACATTTGTTGTAGGACAGTAATAATAATAATAAAAGAACAAGATTTGTACCAGAAGATGTATGATGAAGTGAAGTTAATACAAGTTAGCCTGGAGCTTCCCATAAGTTAAGGGGAAAAAAGGAAACTTCACAGAATAAAGGAGGAATATCATTGTGTTAAAATACTATATTGTATGGGCAATTTATGTACTTTTGCTGCAAAAATAAGAATATTAAGCAAGAGAATAATGGTTGCTTATGGTAATGATTTTATTTTAAAAATTCAGGAAGTTTTTTTTTCCTTAGGTGACCTTACTTATGAAAACTGAGTGCTTAATTGTCAGAAAGTGTTTCAATGAGTTAAAACACTATAGTCATTTTAAGTGTTGCTTTCTGCTACCTTTACTGAGAATTGAATTTATCTGAAGAAAACTTTATATTTGCTCACAGAAACACAAAAAGATTTTAAATATAGAGCATTTTCCTTTGGGGATATAGTTCCAAAATTCCTCAAGAATTCTTCCTTATGCCTCTCAGTTGGTAAAGGACTTCTCCAAAGGCACTGCTCTCATAAGGAAGAAACACACAGAACCACATGCAAAGGTGAGAGGGGCATTTTCTGAAGACAACCAGGTACCAGCTGAGAAAAGTGAGGTTCACAGAGGAAGATGGAATGCCAGAGACAGGATTTCTGCCCTTGCACCCAAGGTCCCATCAGGTGGAAACAGTCACAGACCTGGTGTCTGTAGCCCCAAGTTACAGAAGTGAGAAAGCCAAGCAGAACTGCCCTGGGAGCAATGGAATGTGTCACAGTACTAAGGGAGCAAATATCCAGTTCATGATGGGACTCATGGGTTACCTTTGCAGGAGCTAATTTGCATTTTGATTCCCGGGTTTTGACTCCTCTGGGACTGAGGGTGGGGTGGGACAGTGGACCTTACTCAGAGGACATGGAAGCACTTTCCTCTCCTGCTTCCATAAGGAGCCCCTGGACGGCAGCACAGCACAGCCTTGAGAGCGTGAGTGAGCTAGATCACTAGACATCCCGTTGTTCATTGATTTCCTCGGCGGGTGCAGTAACATTTCCATTTGACCCTATCTCGTGCCAGTGTAGCCCAATGGCATCTGGTTGTTTCAGGAATACGAGGAGCCTCAAACCGTTCATTCAGGGTCTTGAGGTCTGACTATCTTGTAGGTGGGCGGCCACGTGATCTTTTGACATCCCGTGGGATCCAGTTGGTAACAGCTCTAGTCCAGCGGTTGTCTCCAAATCGCATTGCATGTCCAGCCCATCTGATTTTCGATGCCTTGGCAAACGAGACAGTGTCCCTGACTCTGGACGGCGATGGAGGTCAGAACTCTGGATTCCATCTCTCACTTGAGTGAGGCTTGATATTCCAAGCATAGCTCTTTCAAGTCCTCTTTGTGAGACCTGAATAACATTCTCATCCTGCTTTCATAGGGCCCAGGTATCTGAGGTGTATGTTAATGCAGGGAGAACGGTGGAGTCAAAGAGATGTGCCCGGAGCCAGAATCTTACTCTTAGGTATCTTATTCTGGACAAAGGGTGTGTGCATGCCAGGGTGAAAGATACTTCCTTTACTAGAGGAAGGATTTATGACTCCTGGACTTGACCCAGGAGAAACTGCACTTCCTTGGAGCTGGGTCTCTGGCATTTGTTGAAATTTTTAAATCCACAAGGAACACATTTCAGAGGAAGTCCTTTGGACTTGGAACAATAGATAGTTCTTCACGCTGGGTCCCTGTGGCAGAGCTGAACAGAAGCTACATCAAGATGTAAGCAAACTGTAGAGAAGCAGTGGGCCACAGTCTGCCTTGAGTGACTTCCATGTTGATGCTTGAATTGGAGGTGATGAGAGCAATGACATCCTGAGGACTGGCAAACATTAGGCAGTCAGAGCAATAGTATAAATGATAGAGGCTTGCCTTGCACGTGACCAACCTGGGATTAAACTCCAGCACCCCATATGTCTACTGAACTCTTTAAGAGTAATAACTGAGTGCAAAAGCAATGAGTAATACCTAACTACTCTTTGTCACCAAAGAAAAAGGAAGGAAGGAAGGAAGGAAGGAAGGAAGGAAGGAAGGAAGGAAGGAAGGAAGGAAGGAAGGAAGGAAGGAAGGAAGGAAGGAAGGAAGGAAGGAAGGAAGGAAGGAAGGAAGGAAGGAAGGAAGGAAGGAAGGAAGGAAGGAAGGAAGGAAGGAAGGAAGGAAGGAAGGAAGGAAGGAAGGAAGGAAGGAAGGAAGGAAGGAAGGAAGGAAGGAAGGAAGGAAGGAAGGAAGGAAGGAAGGAAGGAAGGAAGGAAGGAAGGAAGGAAGGAAGGAAGGAAGGAAGGAAGTCTGGTTTGGATTCGGATTCTCCAGTTTTGTTTTTTGGAAAGCCCATCTGCCAGCTTCTGCCACTCTAAGAAGCATCCCAAGGCTACTAAACCTAAGCTCTTTACCACTTCTTGTCTTGAAGCAGAGAGGGAGGCAGCGACTCCAGGAGCTTGCTAGCATCTCCAGGTTAAGACCTACATGGACAAGGCCTCTGAGACAAGGGCTGAAGTCTTTGGAAGACTTCAAAAGTCACTATAATACACATGATAATACCACAGAAATAGAATCAGGGAAATATTTAGCATCCTTGGCCTCCTCCTTGCAAGAATCCATTGATGGAACCCAGTGAGATTCAGCATCCAGGAAGCCATGGATAAAATCCACACAGGCCAGCCTCCCAGACCTGTAGGATGTACACTGGAGAGCTGACTTGATGAGCAAACAACAACGATGAGCTCCATGGGAGCAAAAATTCAAGCACTGTGAAGAGAGAAAAGACGAGGGGCAGTCTCTGGAAATTCTGAGCCTCTTGGAATGTAGGAGTCAATTAGATGTGTGCATTGGTAAGGTCTCAGGGTGGAGGGGGTGCTTGTGTTTGCGGGATTATGGCAGGGTGTCATGAAAGGCAAGGAAAGAATTCTGTCTGGAAGGGAACAGTGTTGTGTGGCACCGCCTCACCTAACATCCACACCAGAATTTCTCTAAGCAACCCCTCTCCTGAAACATGGCCATTGAACCCTTGGAATTCATAATGAATCGTTTTATTTTGGCTTCTGTTATTTAGCACATTTTGGACTAGAAGAGAAACATAAACATTTCCATGCCACATCTAATACAATTATAAGGTCATTACACATTCTGTAGCGCAAAACAGCTGTTTCAAAGATCCTTATTAGAATTTAACAGAGTTTTATTTGTTTGGGGCACAAAAAGCAATCTTTTAAATTATGATTTAATGAGACTGTTAAATGCTCATCACCAAGTAGTTACTTATTAAAGCTGCATGGAGCTTGGCTATTTGGGGTTCATAAGAGGTTAGATGAGCTTTGCTCTCACCCCAGCTCTAACCACACACACATACACACATGTGCACATGTACACACATACACACAGGGAAAATTCTGTTACAGTTTTATATAAATATTTTCTCTCAAATTATGATCTATTCTTTCAAAGGAAAACTCCTTGAAGCTAAGCTGATCTAAAACCCAAATTTCTGTGGCTAACTTGCTTTTAAGTCAAATCCATGAGCTTCTGCAGCTACCTTGGCTTTTAGGACTTTTCTTCCCAACACCTTTGAAGAGAGAAATGTTTACATTGCAGTTCACCAAAGGATCAGATATCTGTGACTGTCTCAATATTTGAAGTTCTACATATATATGTTCTTGTGGACTTTGTATTCTTTCTCACTGGATAGAGAAACTCTTCATAACAACCTCTTTTCTGAGATGAGAATCAGGGGTAGCAGGGAGAAGGATTTTGCCCGGTGACCTAGCAGCAATCTAACACAGATGTGTCATTTTGTCAGACTGCAGTGCTGTAGCAGTTAATCCAGCAGCATTTATAATAATTGCTGTATCCTGCAGAAGCCGTACTGTGACACACTGTATCCCTGGAATTCATAAGTAGGTTGTTTAAATGCAAAATAATTATTAAGCACTCATTCTTGGAATTCATCCTGAGATAAGTAGCCCTTAAGAAAATGTCTAATACAAAATGACATTTGGGTTTTAGAATATATAACCTTTTGTATTAATGGTCTCCCAAGGTGTTTTACATAGTAATTGGATGGTAGTGTGGTAAGTATTTCAGTAAATGGAATGGCTCTTGGGACTGAAGTAGAGGTTTAGCTATTCTTGGATTTCAAGTTGGATTTCACTGACTATGGGGAGGGCAGGTAGAATACCAGGCTGTTTAAAAGTAGCCCAAGGCCTTCTTGAAACTTTGTTGAAACCATCAGGAAACACAGAGGGTACTCAAGTAACAGAACAAGCCTCTAAATAGGAGAAAAGGGACCTAGGTATAAAGGAGACTTAGTAGCTTGCACAGAGCTAGGAACTAAGTCTTGTAGGTAAGAGGCCTAAGATATAATATTTCTTCTGGAATCACATCTCAACATCCAGGTCTTACTGGATAACCTAAAGCCAAGTTTCTCAGTTTTGTTTCCCCTTTCAAACTTGTTTCCAACCTAAGCCCCTTCTATGTACCAGTTAGTCTCCCAGTTTTATGCTGTGCCCCTCCCTACATTTATGCAATTTCCACTTGTCCCTTTCTTGCAATTTTCGGGGCCCACCAAGGCTATCTGGTCTTTGGTTCAGAAACACTAATTGAGAGGGAGTTGGGCTTCCGTGTCATCATCTGCAATCAAAATATCCACCAAGTCAAAGAGAGTAAAAGAACCATTGATGTACAGATGAGCCGTTCCTGGAACATAGTAGGTACTTCCTAAATGGCCAACGTTATTAGACTTCCTCATGGCCGGCCATCCTGCCTGCTTGAACATTTTCAGTATCGATTTGCATCACTTATCGTATTAATACTGTTATGTTTTACAATTACAAGTTATAATTAGGCAAATATGACTCATCCAACTTTTAACGTCCAATTCTCAGCACTCCACCCGCACATCAAGAAACAAATCAAAATGCAATTAGATGCTGACTCGATGCAAAGGAGAAAGTTGATAATTTATTGTCTCATCGAAGATCACATTGTGCAAGTGAATTGATCTCATGTCAGTAATGGAAGGGTTGAGATGAGATCTATGTCAAACATGAAGAAAATTAATGTCAATGCTAAATGGACATGTTTGGTGAGGGGATGCCTGTAATCACAATGGATGACTGTTAGAAAGTGCAGCCTCGCAGCAACAGGCTGAGAGATCCTGTCTAGAGTGGTTGATCAGAAAACACTCCACATTTTAAAAATATAGTATACACAAATATGCATAGACCACTCCCACACAATTTAAATATACAGAGGTTCATCTAAATATATGCCCCTCCAAGATATTAAGGATAATTATTAATTTTACCAAAAGAGTCACAACCAGAGGGATCTTTGAAATGCCTCAACTCCCTAGTGTGAGTAAAGTATGATTTGACTCATTTTGAAATCGATTTACAAGTAAAATTTTCAGGAACGCATCTGCTAGGTAAAGCTGGTTCTGCCAGGATCCTGCATTGAAAGTGACAGTGATAAGTTCAGTTTTTATAATGGATAAAATTATGTGAGCAGAGAACATAATTATATATTTTACAAAGAACATAGACTTACTTATGAACCTGGGCTTTAAAAATCACATTACAAATTTCTAAATCAGTCTGTGAAATTCTTCCATGTTTACTATTTCTGTAGTTTAGCCAACTTGAAGACACAAGGCAGGTCACTGCACAAATGTGGACAGTCTGAAAATAGTGGCACCCCAAAGCTGACAAAGGACTTGGAAGAGCTGCTGCCTACTGGTGACCTAACTTAAGTCTTCAACTACTTTGTGGACAGGAATACTTGTATCCCCATTCCACAGATGAAGAGATTAAGGCTTAGACAATGGAAGCACATATCCAAGCCTGCAGGCTGCATTCTGGGCTAGTCTCCTACAGATTACTTTAAACACCTCCAACCACCTCCTACTGGTGTGGAGCCCTCTCTTACTTCATCAGCCCCAGCCACCAGCGACTATTCTGTTCCAATCCATGAATCACAGACCCAACATTCTCTGCTCCAGACCACTAGTGACTTCTAAATCCTCAAAGGAGATAATCCCTTATAAACTAAGTATTCATGGCTCCCCACCATCTGCTCTCCACCCATGCCTCTCTTGTTCTCAATTCACCTGCAGCACATGTTTTAACCCTGGCCACAGCTTGACTATAGATTCTTGCAAATTTCATATCTCATTGTCACTCACTTGCTCCTGCCTTCCTCCTAGCTTCTCCTGGCTCACTACTGCTTTGATCCAAGCCCTATTAGAGAATCACCTCTAAGAACACCTCTGTGCTCTCCCTTGGCTGGTGTTGTTGTGCCCCCCCGCCCCGGTCTTAACAATACTCCATTGTCACCTCTGATGCAGCAATTGGCTGGATGCTTCATCAGTCTGAGGCACCTGGGCCTCAGAGACATTTCTCCTTTTGCTGCCCCAGTGCCAGGCTTAGGGTCTACATGCGATGCTCACTATGCATTTGCTGAGTGAATAGACACACACTTGTGGCTAGCAATAGAACAGAGTCCAGGGCTTTTATGCCTAAGTTTAATTTTATTTAAAATACACCAATGTTAAAGAACAAAAGCTAATGTCTTGTTATATAGTCTTGAGAACAATCCAGTCTTGTTCTCAAGAGACTCCCACATGGGCAGGCCCATCACCATGCAAGACCAGAAATAGTGGGGGAAAATGCATTTCAGATGAGGGGCTCAGTGGTTCCTTGAAGCACTGGTCCCTCTGAAGGTCCAAAGGTAGAACATTCTCACCTCTCTCTCCCTAGCTTTTTGTGATTCCCAGCAAGCCCTGGTGTTCCTCAGTCCAAGGCTATGACTCTCTGGCTCAGTCTCCATCTCCACATGACCTGCCTCTAGCATACAAGCCAATCATTGGATTTAGGACCTGTGTGAGCCAATGTGATCTAAATGGTTTCATTTGTGAGACAAGTCACATAAGTTCATATTTCTCAGTTCTAGGGCTTAAATGGAAAACACACAGAGGAGTCAGTACCTCTTAATCTTTTCTAGGAAGGCTGCAATTAAAAGGGTCACCAAGATCCTTCTTTATCCCTTTCCCAAGATCAAGTTGGACTGTCTGTAGTACTGAGCTGGAGAGAAGGTTTTATTCCCTTGAACATCCATTTGTCCCATAGCTGATATCCCAGCACTCAGTCTGAGAAACTCTTCTATCATTTCCAGTTCCTGCTTTCTACTTTGTCCTTGTTTGCAGGATGCTCTTCCCAATAAAAACCATCCTCCGAACACCAGTATAATGGCAATTTGCCTCCTCTCCCTGTTCCTCTTAAAGAAAGGTCCCAAGATCAGTTTCTGGTCATCCTTGAATTCCTCTCACCAATAAAAGACTCCCAAGCTCCCTGGCTGCCTCAACCTGACACCGGGCCTTGCAGCCAGCTACATCCCCAGGGCTCTCTTCTCTATACTGGCTCATCCCACATCCCACAAAGCCCCAGTACCAGTAAAGAAACATCTTTTCCTAAAGTAATTTTTCCTTCCTCATATCCCCCGTGGCTGCTGCAACTCTCATTTGTAAACTGAAATAGTCCAGATGACAAGTTCCAAATGTACTAACACTTTAGCATCATAACCTGTTAAAAAGGAAAAATAGTCTTGGTCGTCTTTCTCTAGGATGTTTTCTGGAGATCAATCTGCATTCTTCTCTCTAGGGCGCCTCTTTTAAAATACCTATAATGGCAGAGGCAGAGTATTCAGCTATATTTGTATGACCGTTGCTGGCATGCTGTACGGGAAACAGATGTGAGGTTTGTCGTTCATTAGCACGGCACCTATAGTTTTTTTTTAAATGGACCTGCTTATGAATGTGAGGTATGAAATCTATCTGAATATACTCTTCACCTTTAAAAACACCCAGCAAATTTCACACCAGTAACTTCCTCCTGTATCAGGCAATGGGGTGAGATGAGGTTTTGACAAAAAAATGGTAGGTATTACATAACACTCCCATCTTCTTACAGATGCGTGTGCAGCTTTAAAATAGAAATGGGAAAGAGGCGCATTGTCTGCAGAAGCAAACAGATTGGGGGAAGACAGCAACATTCTCCCACTGCCCACAAATATGAAAGTAACAAACAAGAAGGGGGGGAACAAATATCCCCTGTGGCACATCTGAGTGATGGAAGTGAGAGAAGGCTGGATAGGCACACAGGGGAGTTTCAGCTGGACTGTGAAGGGTTTCTGACAGCCTGAGAACTCTGCTCTCTTCAGTCAGGAGACTCTGCTCCTGCATCAAAAGTCAGGTCTTAGTAGTAGCCATTTTACAAATTATATCACACCACACACACACACACACACACACACACACACACACAAAAAAATTATATGTGCTGAAAAGGATTATGTCCTAGAAACCCTCCTGTCCATTGGAACATGGGTGCCCTTGGTTGAAAACAGTGTTTTTGCAGATGTAATTAGTCAAGTTAAAATGAGTAGTGACTTGTCGCATAGGCAGTGACTGGGGTTCTTATAAGAGGGAAGTACATTAAGATACGCGGGAAACTAGTAGTGACAAAAGCAGACACTGGGGCAGTCTGCTAGATAACTAGAAACTGGAAGCTGAGAGCCACTGGAAGGCAGGCAGTGCTGAGAAGAGATTCTCTGCTGCTCTAAGGCGCCAGTTGGTGATCATCTGTTACAGCAGCCTTAGGAAATCCTGAAAGCACCCATGTCATCTGCACACATGGAGAGACAGGCTTAGTCTAGTGGCTTCCCACCCCAAGGCCAGCCAACATTGTTTCTCCCAGTAATACTAGAGCATTCTCTGCTCAGTCATCTGTGCTCATCCCTGCCCTAAGCCTCCGCTGCACCCTAGGCAATGTCTTCTCAACCACCACATTGAGTTACTTCAAGCCTCAACATTCTGTAGGCTCCAGCTATCTTAGATTGTTCTTCTGCTGTTACATTCCTTGTTTAGACCAGTAGTTGTCAACCTTGACACACTTGTGGACCAGCACGGCTCATGGAACAGCTATTGAAAACTTCTGATATAAAAGGGTTATTTGATGCACAGTGGTGAGGCCCTCCAAATCCTATGCACCTGCCATTTTTCCATATTCCCTCTGCTCCCTCCCCACCCCAGCACTGCAGACATCTGCTCACCTTAGATACATTCACCAGTGGCATGTTTGGGTGCAGGTTGTGTAATTCATTGATACCCTAACAGTATAGCCTCTCAGAGAACCTTAAAGGGCTCCACTAGGGTGCTAGAATGCAGATCCAAACACATGCTCATCTACTGTAGACTTAGAAAGTAGATCGCAATCATAGGAAAGCCAAAGTATTTCCTGTTGATTAAATGTTTCCACAAATTAGAGATGACCAAGGGCATTTGTCTCTCTAAACACTAAATTATTTCTCCACCTACATGGCTCTTGACTTAGGGCCCATCTTGCATTCAGATCCTCTGTTAAACCACTAAATCTATCTGGATGGACAGACTAAATTGGCATCCTGAAGGTTAAAATGTATTGTTAAGGTTTACATTCAGACTCCCCCTCTCCCAACAGAAGCACGGGTGAGGGAAAGACACCACTGAGCCCAGATAACCTGAATCAGAGCTCATTAATGAGGGAGTAGTGAGCCTTACCTGGCAAGTTGGATCCAGTCTTGTAGGTCCAAGATACACTTGCCCACAGGCTCTGGCTTGAATCTGGAGGTGGCCCCACTTACAATCAACAACCTCTATGACCTGTCCAGATCAGAAGGTGTGCAAGGAGCAAACGTCCTTGCTGATCCCTCTGACCAGCCACTCTCAGCCTTCAGCCATGTCCAGTGCAGACCCCAAACCAAGGCTGAGCCTCAGCCTGATCCCCAATCTTTACCAAATAACTTTTCCAAAAGATCCTAATTCTGCCATCTACACCTGCTGTTTCCTTTAAGCTACTTCTCATCTTTTTCTCTAATTCATCATTGGCTCCCAGTATTTCTATTATTTATTCCATTGTTTCGTCTAGGAAGAAATAAACCCTCTGTAGTGTGTGCAATTTGTTATTTGTTTCATCCCTATTAAGAGGGAGATGATAGTGAGCATCTGCCCAATCTACCTCCTTGAACAGGAAGCTCCAAGCCAATTATTTCACTTTAGTCTTACGATTTCTTTTGTCTTTTTTGTGTCACATTCAATGATGCTTATGGTTACTCCTGGTTCTGCACTCAGGAATTACCCCTGTGGGTGCTCAGGGAACCACATGAAATGCCAGGGATAGCATCTGGGTTGGCAGTGTGGAAGGCAAAACACCCAACCCACTATACTATTGCTCCAGCCCTGAGTCGTGATTTCTTTACCTGTAACCTTAAAGGAGTACTAGTACTATCTTACCACATGCTACAGCCTTAAACAGGATACTGCACAAAATGCATCAAACACAGAAGGAGCATAAGTACTATAAAAGTATCATCTCTGATTAATTCCTCTTTTAAGCCCAGCTTCCTCCTCTACAAATGCAATGTGATGACTTTAAACTGACACCAGTTGGCACCAGTCAATGGATTTGTCCTTATCCTTTGTCCTGAAAAGCCTAAGTTCTTGCCATTTCAGCTCCATAAAGAGTTTATTACATGTTACCGACTGGATCCCATGGGATGTCAAAAGATCACGTGGCCGCCCACCTACAAGATGGTCAGACTTCTTTGCCAATACCCTGAATGAACGGTTTGAGGCTCTTCGTATTCCTGAAGCACCCAGATGTCATCGGGCTACACTAGCACATGATAGGGTCAATGGAAATGTTACTGGTGCCCGCTCGAGCAAATCGATGAATAACGGGATGTCAAGTGATCAAGTGATCAAGAAAGAGTTTATTATTTCTTGGCTTTTGTACTTTTTGGCAGGGGGAGGGAAGGAGCCCCAAGTAGAGCTGGAAGGGAGGGTTGAGGGCCACTCCCTGTAGTGCTGGGGATCACTTAGGTTACAATATAGCATTGCTCAAAGTGTGTGTGGGGGGGGGGGGTCACGAGACATAAAGTGTCAGGAGCCAAATCCAAAGCCTCCACATGCAAGTTATATCCTTTTGCACCAATTGCTAGACCCACATTCCTCTGATTCTATTGAACAATTCTTTTTGCTCTAATATTAGTGCCAGACCTTTTTCTGCTCAGTCATAGAAACACAACTTATCACCTGCTTTACTCACATCTCCTATTCTCTTGTAAATATTCTTATTCAAGTAGGGATATTTCAACCATTCAAAATTTTGCTGAGCATTGGGACTGGAATCCTAGTATAGATATGTACTTTGAATGCTGCTGAACTGCTCTTGATCCCTGTCATTCCATATGATTCTCGAAGAAGTGCCAAGAGTAAGTTTTAGAGCCGAAACAGGAGTGACCCCTGAACTTTGCAGAATATGACCCCAAATATAAAACATTTGTTGATCATCACTTTAGGAAAAACATGGAGAATTCAGTAATGAATAAGATATACAAGTCTACTCCATGACACTAAAAATATAATACATATTTGCAACATTTTATGGTCACAAAAACCCAGAAAATGTTAGAGACATTTTTCATGTACCCCCTTAACTCCACAGGGACAGTATCTTTTATTATCAAATTCCCAGACCATAGTGTTCCATTAGTTACATCAATGAACCTGTATTGACATGTCATTATCAAAGTCCATAGTTTCCATTAGAGTTCACTCTTGGAATTGAGCCATCCATGGATTTGGACAAATGTATACTGACATGTATCTGTCATTATTGGATCATACTGAATATTTTCACTGCCCTAAAAATTATCCATGCTCCATTTATTCCTCTTTTTCTTTCTCTCTATCCCTTAGCAACCACTGATGTTTTTACTATCTCTTTGTCTTTGCCAGATGACAAAGAGTTGGAATCACACAGTCAGTGGTCTTCTCAGATTTGTTTCCTCTAAGTCATATGGCTTTTAAGTTCACTACGTGGTTCACTACAGACTTTTAGCTGTTGGGCTCTGAGCTACAGCCTTAGGGTCCAGCATTTTCCCACCACAAAACCCTAAGGGCAGTACCCAGAAATGGGCCTTGCCCATAAGGTTACACCCAAAACATCTGTGCTTATCTGAGCTAAGGTGAAACAGAATGTGCCTGGTCTTCTGATCTCTGATCACAGGCATATGTACATCAATGATTGTTGTCTTGTAAATGTTACCTTGCAAATGCTAAATCTGTTATTGTCATTTGTTCTGAAGATTGTTATCTCTTACAATGGCCCAGGAGCTTTCAAATGCCTGTGATGTGTGCTTGTACCCCCTCTGCCCAAATATTGTATAAAAGGTTTAAACTGTGTCCAGTAAAGTGAGTGCTGCTACCCAGAGTTCCCCGGTGCATGGGTGTCATTCATTCTTTCTTTCTTTCCTTCCTCAGCAGTTGCAGCGGCAAGGCAGTTTCTCCCAAATCCACCCCACACCTTTCACCTTTTTCCGCAGGGATAAAGTCTGGCAGGATCTAGGTCTTCCTCATTTGTGTGAGTGTGCGTATGTTTGTGTGTGTGGTGGTGGGGAGGGGGGGCTGCTGGCCAGGGCTCCCGACATTTAGCACTGAATAATAGTCCATTGTCTGAACACAAAATCGTTTATCCATTCATCAATTCAAGCATGTTATGGTTGTTTCCAAATTGTGTTAAATAAACCTGCTTAAAAAACACCCTTATGCAGATTTGGAGTTTTAACTCAAAATTGGTGGGGATAGAATAGAATTCAGGGATCAAGGTTCACTCCTAGGTTAACCAGGCTAGTGTTATGTTTCAGAGCAGGACATCAGGATGCAGGGCTGCCTGACCCTATAGCACTGGAGTCCTCCCTGGACAGCATGGTGTTGCACAGGGTCCATGCCCAGCAGTGCTCTGGGGAGGTATGTCATACTATGAATTGAACCAGAGACAGGAGCATGCAAGGCAAGTGCCCCAACCCTATATACCTTCCCACTGCCATGGGAAGTTACTCTCTATTCCCTCCCTTCTCTGCTGCTGTTGCAGTAACAGTGTTGCACATCTGGTTGAGATGCTCCTAAACTTGGCCACCAAGTGCTGCACACTGTGCTTGTGTTGCTTGCACACATGCTTGTCAAGGCTCGCACTCATTTTTTTGTGTGTGTGTTCCCTGTGCACATTCTGACTTAGTGTTCTTCAGAGATCTCTGTGTGTATGGACACATGCTCACCAGGATTCCACAACTTATGTTGCTGTGATTGCACACAACTTGCTTCGATATCGCACTCTGTTGCTGCACTGGGCAGGGGATGGTCTTCGGCGGTAGAATAGATGGAATCACACTTGGTATTTGTGTGGGTAGATATGGGGATAAACTCAAGGTCACAAATATGCAAGGCACTCAGTGTGCCACTGGACTGTTCTTCAGGCTCCCCTTGTACATGTTGTTGTGTGAATATGACTTTCAATTTATTTTGGACAAATACTAAAGACTGTGATTTTTTGGGTTGTCTCTTAAGATTTGAAAAAACTGGCAAAATTGTCCTCTGTTGCAGTGCACTGTTGCCCAGAGCCTCTGCATCTTGCCTGGGTTATCTCCTGCAGGCCACTTTGTAAATAAGGGCAGAAATCAGTTTGGATCTGTGACTTTATGTGGCAGTATATCTTACCATGTATTCTATGTTAGCTGGTATAAATATTTTCTCTCATGCTACCACAATCATCATGGGACTAGATAGATCCTGCTAGTATATTTACCTGACCATGTTGGATCTCTAAATATAGTCTAGTTGTAATTACACCAGAGAGAAATGCTGTTTGCCTCCAAGCAAGAAAGTGTGGCTCTCTAATAAGTGTAAAGGCTAATATACAAAGCAACTATAAGTAAAGACGAGTATCTTGAGAAGGCTTGGAGAAATATGTACCTGGCTGTAGAATATCCACTGGTACAGTTACATGCCCTTCCCTCCATTTGCATAGGGCCTGCTGGAAAACCAAGGGCTTGCAGCCTTGGCTGGGGCAATATTAACATTTCAAAAGGACTAGATGAGGTCTTGGCAGAAGCATATCCTCGGGGGATTTACCCTAACTGCTTTCCCTTGGTGTGGGCTGGGCAAGACTGAAAAGTTATAAAAGCTATAGCATGCTCTCTTCTGCACCTTTCCTCTTCTTCCTCTTCACTCTCTGCCTCTGCTCTCCTTCTCTTCCCTGTTGGGCTTCAGCACATGGTAGCAGCCATCTTGGTCTAGGATTCTAAAACCTACACGTGGCTGGGGCCCAGCTAGGAGGCTAAAGTCTTAAGTTTTCCTATTGTTGAATTGTATACCAGAACAAGTGTGAATAAAGCCTTTTGAAACGGTTGTATTCTCGCTTCTTTCTCTGTCCACTGGCCACTGATCCCCTGGGGAGAAGGGGATCCCTAGACCCTGCTCCCGGATTTTGTCAGAAAACCCAGTGTTTTCCGACAGTCCTCCAAAATGGCTGTTGTACTTTTCATCCCTCCCTACTGCTACACATCTTTGTCAGCAAAAGGTGTCAGTGTTCTGAACTTGGGTCATTCTCATTGACATGTAGTGCTATTTCCATGTTGCTTTAATTTAATATCCCAGATGCTGTTAGACATAGGACATGTTTCATAGGACATAATATTTTAAGACTGGTAACTGAGTCTACACTCTGCAGTCAAAGGCCCTGGAGCAGAGCTCTCTCCAGAAGCATCCATGAGACCTCATGTTGTTGCTATCTCCTGCAATCTTATGAAGGAGACAAAATCAACTTTCATGTTTCCCAGAGCACCTGGCACTTAGTAGATGTTCCAGACATGTATGAGATGATGCCAGTAGAAAGAGTGATTGGTTGAAAATCTGAGCAATACAGAGCTACAGAATGCATGACTGTATTATGGGGAACAGTGAAATGATAACATGGCAGTGTTTGTGAAACACACAGCAACAGGCATGCTATGTCAGTGTCTGGATGAAAACGACAACACGGCAGTGTTTGTGAAGCACACAGCAACAAGCATGCTATGGCAGTGTCTGGGTGAAGCCTGCTCTCAAAATCGCAAATTGCCTTCCAACCAGAGCCCACTTGGAAGCTGCCTGGTTCTGCAAGGGCAGCTGTTTTTCCCCCTGCTTGACAGGGGAACGTATGAGCCCTCCCAGATGTGCCTTTCCCCAAACAGGACCCATGGGGTCTCAAATGAATCAACTTGAAGGAGAGTGAGCAGAGTCAGCAGCAAGAGAAAGACTTAGTCACGAGGTTGAACCCATCTGAAAATAGACTGGAAACCAGATGCTTTTCCTTGGATCAGTTTTTGACTCTTTCAAGCAAAAAGGGGTGTTCTGTTCCCTTGCTTATGACTTTCTCACTGTGGACTGATCATCAGTACTGGGTCTGTGTCCCATAAAACGATGACAGATCCTAGAACCACATGTTGGGAGAAGTCCTGTATCTTACAGACTGCTTGAGGGACCTTGTTACACTGACCTCAATCTCCAGATCGAGTAAAACAGACATGACGAAAACTTTCTGCTGGGTCTATGGAGACAAAGAAATGACAGTTAATGTGACATGCATGGGAAAATAGCAAAGCACTGTTAAAAGTTAGAGTGCTACTATTTCTCTCCTAGGAGAAAATCCCCTGTCTGATCCTCCTTACTCTGTGCTGCAGGAAGATACATCTATAAAGTTGGTAAGAAGAAAGAGGTGTGTAGCAGTGAGGAAATCAACAGCCTTTACCAAAATAAATGAACAAAAATGAAAAACTGAAGAAACCAGAAGCATGACCGATGGAACTGGGCTGTCATGTTCTTACAATGCTGGTTGTTGGTGTGGGTGTAGGTGTTCCATTTTTTGAATGAATTCTGTCTCTGTTTTTAAAATTGTGATTGATTGAGGTATTTTGATTTATAATACTTTTCCCTTCTTTTATTTATTTAAACACCGTGATTTGAAGTACAAAGTTTTTTCTCAATACAGTTGTTAGAAAAATTCATCATTCAGCACCAATCCCACCACCGGTGTGCTCCCACCACCACCAGAGACCGGCATTTCCCACCCACGCCCCATCTCCATCCCTTGCCTACTCCCTTAGCCAGCATCAATAATGTGGATCATTTGAGCTTGCCCTACCCATACACTGAATAATCTATTCTATATTGCTTGTTGGAGCTACTTCTCTAAATAGGGTCGATAAAAATGGTCTTAGACAAAAGTCATTGGAGATTCTTAAACCTCCATTGTGCCATTTGAACCCACTGTTTAGGAACTTATTGATATGGTCCACGCAGGCCACACACATTGTGCCCACACAGTTATGTTTCTATGAAATGTGATGGGATATCTGTTAGATGAGAATATTAGGTTTTGAGAAATCATGCAGCTGTGAAGTGGGCACACGCCATGGGGTGGGGCTCTGACAAGCTGTGGAATCTAGACCTCAAAGTGGCTTTGGTTGCAGTGTGTGAGGTTTCCCAGCCTCTGAGAGTCTGTCAGGGGCAAGGTGAGGAATAGAACCTGCCCCCCCTTCCAGAACACTCTATCAGCCTAGCACAGGGTGAGCGGGCAGCAGCTTGGCCCTGTGTCTGTGTACCTGGATTCTGGCTGGCAGCATCGGCAGCATCAGCAGCAGTCCTGACCAGCCTTTCTGGAAGGAACCTAGGTGGAGGAAGGGGCCCCAGCTTCAACACCATGGGAAGCCTGGTGAATTTGACCACCGAATCCCTCATACCTGGGGTTGAATTCCATTTCTCTCTTGGGTGGGGCTCTGATGAGCTCCAGAGTCTGGACCTTGAAAGTGACTGTGGTTGTGGTCTGTGAGGTTTTCCAGCCTCTGAGGTTTTCCAGCCTGTGAAGTTTTTCAGTCTCAATTCTTCTTGAGTCACAGGGGTGGGCAGATTTATAATACTGTTATGATAGTTTCATGCATACACAGTTCCAACATCATATTCACCACTAGTGCCCTTCCCCCTACCAATGTCCCAAGTACCCCCCAGTCCATCCCCCTACCCCAACCTGATAGATAGATAAGTTCTCCAGTTCTGATATCTGTTTCCTTATTATGTTTCTTTATATCCTACATATGAGAAAGATCATTTTGTATATGTCCTTCTCCTCTGACTACCTTTGCTTAGCATGACATCATCTAGTTCCATGCATGTAACTGCAAACTATATGATTCCATCTTTTCTTTTGCTGAATAGTATTTCACTGTGTATATGTGTTAAGGTTTCCTTATCCACTCACCTGTTTTTAGGCTCTTGGCTTGCTTCCAGATCTTGACTATTGTGAAAAGCATGAAATGACAATAGGGGCAATAAGGTCTTAATAAATAGTGCTATGTGACCTTTGGGATAGATGCTTAGAAGAGTAATTTCTGGGTCATATGGATGCTCAATTCTTAGAGGGTTTTGGAGTTTCCATGTTGTTTTCTAAAGAGGTTAAACCAGTCAAAAGTATCTCCAGCACTGGATGTAGGTTCCTCTTCCTTCCCATCCTTCCTTTTTGTTCTTTTAGATGTGCATAATCTCAATGATATGAAATGAGATCTCATTGTTGGTTTTCATTTGCATTTCCCTCATAGTAAGTGAGACAGAGCATTTTTCATACACCTGTTTAACATTTATGTCCTTATAAAGGTAGCCTCTTTTCATGTCTTCACATTTTCATAAGAGTTTTTGGAGCAAATTTGGGAACTAAGTTTAACAAGTGGATGTCGATGATCCGGGCTGTGATGGGCTTGTCTGCTGGGTGGAGTTCGGACGAGAGGAAGTCAAATGTGGAAAATGGCGGCGCCTGTGGAGTGAGGGGTGGTCTGGCTCGTTGAGGCTCTGCCGAGTGGTGGGCCAGGGCTAGAACCCGCCATGCCTCCCGACTGCCTCATGAGCGGCTGTCACAGGGAGAGCAAGAAACAGCTCTGCCCCATGTCTGAGCAGCAGCTTTTCCTCAATCCAGCCCAGGTATGCTGGGCCAGAGACTCTCAGACATGGGGCAGAGCTGTTCCTTGCTCTCCCTGTGCACAGCCGTTCATGAGGCAGTTGGGAGGCATGGCGGGTTCTAGCCCTGGCCCACCACCTCGCAGAGCCTCACAACGAGCCAGACCACCCCCTCACTCCACGGGCGCCGCCATTTTCCACATTTGGACTTTCCTCTCGTCAGAACTCCACCCAGCAGACCAGCCCATCACAGCCTGGCTTGCGCGGCCACTTGCGGCCGTGCGGTTTATCCATAAATGCTTTATTTGGAGGTGTTTAAGAGTTTGCCTCCCGTGGCAAGCCTGGCAAGCTTCTCGTGTTGTATTTGATATGCCAAATTCCAGTAACAATTATATTATGTCATTCCCATGACCTAATATAATGGTTTGAGGCTCTTTATGTTCCTGTAGCAAGCCGATGCCCCCTGGCTCTACTGGCATGAGACAGGACATATGGAGATATTACTGGTGCCCGTTCTAGCAAATAGATGATCAACGGGAAGATCGTGATCGATTGTGAAGTTTAACAAGTGTTTATATATCTTAATATTAACCTTTTGTCAAATGATTTGTGGGCAAGTCTTCTCTCCCAGTCTCTTTATTACAGTCACCCTAACATTGTTTTGCATTATTCACAGCACTATTAATACCTTCTTTTAATTCTCCTAAAAGCTTCTTGGTCTATTCAGTAAGGGATTTATTTGACTTCTTTTGCTTGATGAAGATACCAAGACCTAAAGAGTATATGTGGTTTGCCTAATGTTTTTCAAGTCCAGCACAGAGTCACAATCAAAATAAAAAGTGTCTTCTAAATCCTAGACCTCTATTTTTCCAGTACAATATGCTAAGCTACAGAATCAGGCAAGAGAGAGTCTTCGGTCCCAGTCCTATGGTCTTTAAACTCAAAAGGATACTGGGAGACAGATGATCTGTGCTCCTTGAGTCTTAAAACTCCATTCTAAGATTGTAATGAAAGCTTTATAAAGCAACATTCCAGAAACATGCATGAATATCACCATTTTTTAAAATTCAAGGGTTTTCTTGAAGACAATTTATGGACTTGGAGTTGAATGCCTCTTCTAGGGTACATATTTAGAAGCATGTTCTAAGCATAGACAGAAAGAGTTACTGGATAGAGATTAATTGATATATAAGGAAGCCCTGTGTTTTCTATGTATAATAATCTAAAATCACATGACTTTGTTTTCTTTTTCTATCCCTTTGGCTGTTGGGACACACTTGAAGTTGCTTAAGAACTACTAATTCTACGCTTATTTCTGGATGTGCTCAGAGAACCATGTGATACTGGCAATCAAACCTGGGTCAGTCACAGGCAGAACAAGCACCTTAACCCCTGTATTATTTCTCCAGTACCCAACTAGCTCTTAACTTACAAAGAGGAGCTAAGTTTGGAAACAGGAAAATAAAACGGATTCACTATGTCTCTTCCTGCACTTCTTTTTGCTTTCACTCTTTGCTCTGTTAGAGGAGTGCTCCTGGAGTCTCACTGCTTAGAAGTTCAAACACAACTCAAGATCAGGAATCCTATCAGGAAGGGCACATAACTGCCCTGTGCTTCTTGGAGCAAGAAGCTGGGAGCTCAATGCTGTGAGGTGACATGATTCAAGCCCATGAGACCAGGAGCAGAGTACCTAGCTCTCAGAAAAGAAAATACTTGTCAGCTATTTTGATGATCATGCCAAGAATGTGAGTTTTCCTCTCTGATTTATAGTTATCCAAATTCATATCATTTTTTCAAGGCTGAGTTAAGACATCACCATCAACTGTCTGAAGTCTTGTCCTCAACAGCTCAGGGACAAGTGTTTTTTTGTATGACCCATCCCACATCCATCTCCTCCCCTTCCTTTATGATGGGTACCATCTCTGCACTTAGACTGGAAACACGTAATTATGAGTTCCTTCTGAGAGCAGGAATTACTTATGCAGTATCAGCAATCAAGAGCCTGCTAGGTACTGGGCTCTTTTGCAAAGTCCAAGATCGGGGCTTGCCAAAAATTCAACACAATAGGATATAGTTGGCACTTAGCACATATTTTTGTTGTAAAAGAATAATTATGTTCTTTCCATGTGTGATTTGTTAAGTTCTTAACTGGCCACTTTTCCCTAAATTTAGAATATGGTGAAATTAACAACCTGAGACTATTTTAAAACAAAAACATGAAAATCCCATGTTCCTAAAAACTTCCACCTTTAAAAAGTTACACTGGTGACTTTATTGAATAAAATTCCTAACTATGAAAGAATTTAAAAAATACAGAGAAGGTTATGAAATGTTAGTCAGTGCAAGGAGGAAGAAAACAATAATCCATACCACAACTTGGTTGGCTTTGGAGTACCCGTGCTCAACACAACAGCCAATCTCTTAGTATTCTGGATGATGCTATTTGAATAAAATTATAAAAGTAATAGAGTTGTGGCACAGATTGTAGTCAGCCACAAGGGATTAGAGACGGAGGGAGGGTGTGGGTGTGAGTATAAAGGGCAGCAGGGCAGAGATTATTGGTGGCATGAATATAAAGGGCAACACATACTTATCCCTATGAAGGAGCCAGCTTTGGGATGGAGAGTTCTGTACCTTGACCGAAAGTGTTGAGTACAGGTGTGTGTGTGTGTGTGTCTGTGTGTGTCTGTGTGTGTGTCTGGGTACATGTGTATGTGTCTGTGTCTGTGTCAGAGAGAGAGGGGGCAACAAAGACAGAGGCGTCGACAGAGAGACAGAGAGTTGTGGACACACACACTGCAGCAAAGCCCATTTCCTGATGTTGGGCCTGTGCTCGAGTTTCATAGTGTGACTACTGGAAAAAATGGGGTTGTCTGGTTGTATCTCTCTATGAGATATTCGCAATTTGCTATGAATATTTAATTTATCTCAAAGGTAAAAGTGAAAATTAAACATGCAGGTTGTATTTAGAAAATGCTCTGGGATTTTCTGGGAACTGAAGAGGACTCATTGAATTTGTCAAAAATGTGAGGCTGGAAATTCCCTGAAAGCAAGGAAACTTCATGGAAGTTACTCTCTGGTCTTGATGTCCCATGTCCTCTAGTACCATGTCATGGCCCTCTTTGCTGCTACCATTGCCTTTTCTCCCTTTTGGTTCACATTCACTTGCTCCATGCATTCTCTTGAGCCCTTCATTTTCAACCTTCTTTAGGTTGTAGGTATATTTCTCAGAGTATTTTTACTTGTTCTTAGTGTGGTTTGAGGCGTGAGTGCAATGTGAAGGCGTGAGCTTATTCCATTTACATAGTTTATCAGTCAGCCTCAAACTGGAGAAACAGAAACAGCAGGAGTTATATATTAAGAGATTTACTGCAGGGAGTTGGGCCTCTTGGTTTGTGGAAAGGTTGAAACTGTGGAGTAGGACATGAGAAAGAGCAGGTTAAAACCCTGGGAAGGACATAGACAGGAACTGCGAACCACAGACTAAATTTCCTCTTCTTTGGGGAAGCCTTAGCTCTGCTTTTAAGAAACTGCAGCTAAATGAATAAGCCCCTAGAAGGTGAATTAGGATAAACTTTGTTAAAGCAATGGTCTTCTCTCACTGGTCCATGGACCTGTGCCAGTCCACAAGTGTAGAAAGTTTGATAATCACTGCCTGCCACCTTGTTAACACTGCTGGACTGGTATGCAGGATTGGTACCAGTCTGCAAGTGTAAAATGGTTGTAAAAATTTTGATTTAAATACAACTAATGATAAATCTTAATCACATCACAATATGCCTTCAGAGCAACACCCAGAAAGTATTTGAACAACAGGGACTAGCCCAAAAGTAGATAAAACTGGCCATCACATAAATCATATATTGTTATCACTAACATATTTAAATTAATTCACACCCTGTTTCTGAGTGTTTACAGCATTTCAGTCTTTGCTTTTTCTGTTCTCCCTCTCTTATTCCTCTCTTCCCCTGTGACCTTTGTGGACCTCCAGATTTCTTTATTGCCTTTTAACTACTTTCCTCTATGCAGGCTATGTATTTATTTATTATTCATAGCCTTAAATTTTTTAAGACTAACTTGGTGGTTTGTTAACAAAGTTGAAGTTTTTTCTTCATTCAAAGAGCACAATGAGACTAGAATATTCTAATTGTTTGAACTACACCTCCCTGCCAAAATAGCTCATGTTTCATAAAGTTTTATTTTTAATTTTTCATATTAGTTTTTTTATCATCCACTGTCAGTTTTATTTATAAATATGCTCACTAATGTTTTTCACATCACTTGGATTATATTTCTTTCTTTTACATTATATTTCCCTCATCTGAAGATCTTCAACGAGTAAAACTCTGTCTTAAAATATCTTTGCATCTCCCTTGTTTTTGAGAGATCACTTTGTTATATGTAGGAACCTAGATGGTCTATATTCCCCTTGCCACTTTAAAGGCATATTTCATTTTCTGCAAGATCACCTTGTGATTGATGAAAAGTTCACTTTAAATCTAGTTGTTTTTCTTCATGGGTTGTCTGTTTTATCTCTTCTCATGTCTTTAGTATTTTTCTTTATATTTGACGTATTTGTTTCTATCTCTACTTCTATCAACTATAATACACTCTCCTTCCTTCTCTTTTTTCAGTTGGGATTTGATGACTTTTCAATGTAAGGATACATGTCTTAGTAGAAATTTTTTTTTACAGGTTTCCTTTTTTTTAATTTTTTTAACATTTTATTATACCACCATGAGATATAAAATTACAACGTTGTTCACATTTGGAGGTTTCGGTCACACAGTGTTCCAGCACCCGCCCTGCACCAGTGCCCATCACCCACCACCCATGTCCCCAATTTCCTCCCCCTCCCATGTCCTGCCTAAATGGCGGGTTCTTTATCTCTTCTCTCTCTCCCCTCTCTCTCTCTCTTCCTTCTCCTACACATTGTGGGTTGCACTCACGTACACTTAGAAGCCATCGTTGCATTTTTTGTCTGTATTTAATGCTCAGTTCTATGTATTTTTTCTGCCAACGTATTTGTATGTCAGCCTCACATTAACCCCTCACCCCTTGTGAAACTCTGTTAGGCACTTTGGATTGCCTTGATGCATTATTCACATCGCCAGTTGCCTCTTTCTCATCATGCATCTTTAGAGATCTCTACAGTCACTCTTCAATTCATCACCCAACTTGTTAAATCTTGCTTTGGTTTACTTTGATTTGTTCTGTTGAATTTTACAGTTATGATAGCAGTATTTTAAAATTTCTAAAATGCATGCTTATTTCCAAGTCTGCTTACTGTTTTTAATGTCTTCTTCAAGCGTAATGAGTCTGGTTGATTCTTTTGTCTCTTTGAACATTTTTTAACATATTTTCTAAGTCCTTTGGAAACTGCTCTATTTTCTTTGGTTTCTCAACTGGAAATTCTCTCATTTGTTGTGTCTGCTGACTGTCTCTTATGGGGGTGGATTTCCTGATGCGCTTCATATCTCTGTTTTACTGTTAGCCTATTTTCAAGTCATCTTCCTTGGTATTTTCTCAGTAGTGTGCTGGATTGAGGAGGTGATCTTATCCAGCAGTTTAGCATCTGTTCTTAACATTACCCTCCAGATTTTTCACTTCTAGAATACTGAAAAAATGGATTTACAATAAAATAGTTTCAAGATGCATAATGGTAGATGCACAGACTAGTACAAGGGAGGTCCGTGTAGCCACTACCTACTTTAGAACTGAAACGCCACAAATACTTCAGAGTCCATGCATCTGCTTTGAATTTCAGTTTACTTCTCTCACAACTAGTGGTAAACCAAATTGAATGTTTTGTCTTTTGGTTTATTCTGCATCCAAATATTCCTCAAATGATATGTAATGCTCCCTTCCATATGCCCAAGCTTTTTAAAATGATATCAGAATGTATTGATTTGACACTTTCGTTTTCCATTTAAAAGTTTTATTTAGTCATGTTCAGATAAAAATCTGTAGCTGATTTTCAAATCTCTACTATCATCCATGACAGATTATACTACAATTAAAATTCTCACCTAGATTTCAAATTAAATGTATTATATTTTTCCTTATTTTTTTCTTTCTATTTTGTGTCATACCCAGCTTGTCTCAGGGGTTACTCCTGGCTCTGCACTCAGGAATTACTCCTGGTGGTGTTCAGGGGACCATACAGGATGCTTAGGATTGAACCTGGCCTGCCGCTTGCAAGGCAAACACCCTACCCGTTGAACTATTGCTCTGGCCCCTATTTTTTCCATATTTTTAAAATTACCAAACCCCTGCTGTCAACTTTCTTGTACACGCTAATCATACCATGTGGAAGAATTCTAGAGAAAATAAGTAGCAAACAGATTGTTGGATAATAGGATATATGTATTGCAAACATAACAGATATCATCAACTGCTCTCTTAAGTTAAAAACAATTTACTGTCACCAACTTTTCATCTTCCTTGATTTCTAGAATCATCAGCACTTTAATATTTGCTGTTGCTGAGGGTTTGCAATCACATCTCCCTGTGCTTTCCACTCCTACTTTATTTCTCTAAGGTCCCAGTAAGATGGAGCATCTTTTACAGTTTTACCTTTGTCATTTTACTTTCCCCCTTCTATCCGAGTTTTCTTAGAAATATGTTTGTTCTTGATTTTCAGGCTGTTTTAAAATTAGTAAGAGATAATTCCCTATAGGATGCATTGAAAAATGTTTTTCTCCTGCTGAGACTCAGCTTTCACATCTCTAATGGTGAGTTGAGTTATGGAAGTTTTTACATTTTCTTTTCCTTTTTCTTTTCTTCTTTTTCTTTTTACATTTTTTGGTAAATTTAGGTATGATATTCACAAAGCTTTTAGTTACAGAATTTCAGGCTTTAAATATTTCAACTCCAAACCCTCACCAGAGTCAGTATACCTCACTCTTCTTACCTGCCACTTTAGTAAACTATTTTGTTAATGTACTTATTATGTATCCCACCTGCGTGGCAGAGCCTGGCAAGCTCCCGTTTTGCCACAGCGGCCCCATCGTTCATCAGTAAATGCATGCGATGAGAGCCTACTACTGAGAGTACCCACACAGCAGAGCCTGGCAAGCTACCCATGTTGTATTTGATATGCCCAAACCAGTAACAATTATAGACCTCATTCCCATGACCTGAAGGGAATGGTCTGACACTCTTCGTGTTCCTGGAGCGAGCAGATGCCCTTATCTACACTAGCATGCTACAGGATGTATTGAGATGTTACTGCTGGCCACTCCAGCAAATCGATGAACAACGGGAAGATTAGTGATACAAGCAAAGTGATACTTATAATTTGGGTCACGTGTTTACTACCGGGTTGATTCTTATGCTTTTTGGTGTACAAAGTTACCTCATTGCTGCACACAGAAACACCCAAGACCTTTGACCAGTGACCTCTGTTAATGCTAGGCCACCTCCTCAACAGTCATTTCTTTCTTTTTTTTTTTTTTGAGGGAGACAAACCCTACAGTGCTCAGAAATTATTCTTGGCTTTGTGCTCAAAGAGCAGCTCAGGGGATTATATTGGGTGCCAGGCGCCAAACCTGGGCTAAAGACCTATAATGCAAGTACCCACCCCACTGTGCTGTTATTCTGGACCGAACCCTCATTTTCCCTCTTTATATTCTCCTTTTGATTACAGAAGATTTTCATCTTAATATAGTTAAAACTCTCAACTATTACTTTAACATTTGTGTTTATTTGCCTTGTGAAGGATCCTTCCACACTTCCAGTCATAAAAAATATTTTCTACCTTTTTTTAAAGTTTTGCTATCTAACATTAGCATTTAAACCCACCTGGAATTTATTTTGAGTATAGTGTAAGTTAGGGCTTAATTTTGCTTCTGTATATGAATAATTAATTGTACCAGTAACTTTTATTAAATGTTCTTCCATTTAATTGCTCTACACTTCTACCTCTATAACATATCACTTTGGTACCCATGTATGGGTCTGCTTCTTACCTTTTATTAGATTCATTGGTTTTTTTCCTCTATTCTCTGTAATAATTACACACCATCTTATTTACTGTACCTTTATTAAAATATTTTATGTTTGACAAGGCAAGCCAAATTCAACCTTCAAAGTTGCCTTTGCCTATAGTACGTTGTTTTCCCAAACACATGTGTAACTCATTATATTTCGTGTTGCTTTATTGAGCATTATAGATGTTGCACTGTTTTACAGATTGGTCTGTGGCAGCCTTGCCCTGAGCAATGCTCTGGTTCATTTTCTGCATAGTGTGTCCTTACTTGATGTCTCTATGCCACATTATGTAGTTCTCAAAATGTTCTTAAATATTTCATTATCATTATATATGTTATGTGATCTGTGATCAGTGATCTTTGATTAACTATTACAATTGTTTGGGGAGCCATGAGCCTTTCCATTAAAATATCAAATTTGAGGGCCCACCGTGTTAGTACAGTAGGTAGAACATTTTACTTTGCAAGTGTGGGATCTAGTTCAAACCCTGGCATCCTGTATGAGCCCCGAGCATCACCAGGAGTAATTCCTCAGTGCAAAGCCAGGAGTAACCACTGAGCACCAGGTGGTCACACACTATCACCAGGTGTGGCTCCAAAACTAAATGTAAAATAGCTAATTTTATGGACCTACCTGTCTTGGTTAAGCTTGACAAGAGCATACCTTCCAGCTTATCGAAGTTTCAGGCTCTTATCTTTGCAGTTTCCAATTCTTTTTAGATCTGGGTTTTTCAAATCCTGGCCACCTAGACTGTCCTAGCTCTAAACTATTGGTGTCTGGGAAGAGCTTACCTAGCAATTTGAGAATTAAACCCATGTTCTCATTAGATAAGGCATATCGAACAAATACCTTAACAGAAGAATCTGTTTGCTCTCTTGAGAAAACACCCTGTCGTTCATTGTCCAGAATTAGTTGTGGGTCTCCAAAGCTGTGTCCAGGGTCCTGATCAGGTTTGCAAGATAGTGATCAGTTGCTTGGTTCTGCTGCACAAGACCCAAACTCCTTCCTAGTCAACCACTGCTCTTGTATTCCTCTGTACCCAATGATTCCTGAGAGTACCCTTGTATCACTGTCATTAACTTCTCACAGCTCCCATTTGACTGTAATTATTTCCAGAACCTTCTTATCATTTAGACCTGTTTGTTTCTTTCCTTCAGACTCACTTATACGATTTTGTTTGTTTTGTTTTAGGGGCACACCCCGAGATACTCATGGCTTACTCCTGAGTCTTCACTTAGTCCTGTCAGGTTTTGAGGACCATGTGGGATTCCAGGTTGGCCATATGCAAGCGCCCTATCAGCTATAATACTGGTAGGGTATTTTCATAGCTTGGTTTACAGTGCTTGCTGCCTCTATCCCCTACCTGCCACCTTGCCAGGCACATTTCTAAGTTTTATGGTTGTAGTTTAGATCTCATGTTTTCAGTTTTGAAATGGGAAGATGCACCCAGGTTAAGCATAGCACATTCAAACATAGTAAATTAGCATGACTCTGGAAATGATTCACTTTTAGTTTGAAAGATTCACTTACCATTATAGAATGCTGCTGCTTCAGGAGAGGGAAGGTGGTCAGGTGATATAACTGCAAACCCAGTGATAAAGTAGCAGGGTTTTTTATTATGTCTCACGAAGAGGAAAGGCCTATTTTGGCTCTAGTCATTACTGACTTTATGAATGTGAGTGAATTTGTCAATATCTCTGCAATAATTTTTCTCCCATGTAATATTCCCAGTAAAGTTTCTTATCCACCTCTTATTTCAAAGAGTTCATTTGAATATTAAGTGAAGAACAAATGACTTCAATACACAATTGAAAGTACTTAACTCCTTAAGCAATTAAATAAGCAATTATTATTCTTATTGTCATTACTAATGATTAATATTTATTTATTTTAATATTTAATTATACACCATAGATATATAATCAAAAAGATGTTCATGTTTGAGTTTCGGGTCATACAATGTTCCAGCACCCATCCCTCTACCAGTGCCCATTTCCCCACCACCAATATCCCCAATGCCTCCCCGCCTCCCTAGCCTGCCTCTATAGTAGGTTCTTTATTTCTTTTCCCTCATAATCTTTCTCTCTCTCTTTCTCTCTCACACTTCCTTCTCTTATACATTGTAGATTGCAATACATACATTTAGAGGTTATCATGTATACCGTTTCGCTTACACTCAATGCTCAGCTCTAGGCTGGTATTATCACTTTTGGCAATTATTAGCACACAGTTCCCTTCTCTGTCTTACCTAACCTCTGACTCTCAAACGTTTGTGATAGATTCCACCTATGACAAGACCTCCTGATCCATGTTTTGCCTGACCTTGGATATTGGTATCATACGACATATATATGTATCATATGATATATATATCCTGAGATATGTATATGTATATATATGTATCATATGATATATATGTCGTATGATACCAATATCCAAGGTCAGGCAAAACATAGATAACTTATATATCTATATATAGCTATATATCTTATATATATCTATATATAACATATATATTTATATCATGTATATATGTATCATGCAATAAATGCAGTCATTCTATATCTGTCATTTCCTTTTTTTCTTCTAGCTGATTTCACTCAACATGAGCCTCTCCATGTCTTCCATTTTAGGCAAATTTCATAACTTCATTTTTCCTAATAGCTGCATAGTATTCCATTGCGTAGTTGTACCAAAATTTCTTTATCCAGTCATCTATTCTCAGGCATTCTGTTTGTTTCCAGATTCTGGCTATTGTGAATAGTGCTGCTATGAAAATAAAAGTGCAGATGGTGTTTTTGGCTTCCCAGTATATTCCCAGGAGTGGTATGGCTCGGTCAAATGGAAGCTCAATTTCTAGTCTTTGGAGGAAAGTCCATACTGTTTTGCAAAAAGGCTGGACCATCAACATCCCCACCAACAAGGGAGAGAGCCACTTTTCCCCACATCCACGCCAGTATTTGTTGTCATTGCTCTTTTGGATATGTACCAGTCTTCTGTGGCGTGAGATGATATCTCACTGTTGTTTTGATTTGCATCTCTCTTATGATTAATGATGATGAGCAATTTTTCATATGTTTTTGGCCATTCGAATTTCTTCCTTGTCGAAGTTTCTATTCATTTCTTCTCCGCATTTTTTTGATGGGTTTGGCTGTTTTCTTCTTGTAAAGTTATACCAGTGCCTAATATATGCTCGATATTAATCCCTTATCAGATGGGTATAGGGTGAATATTCTTTCCCATTCTGTGGACTGTCTTGGTATCGTGGTCACTAGTTCTTTGAGGTGAAGAAGCTTTTTCAGTTTCATGTAGCCCCATATATTTTTCTTTGCTTCTAGTTGTTTTGATAGTGGTGTTTTATCTTTGAAGATGCCTTTTAGCTTCAAAGTTGTGGAGGGGTCCAGTTTTCCCAGAACTACATGTTGAAGAGGCTTTCCTTGGCCCATTTGGTACTTTTTGCTCCTTTATTAAAGATTAAATTGTGATGTATTTTAGGATGGCTGTCAGGATACTCGACTCTATTCCATTGGTCCACAGAACTGTTTTTATTCCAATACCATCCTGTTTTAACTACTGC
This sequence comes from Cryptotis parvus, assembly GCA_021461705.1. Classification (NCBI taxonomy): domain Eukaryota; kingdom Metazoa; phylum Chordata; class Mammalia; order Eulipotyphla; family Soricidae; genus Cryptotis; species Cryptotis parvus. The sequence goes on from JAJIBD010001224.1 coordinate 69,824, forward strand.
CACTTCACGGTACAGTTTGAAGTTGGGAAGGGCGATGACTCCCAACTTCTTTTCCCCGAGGATTGTTTTAGATATTCTTTGGGGTTTACCTTTGTCTAACACCGTGCACAGAAATCTGAACAAAATGGATTAAAGATCTCAATATCAGGCTTGAATCCATAAACTATGTTGAAGAAAATATAGGAAAAACCCTTCACGACATTGAAGCTAAAGGCATCTTCAAAGGTGAAACACTACTAACAAAACAACTAGAAGCAAAGATATAATAATGGGACTACATGAAACTAAAAAGCTTCTTTACCTCAAAAGAAACAGTGACCAAGATACAAAGACAGTCCAAGAATGAGAAAGAATATTCACCCTATACCCATCTGATAAGGGGTTAATATCCAGGATTTATCAGACACTGGTAGAAGTTTACAAGAAGAAAACAGCCAACCCATCAAAAATGGGGAGAAGAAATGAACAGAAATGTTGACAAGGAAGAAATTGAATGGCCAAAACACATATGAAAAGATGTTAATCATCAGTAATCATCAGTAATCATCAGAGAGATGCAAATAAAAACAACAATGAGATATCATCTCACACCACAGAGACTGGCACATATCCAAAAGAGCAAGGAAAAGTGCTGGTATGGATGCGGGGAAAAGGGTACTCTCATCCATTGTTGGAGGAAACATTGACTGGTGCAGCCTTTTTTGGAAACAATATGGACATTCCTCCAAAGCCTAGACATTGAGCTCCCATTTGACCCAGCCATACCACTCCTGGGAATGTACCTTGGGAAGCCAATAACATACAGCTCGAAACACCATCCACACTTTTCTTTTCATAGCAGCACTATTCACAATAGCCATAATCTGGAAACAACCAGTGTGCCGGAGAGTTGATGACTGGGTAAAGAAATTTTGCTACATCTAAACAAGGGAATACTATGCAGCTATTAGGAAAAATGAAGTTATGAAATTTGCCTATAAATGGATGATATGGAGAGGCTCATGTTGAGTGAAATTAGCCAGAAGGGAAAAGACAGATATAGAATGACTGTGTTTATTTGCATGACATAAATGTATATACATATTATGTATATATACAATATATGTATATATATATTCATAATTCCCATTTTTATATATACATATATATGTATATATTCATAATTCCCATTTTTGAGGGTTTTAATCATGAACAGGTGTTGGATCTTGTCTAATGCTTTCTCTGTATTTATTGATAGAATCATCACTATCACTGTCTGTCTTCCTGTTCATCATCGATTTGCTCGGAGCAGGCACCAGTAACATCTCCATATGTCCTGTCTCATGCTCGTAGAGCCCAAGGGCATATGTTTGCCCAAGGGCATAGTTTTATGTTGAAGCGCCTGTGTTCATCAGGGAAACTGATGGTTATAGACTTATTCAGGTGTTGCAGGTCTTCTTGTTTCAGCCATTGGAGGTTATAAGACTTCAGGAATTTATCCATTTCTTCCACTTTCTTATGTTTCATGGCATACAGACTCTCAACGTAATCTCTGATGAGCTTTTGGATTTCTGTGGTTTCTGTTATGATGTCCCCTTTTTCATTTCTGATTCTATTTATTTGGGTTCTCTTTCCCTGTTCTTACAAGTCTTGCAAGTGGTATATCGAGCTTAAATATTTTTTTTTCAAAGAATCAGCTCTTGATTAATCTTTTGGATTGTTTTTTTTGGGTTTCCAGCTCATTGATTTCATCTCTAAGTTTTATTATTTCTTTCTTTCTGCCTGGACTGGGCTCCTTTTGTTGGTCTTTTTCTAATGTCTTCAGCTGTGTAGTCAGGTTATTTATGTGGGCCCTTTCTTTCCTGATGAATGCTTGCAGAGCTATAAACTTTCCTCTTAACACGACTCTTGCTGTGTCTCACAAGTTCTTATAGTTGGTGCCTTCATTTTCATTTGTTTCCAGGAATCTTTGGATTTCCTGTTTGATTTCTTCTATGACCCATTGGTTGTTCAGCAGTGAGCTGTTCAGTTTCCAGGTGTTTCGTTTGACTCCCTGTTTCTGTTTGTGGTTAATTTCCATTTTCAGTGCATCATGATCCGAAAAAATAGTTAACATCATTTCTGTCTTTTTATTTTATTGAGGTATGCTTTGTGGCTCAGCATGTGATCTATTTTGGAGAATGTTCTGTGTGCACTGGAGAAAAATGTGTATTTAGCTTTTGGGGATGAAAAGCCCAGTATATGTCAACCAGCCCTCTTTCTTCCATTTTTTCCTTCAGGGCCAGTATTTCCTTGGTGAGTTTCAGTCTTATCAATCCATCAAGAGTTGATAAAGCAGTGTTGAAGTCTCCGACTACTATTGTGTTACTGTCAATGTCTTCTTTGAAAACTATTAGCAGTTGTTTTAAGTATTTTTACTGGCTCTTGTTAGGTGCATATATGTTTAGAAGTATAATTTATTCCTGGTATACATATCCCTTAATTATTATTAAATGGCTTTCAGTGTCCCTTCTAACCTTTTTCAGTCAGGTGTCTATGTTGTCAGATACTAGTATGGCCTCACCAGCCTTTTCGGAGTTGTTTGCATGGAGAATTGTCTTACAGCCTTTGACTTTGAGTCTGCGTTTGCTCTGATTATTCAGAAGTGTTTCTTGTAGGCAGCAGAATGGTGGATTCAGGTTTTTAATCCATGTTGCCACTCTGTGTCTATTAATTGGTACATTTAGGCCATTGATGTTGAAATAGATTATTGTCATATGATTTTGTGCCATCTTTTTTAATAATTTTGTGGCACTTTTAGGGTTTTTCTTATTATAGCAGCTCCTTCAGTCCTTTTAAAGTTGGTTTTGAATCTATGAAGTTCTTGAGCTGTTGCTTATTTATGAAGTTGTATATCTTTCTTTCATATATGAATGTGAGTCTGGCTGGGTAAAGAATTCTTGGTGATACCTTCATTTCGTTGAGTCTTTTCATGATATTCCACCATTGTCTTTTGGCTTGAAGTGCTCCCTCTGAAAAATATATTGTAAATCTTAGGGATTTTCCTTCATATGTGATTTCCTTCTTTGATCTTGCTGCTTTCTGTATTCTATCTTTTATCTATGGTTCTGGTAGTTTTGGTTAGGATATGTCTTGGAGTACTCTTATTTGGGTTTCTTTTAGATGGTACCCTTCAGGCCTCCTGAATCTGGGAACAAGTGCTCTTTGGTTCTGGGAACTCAGCAATGATTGCTTTGATACTTGCTTCTTCATCAGGGTTTTCTTCCTATCCCTCTGGGACTCCAATGATCCTTATGTTATTCTTTTGGCTTCATCTTGGTTATCTCTTGTTGTCTGTTCATTTACTGTGAGTCATTTTTCCATCTTTTTGCTGTTGCCTAAAAAGTCTCTGCACTTCATCTTCGAGCTCACTGATTATGTCCTCGGTGGCTGTTACTCGCCGCGAAGGTCCTCCAATGAGTTTTTCATTTCACCCACCACATTTTTAATGTCTGTTATTTCTGCTTGCATTTTCTTTTTCTTCACTTCTGTTTTCATGTCTTCTTGCATTTTATTGGCTCTGTGTTCCATTGCTTCCTTAAGTTCCTTATGCATCTTTAATAGCTCCCTTAGAAATTCCTTATTGGAGAGGCTATACAGCTTATCATTATTGCTCGGCTCATCTTGGCAAGTGGCTTCGCTCATGGAACTTGATGGAATTCAGCATTGCTTTACCATTATGACTGCTACAGTTTGCAACTTGAGTGTTCTTGTGTGGCTGGGTAGTACAGTGGGGTTTGTCAATGGTTGTTCACTGAGTTTTGTGGGATGTGAGGAGTATTGTGATTAATGTACCTTGGTACTTCTACATAGGATATCCAAAAACTACTTCATGCAGACACTAGTGCATCAGTGAAGTTTTGAGTTTTGGGGTGTGAAACCTGTGGTAGAGCAGGCAAAATCAGGGAGGTTGGGTCCGGGGAGTGTGTTGAGTCCAGAGGTTGGCAGAACTTGGGCACTCCAGGCCGCAGGGCTCTTTGTCCTCTGGCTTGTGATTAAATATTTATAATAAGGAAAAGAGTTGATTCTCAGAGAGGGCTATTGGCTATATGTGTACTACCCTACAACGTCAGGCATAGTACCTTGAACAGAAACACATGCTAAGAAACTATAGATGCATCAAAGTGTAGCAAAGACTAAAATAAAATTTATAGGGTAGTTTTTGTTCATTTCTATTTGAAAGTACATTCAGCTATAGACTCCATGTCATAGTTTGAGATATTAGGTAAGGAATATTGTCAGGATATTGCTCCCGAGAGGATCTCCAAGCATATTTTGAGTTATTGGTAAATACTTAAGCTTTTAATAATGGTTACAAAAAATATTACTCGGAATGAATGATTGTGCTTGGTGACAGAAGTGTGGTAAAGCCTTAAGTAATGCATTGACTAATTGCTTGTTCTCCCTAATGTTTACTCTTTAATTGCAGCATATCAACTTTAATTTGTTTGCCCCAAGAAACCAGCAATGAGGGAAGGTAGACTCGGTGGCTGCTATGACTCCAGGAGGCAGTAAGGCACACTCACGTCTCACCTATTTGGATGATATCAATTGAATTCTCTGCATGAGACCTTCAGGCAGCTCTTTGCAATAAAAATCCAAAGTGAGAAAGTTGATTGCAGTAGCTACCCTGGGCAGAGTCTTCCCAAACCAGCTATTGCCCAGGACATTCTCAAAAATGTGTGGAATCTCAATGTGGTTTAGGACCCAATGGGCTAGGAATGGCACAAACTTTGTCAGCAGGCCAAAGTGACACTATTAAGATGTCACCATTGCGTTTATAGATCTAACAACAATGTGGATGCCATCAGGGAAGCAGAGACGCTAGTCTGTTCACCAGAGCCTGTAAATTACTCGTGTGTTTGGGATTATAGAATCCTCATTATTTGGAGAACCAAGGACAATTATTCATCTCTTGGTTCTCTCACCGAGTGGAAGCTCTGTGCTGGTCAACCCTGAAATATTCTTTCCAGCCCAGAAAATTTCCCCTTCTTGTCACACTCTGCTTTTGTATCAAGACCTTATGTATTCATACCAATCTCCCAGTGATAAGCAATGCCTCCATGCCTCCATATTGTATAGTGTGAAAACTCTTGATTCAGAGCCATCTACGGCAGGGTTTCGACTCTCATTCCTCCTTCCCACATGAACTCCTCCTGTGGGTCCTTGCCCTTCAGCCTTCATTCCATATGAGTTTCCGTATGTGCTACTGATTGGTTGTGGGCCTAAGAGCTTGCACCTCCACACAGCTGACCCTCATTTTCAGACCAAAGATGGGTCTTCTTCAATCTGTCAAAATTTCCATTTTAACCAAGACTTCAGCTTTCAAAGGGCTTTACTTGGCATAGTATGAGATAAGAAAAAGCTTTTATTCTCCCATATTCTCCCAGCTGTGCCAACTCAATCTAGAACCATAAGTATGTGTGTGAGAGAGAGAGAGTGTGTGTGTGTGTGTGTGCATGTGTGTGCATGTGTGTGAGAGTGTGTGTATACATGTGTGTCCATGAGAGAGAGAGAGAAAGAGAGAGAGAAAAAGAGGTATAAGGGGTTAGGTGTAAGGGGTCAACCCATGTCGCTCACATTCTGAATTCTAAACCTCCACACCTCTTTCAGTTCTATTCCAATCCCCTCTTTCCTAGACCATATCAGAGTATCTCTTTTACTGTTAGTGGTAATAAGTCACATTAATTTAGGAAAAACAACCCAAATTCTTTGCATCAATAGTCCCAAACCCCAATATCATATCAACCCCTCTAATAGTAATCTCATATTATGCTACCACTAATCTCAACCTGAATTATTTTGGCAGTGTCCAGGGCTTACTATGGCCTCTACTCAGGGACCTCTTCTAGAGTGCTCAGAGGACCATATGTTGTACCAGGAACTGAACCAAGGCCAGCTGCATGAAAAGCAGCAACTTGCCACTGCACTACCCTTCTAGCATGACTCATTCTCTTTCAAAGTCAATCATCTCCTGGTTTTGTTGGAGATACTAAGCTTAAGCACTAACTAAAAATACTTGAGTTTTGAAGTAATTCTAATGATCTGCCCTTCAGATTGTATTATGATTACCCATATGATTTTGCAAATTTTCAAAAGTTTTTCAACACAAAATATGTACAAAATACGTCTTAGTATGTTTTGATCCTGAGGTCTTGGCTAATCATGAGGTGTCTAGGAGGGAGGGTAGGTTCAGGCCCTGGTTTGTCACCCCAATAGAGCCTCGTAAGAAGCCAGAGGACCCCCCACACCATGATGGCAGCCATTTTCTACCTTTTGGGTTCCACAGCTTGTCAGAGCCCCACCCAAGAGAGAAGACAATCTCAAACCCAGCTGGTCAGAACCCCACACTAGAAGGAAACCTATTAAACAGACACAGATGGAGCTGGTACCGGCTCTCCCCATTGCATGTATTGCATGTGGCCATTTTGCAGCCACGTGGTACCTCAGTAAATGCAAGAAATAAGAGTGCCTGAACAGCGGAGCCTTACAAACTACCCATGTCATATTTAATATGCCAAGAACAGTAACAATAATAGACCTCATTTCCATGACCTGAAGGAATAGTTTGAGGCTCTACATGTTCCTGGAGCGAGCAAAGGCCCTTGGGTCATTCTAGCATGCAACAGGGACAAATGGATATATGTTACTGGTGCCTGCTTGAGCAAATCGATGAACAATGGGAAGACAAGTGACAAGTGAAGTGATACAAATAAAATATAAAAAATCTATTCATGTATGAGCCACAAGTTTAATCCCTGACATCACATACACATACAAAATGAGGTATAAATTCTTCCCACTTTTATTTCTTATAAAGTTATAAGTGAAATAAACAAAAATTAAATCCACAGAATGTATGTCACAGACAATATCCTTTTCCTTTTAACTATCATAGATGACATAATTTTGCTAAAACCAAATCATACACAGAAAGGTGAATGTGTATCGAGGTGGCTGAGTTCAGGTTCTACCAGGTTCAGCTAATCTGTATATAGTCAGAGGCAGATAACTCCTTTGCAACTCGGTTTCCTCATCTGTAAAATAAATAAGTTTTACATTATAAAGTTATATTGAGGCTAAATATGCCCAGAAAGCATTGTGGAACAGTTAAAAAGGGTTCAATTAAATATACATTTAAAGCATTCTGCATTATACCTACACACGACAGGTCCAAAAGTTGTGACCTACTAATAGATTTGATACTATAGTTATAGATTAGTCTCATTTTATAATTAAGAAAATCTGAGTATTAGTTAATAGATAACTTAGCCATCTAAGCTTCTTAAGTCAAAATGCTCTAGTAACAGCCTAAAGTAGTAAAATGAGACACTACTGAATATTATTAGGAAAACAATCCAGGGATGGAGAGACACCTTTTACAGGTGTTAAAGCACTTGACTTTCATGTGGCCAGCTCAAGTTCAATACCTGCATCATATATGTCCTCTTGAGCACCAGCACAAGTAATGTCTGACCACAGAGTCAGTAGTTAAGCCACGTGCGTTGCTGAGTGTGGTCCTCAAACAAAAGAGAGAGAGAGAGAGAACTTTGTTGAGTCTATGATGTATCAGACACTGTGCCAAGCATTTTTAATTCAGAACCTTGTGACTTCTATTGTCATTAAGTGAGGGATCAATGTGATTAGCACCATTTTTTAAAGAAACTGTAGATTTGGTTAAGAAAAGTGATTCAGGAAAATTTTGGTTAAGCGATTTTTTGGTTAAGAAAAGTCATCAAGGCAAAGGTGCTAGAATTAAAACCCAGGTCTAATTATTTTCAAGGCTGCTGGTATTGTGCAGTGGGTGGGTTCTGCACATAACTGCTTATTCAGAAATTCAGATAACTGCATTTAGAGAAGGGAACATTCTCACCATGGAAGTATACTGACGACTGCACACCAATAATGTAATCAGAAAGAGATAAAGATAATGGATGCAGAGATCCATCACACTGGATGCAAAGGTAATGGATGAATGATAAACTGATTTAAGTACAGATTTTGTAGCACTTCTCAACTCAGAGATCCCGTCCTGAGGTGTGACATATTTTTTAAAAAAAAGGGACCATCATAATAATAATTTTCCAAAACAGCATACTCTTGTGGTAAAGTTAAAGAATGCAAATTTTAAGTGAAGAATTTTTCATTTTCCTAGAAAATCCAATCATTTCTATTTTATAAATGGGATCATATGGTAAGAAATTCTGAACGTGATCAGGTTTATCAGGACATTAATCCCAATTCTCCACTTTTCTTAGTAAGTATAGACCTAGCCAAGTTGTCCTCAAACCTCCTCTCTTACCCCTGAATGCCAGCCAAGCTGCAGGGCAGAAGGTAACAGATTTCCAGAATGAAACCTTTCAGCACCGGCAGCCAATCATGGGGGAGTGAAGGGAGGCTCTTTCCTACAACTGCAACCACAAGAGAGTTAGAACAGGAGGCAAGATAATTACCTACCTGGACAAAGGCCAGGAAGCAGCCCAGGCCTTCTGTGAAAATGCCATGGGAAATGTAATGACCACATGTGGTAAGAAGGACCTCGCTTTCCTACCTGATCTGATAAGCAAGGTTAAGGCAGGACACTCACTCCAGGGACAGAAGGGACTGGTACTTGTTATTTATCCAACACTAACAGCCTGGCAGTCTCTGCACAATATAGGAATCCATCTGAACACCTACCTTAGGACTTAACATTTTATTCTCTGGGGACTTACATTTCTGGAGTCCAAATGTTTCCAATTTCCTCAAGCAAAACCCTAATGACCAGAGTATTTAGTGACCTACCTGGGAGTTGAAGGTGAAGGTTTCACTGACCCTGTAGCTCACCCTAAATCCTCAAATTCACTTCCCAAGTCTTTTTTTCTTCTTCTTTCCCATCTCCCCATTGATCATCCTTCAAATATCAGCCTGAATGTCTCTTGCTTGAGCTCCGAATAGCAGAAGAGAACAATTTGCTGAATACACAGCTTTTGGTGATGATTTCTGCCCCAGTATTCAGCATACTGAACGGTGCATTCCTGGTCTTCCCACTTGACTGGAAGTTTTCTGCAGTGAGGGTTTGTTGTCATTTGATTGTATTAAAGCAACATGGTTTCTTTCAGTATAAGCTATTCTTCCCTAGCAGGTGTTTTCTGATGCAAATTGACTCATATACAGTTCATAAATAAGAATATGATGTCTGTATAATGTGGAAGTCTCACTGGGAAATTTGTCTCAATAGGCAATTTGTTCTCAGACTTTATTGTTCTGTTCCACTAAACAGCAGCTGATGTAGACTAACCCCTAACACAGTGATTTCTGACACATGTTGAGAAGAGTGCAGAATACAAGGCCAGTTGATGATCCTCTTTACGTATAAGCAAACCCTATAAATTTCAAATCTGTATCATGTTAACTTTCTAGAGCCACTTGCAGAAGTCTCTAGAACTTGCCTGAGAGAATCATGGAGTGATCCCCCTGATGGAATCAGAAAGAGTTAAAGGTAATAGATGTAAAGATGCATGGGTGGATGGATGGATGGATGGATGGATGGATGGATGGATGGATGGATGGATGGATGGATGGATGGATGGATGGATGGATGGATGGATGGATGGATGGATGGATGGATGGACGGACGGATGGACGGACGGACGGATGAACGGATGGACGATGGGTGGGTGGATGGATGGATGGATGGATGGATGGACGGACAGATGGGTGGATGGGTGGGCGGATGGAAGAACGGACGAATGGACGGACAGACAAATGGGTGGATGGGTGGATGAAAGGATGAATGGATGGACGGATGGACAGCGGACGGATGGGTGGATGGGTGGATGGGTGGATGAATGGACAAACGGATGGACAAACAGATGGATGGATGGACGGATGGACAGATGGATACTAAGCATCAGAAACAAATGCCCCAGCGGAACATGACAGAGTCTACTTGGGACTGAGTCTCAGGTGGCTCTAGTGTCAGTCTCCTCCAGGATGTACCTCTCCTTCCCTGACTCGCTGTTCCAACCCTCCTACAGAGCACTTCCTCTTGGGCCTGGCTCCATGACCCTGTGCCTCTACTTTGTCTCTCCAACAAGGAGGGCCACCCTATAGGAATCACTTATGTGATTATATTTGCTGTAAACCAACTTTCTCTGAGAGTTGACATGTCTAACTATACCTGTATTTTTCTCCATGGTTATTGTTTTTGTGTTACTTATATTGTTAATGTTCCAGTTCTAAAATTTTCAATTACAATTTACCCTCAAATTATATTATTTTAGCACACAATTTTACAGAAACTGAGACTTTATAGGAATGCATTTTAAAAGCATGGACATCTATGATTAGCAAAGTTTCTGATGTTCAAACATTAAACAATAAGTACTTGGTAAATGAATAAATCGATCAATGACTGAATGAATATTTCAGTTAACCCACCTAACTTTGGAGAGGCCACAATTTTCTCTGTGATAAAACCTTCCATTTGTACCTAAGACACCCATTCATATGTCCATCAGAATTTTCAGCTATGTTCTTTTCATTACAATGATTACCTGCCGTGTTAGGTTTAATTATGTATCATTAAGCTACTGGAAGAAAATTTTAAATGCTTAAGGAAAAATATATCCAAACAAAAAGACCTTCTTGGAATTTAAATGTGTATAGCACATTATCACTAGCTACTTATTTATTTCTGCAAAAGTACTAAAACCTGGAAATTGGAGGATGGCAGCTATTTAGCTGTCTATGTGTAGGTTTCTTATTCCTGCTATTCATGCATCTTAAGAATATTATCAATTGACAACATGCTATTATAAAGAAAATAGTCAATTTATATAATTCAAATAAATATATTTCAGCCAAAAATATTTAAATGGTCCACTTAACTTCTAGTGCAGTCAATCAGCATATGTAGAATGCATTGATTTTGTGTGCTTTGAATCATAGACAGGTATACAAAAATTTACAACGGTCATAATTGAGGATTTTTCATAGTCAACCTTCAAATATACAGTTCACTTGAAAAACTCGGAAGCACACTGGTCAGTCCCACTTGGACACCTGAAAGATGTGGTAGCATAGTCATTAATAACGTTCAAGAGACTTTCATTTACCTGGGAGGATAGATACGTGTGGCAAGAATAACACACTGAAACAATAACATAGATGAGTATCCTTGTCCTTCTCGTTCTGGGAAGTGAGAGAAGAGCTGAGTGTGGGGGTCTAGCTCACCACAAAACTATTTCTATTTCAAACCCAGATTATACACAAGATTCCTTTTTGAAGATTTTCAACAAGAAATTCTCTCATTCCTTGGTAAAATGTAAGACAAAAACTTCAGGGTAATGGTCAAAGAGACAGTATGGTGGATAGTTTCTTTCCTTGCACAATCCAACCTGGGTTTGATCCCTGGTACCCCACATAGTGCCCTGAACCCCTCCAGAAGTGATTCCTGAAAGCAGAGCTAGGAATAATCCTTGAGCACAGCTGGGTGCAACACCAAAACAAACAAAAACCTTTAAGTAAACAATCCCTACCACTAAGATTGCCAGATAAAATTCATGATCCGAGTTGAATTTGGATCTAAGATAAATGTATTTAAATTATAATATATTGGGGGGCAGAGCAATAGTGCCATGGACAGTGCTCTTTGTTAACACACAGACTCCTGGGGTTTGATCCCCAGTACCCCATAAGGTCCTTTAGGCTCACCAGGAGTGATCCCTAGGCATAGGGACAGGAGTAAGCCCTGAACATTAGCAAAGTCCCTTCCGCAAAAAAAAAAAAAAAAAAATTGGATGGGCCAGAGATAAAGTGAAGAGGTTTCGGTCTTCATCTTGCACATGGACAACCCAGTCTCATCCCAGGCACCACAGATAATCCCCTGGACACTTCCAGGAATGATCCCTGAGCACAGAGCCAGAAATAACCCTGAACAGTGCAGAGTTTGCCTTCAATGAACTACACTGTGATCTAATTATGCTAAAAAAGTTTTTAAATGCAAACTTACCTTGATGTCCCATATTTTTATTTGTTAGATCTGCCAATCCTACCTTCCATTTACCCATTACCTTACTCCCAGTACCTAAAATTCAACTACACCCTTCAATATCCTTGAAACAGAACTTCCTGAGCTGGCACTTCTTCCTAGCCTCATGTTCCCACAAGCGGTGTAACTTGGCAATACTTGTAATTGCACAGAGATAAGTTCATTGCTCATCACACGTCTACTTCCTTATTAGACTGGGAGCTCCTAAAGTAAGGGCGTCTTCATCTGTATATTCTGTTCCTAGCACAGCAATAGATATACAATCAATATTTGCCAAGTTGAAATGAGCAAAATGAACCCAGTCCCTGATTCAGCAGCTTTAGTTGAAAGTAGACAATGACTCTGGCAAAAGTTGAGGCTTTTGAGGTGAGGAGTAAGGATAAAACTTTGGGGAGATGAGCAAAATCTTATATTTTTTGCTCTTTGCAAAAAGAGCACACACTTGTCCACTTGTGGGCAAGATAACTATGTTCTTTGTCCTCAGACAATATATTAGTCTGGTTAAAGATGATGCATGTGGGTCTGAAGACATTGTGGGTAAGGTGCTTGCTTTGCATGCTGCTGACCTGTGTTCAATACCTGGCATTGTACATGATCTCTCAAGTATCTCAAGGAGTGATCCTTGAGCACAGGACCAGACGTAAGCTGGTGGGGGGCCCTGCTGGGTGGGGGGGCCCAAAACTAAATAAAAATAGCAAAGAAATTTTTTAAAAAGGAATACATGTCTACATGTTAGTGCCTACCCTCTCCCAACTTCAACTAGACTAGCTGTGTTCTACCAAACCCAAATCTAATTTTCCCCATTTCACCAGCCAACTGTTCTTTTAAAGACCCCTTTGCTTGTCCAAGTTACCCCTGTAACTAATCTGAGACTAAAGTGACATTTCCTTGGGTGAAAATTGTTCAATACTGATTCTTCCCCCTTTAGGAATACTGTGGAGAGCAGATGCATCTGATAGTATCTAACCAAATACAAGAATTGATCACTTGAATCCTGTTATTCATCGATTTGCTCGAGCGGGCACCAGTAACATTTCCATTGGACCCTATCACGTGCCAATGTAGCCCAATGGCGTTTGGTTGATTCAGGGGGCCGGAGTGATAGCCCAGCAGGTAGGGCGTTTGCCTTGCACGCGGCCAGCGTGTGCCGGCCCGGGTTCGAATCCCGGCATCCCATATGGTCCCCGGAGCACCGCAAAGGAGTAATTCCTGAGTGCAGAGCCAGGAGGAACCCCTGAGCGTCACCGGGTGTGACCCAAAATACAAGAATAGGGTATTGCAATTGAATTTTGAGCATAAGTTGGCTTTTACCAACCTCGTTCCATGTAGATGTGTGAAAAATTCTTTGCTAACTACAAAAGAACAAGACAGCCCCCTTAAGACATCCTGATCACTGTAACGGTTTCTCATTTGCATTATCAATGGTTCATGAGTTTGCCTTGCAGGGCTGAAAGCAGCTTGGGCACCTACCTTCATGAGAGTTTCCAAAATGTGGACAGCCTGCCTTTGCGGCAAGGTAGAAGCTCAGAAAGGAATCCCACTGCTTATCTCTAGAACTGTGTGCAATGTCCTTCCTGAAAAGGAGGTGTGGCAAGGTTGATGCACGGAAATAGTCTCCAGGGAAATGGCAGAGGTGGTGCTGCCTTCAATACAACCTCCAGCACAGCACAGAGTCAGGGAAGGCGTGGCACCAAAAAGGACTTTCATTTTAATTCATTGTTCAACATTTACACAAGCTTAGGTTCATTTGACTATGTAATAGCCAGCAAGCCAAGTTTCTTTTATGAAAAGCTGGAATCCAAACACAGAGTAATTACTCTGAGGAGGGGAGAACCAGCCCCAGTCAAACAGTGGCACTCCAAATATTGACACTATATACTTTCTGCTCAAGGTTAACCATTTTGAGTAGACTGATGTCCAGGTGGGCGCTGGCTCTGCATAGAGAAGAGGAAGGTATTTGGCAGAGGAAAATCATCGACAAGAAATCTGAGCAGAAGTCCAGGGAACAAGGATCTGCGCGTCATTACGGAAAAGGTAATTTCAGTTACCTTCGCTGATGCCATTTGATCCTAAGTCCCCTGGTAGGTATTATCTGCGTTAGTTTGTTTAATGCCTACCAATGACATCTTCTGAGAAGAAGATAAACCAAAACCCAGTTTTACCCCTCCTTCCTGAAGTCTAGATACAAGATCTATGTAGAGAGACTGAAGTCTTCATGTCCCACAGTCAACTTTTAATATCCCCTTGATCTACTGAGCTCTATCATCCTAGCTCCCAGAGCAAATACATGAACATTTACTCTGTACCTTGTATTCCTTCATAATGATTGATTCAGGGCATCTTTTCATGCCAGAAATACTCTTGTAAGAACTAAAGCGCATTGGTCTGAATGTAGGGTGAGATGGTTCAGGCTGCATGTCCCAGTGGAAACTCTCTGATCCTATAAAGGCGATGACTTTGGGTGAAAGCTATCAAAAGTCTTCAGAAAAAAAATCTTCCTTTTTCCTTTAAGAAGTTAAACCTCAGGGGTCATGACATTAAAGTTGAAAGAGAATCCCAAAGTATGTATTCCAAGATAGAACTTGGTGGTCACTATTATGCTCTTAGCAAGTCCTTATACTGGTGAAAATTCAGGCTCAGGCTGGTGGAAATACCATGCTTACGTTACGTCTACAAAATCAGCTTGCCTTCAACATAATCTAGGACCTACGCTCCACTGTCAGCTGACTAGCTTCTCTCAGGAGGCCAATGGTAACTGGAGAGCCAAAATAATCTGAGTCTTAAAGCCCAGTAATTATTTATTGGATTTTCATTCTAAGCAAGTACTGAGAACCATGACATGCCCAACACTCAGTCTGTACAGATACAAAAAATACAACTCTCACATTCAAAACTTAATGTCTGTTCATTTGCTCATTACTCAAGAGCCTCACAAAGGCTGTGACTTCCCTCCTTCACACAAGTTTTCCTGTGACTGGAGATAGACACCCCAGTCTCCAAATATATATAGGCTTCTCATGTGCAGGCAAGCAGGGACATGATTAGAAAAAAAACACAGAAAAACACTGATTAGAAGTATTTTTTTCTAATAACATAAACTGTTATGCATTGTCACTAAATTAAAAATAGAAAAATCACCACTAAAGACGGTTGCTTTTATAATTTATCTAAGTATTTTTGTAGATAAATGTGCATGAACATACTTATCTGTACTAATATGTATTTCCCTAATAGAAGAAAGGACAGTATTTCGTTTGCTGTTTGATCATTGTTTAGCAAATAATATTAACAGATGGATCCCATGTCAATCAGTGACCATCTAGAATCTCCTTGAATTAATGTTTCATGCTCATGTATTTGTTTATTTCATTTAATAGATTTTTTGAGCATCCCAGGAGCTAGGCATGGGAGTACAGCAGTGCTCATGGGAGTCGCTGTACTACACAGTGCCACCCATTAGCTCCCCATGAATAGACAGACCCTAAGCTTGTGGAGCAGGACCGAAACCGCACCCAGTAAACTGGGAGGGCAGAGTAAGGGCACCATTGTCAAAGGTTTGGAGATCTGGAGAATCAGATACCAGAAAAGATCAGGTTCCTCCTGCCTTTGCTTCCCATTCACACTGTAGAATCTGACACATAACAGGTCCCCATCAATTATTGTATTTTGATTAGATACCAATTCCTGTTATCTGATAGATGAATTTGCACTTTCAAATCATTTAGTTACCAGTAACATAATATCACAAAAGAGAAAACACTGCCCAGAGGTTATTTTTCTGTTCTTTATATGATACTAATCATATCAACTCTAAGCTATATTAATCTGTCCATATTGCCATATGTTCTGCTTTGAGTAGTACAGAATAAATAGCTTGTCACATCAGTGATATACTTTGGTGGTAGTGAGAACATAAAGGAAAAAGAGCTTTTCTCTCATGTCTTTAGGTGGATAGAATATCATTGGTCTCCTTATGCTCAGATACTCAAGTAACCTGCTGAGTATCCTAAACTCACCTGAAGCTTGAGGCCTGTCCCAAATATAGGTCACTGCTTTGATTATTACTTTAGATACAGAGCATTGGTTTACATTGCAATGAAGTGAAAACAAAAACAAAACAATCAACTAAAGCCGGAGAAGGAGCTGGAGCACAACCTCCGGCTCTGGTGAGGCAGAGAACAAGGACTTTATAATTACAGGAAAGTGGGCACAGAACCCAGCTACTTCACAAAGGCTGTCTCCGAAATGAGTTTCTCAACTTCTGGACTCAGTCCCATCACCTTTCAGCAGGGATCTGCAGAGTCATGGTGAGGCTGACAGTAGAAGCACAGAAAAGTGCCTCCCCCAGGACCCAGGCAAGCTCAGTGGGGCTCAATGAGAGGGTACTGTTTCTGATAACATCCTCAGGGCTATTCTCGTCACCCACCCTGTAAGAGGGAGCATGTTTCTTTCACCAGCCCTTTAGCAGTATACTCCTGCACCGACCAAGCTTGGTGCTGCTCATCTGCCGTGGTGTTCTGTTTACATTCTGCATCACTCAAATGAAATGCAAAACCAGCTCCACTGCATCTTAAAGTGCTCATTACTTTAATTCAAACAGCATAGTGTTCCCCTCAAAATAAATGACTCTGTCCATCTGTTTATTTCCCGCTGGTAAACGGATTTCCTGCTTTCCTTGGACTGAGTAGGAACGTGCCAAAGACAGCTGATGTAAACCGAGCGGGAGAGTCCACATCCCTGGGCTCTGAAGGGGGCGGCTCAGGGAGCCCAGGGAGCAGGTGTCAGCCTGCTGTCCAGTTCCAGTCTGTCGTGAAGGTCCTGATCACAGGCCACAAGCACTGTCATCTGGAGGCTCCTTCAGGGAACGACTTGTTTGGATGCTCCTTTTGCCATTTTGGACATATTTTTTTGTACATTCAATTATAGTTTGATTTGATTTTTGTAATCATTTATATTACTATTCTCATGAGGATATGATTGAAATAAAAACCTTGATTAAGAAATATAACTTCAATGATTCTGTTTAAAGGCTAAAAATTAATTTTATAAATTATATTCCATAATAATTCAAGAAATAAATGTGTCAGTATTCTACAATTCTTTTAAGCATCAAAAAACTTGCCAATAGATCATCCAAACACAAGGAATGAATTAAATTTAGTCATATTCATGAACTGGAGAGATAACACAACAGGTAGGGAACTTGCCTGGCATGTGGGTGACCTGGATTAGATCCCAGCTCCCCACCGGGGCCCACAAGCTTTGCTCTACTTAATCCATGTGCACAGAGTCAGGAGTTAGCTCTGAACACTGCTAGGTACAACCCTAAAACAAACATTAAAAAAGTGTTCAATGATTTTCTCATTTTAGTTATTGGGAAAACCATTAGTTTTCATGTATTTTTAGGCAGCATCATTATTTGTCAAAACATAGTTGATTTATTTGTTTAAGAATTACTTGATCCCATTTGATGCTTAGATTTCACAGAAGTGGGCCTCCGTTTATAGTACTGCTTCAAATGTTAGAGACTGACCTGTTACGGTGTATGCTGACTTACAGAAGACTTAGAGGCTCTGATGGAGATATTGCTTTCTTTCTAGTTTTGTGCAGAATTGACTTTATCTGGATTGTCAATCTTAATCAGTGTGCAGAGCTCTCGCTCTACTACATTCTCAGCTACTCCGGATGCTCTTCTGATACTCTGGCAAGCTTGAACTCGATGTTGTCTTGTCAACTTCTAAGCAATCTAATAACATTTTTGCAAATATAACATGTAACAGCAGACTTTCCAGTTTCAATTAGGAAAGAAGGTATATAAATCTTACTATTTCCAAAAGTCATTAAACTTAATTGATATCATGAGTATTACTGAAAATAGATTACCTTAGTTATAATTTTCATATTCTATTTTCTATTTTCACCATTGTAATATAATTTCATCATATTGTTACATCTAACATCATTTGTGGTGATGTTAGAATCATCATAAATGACTGTAGAAATTTTCTTAATTTTAGAGGCTATCATTTTTGTTGCAAGTTTTATTAAAAATTGCAATATACTATACCATTATCCCTAACTAGTTAGTGGGAATAACTAGTTATTACTTCAAAGAGCTAGTGATAAATCTTAATCATAGAAGAGAAGATCTTCTGTAGTCCATTAATGAAGTAAAAAAGCTTATGATCAGACAGAAAATGGAACAATGTGCTAACAATTGTCGAAAGTACCAATACCAACCTAGAACTGAGCATTAAATACAGGCAAAAAGATACACATGACAACCCTTTAATGTATGTTCTCTAATCCATAGTCTGTAAGGGAAGGAAAAGAGAAAGAGAGAGAAAGGGAAAGAAATAAAGAACCTGCCATGGAGGTGGACTGGGGAGGGGAAGGGAACCGGGTTGTTGGTGGTGGGAGATGGGCACTGGTGGAGGGATGGGTGCTGGAACACTGTATGACGAAAACTCAAATATGAACTTTTTAATTGTATATCTTTGTAATTGTATATCTCACAGTGATATAATAAAATACTTTTAAAAAAAAGCTTATGATCGGATCAGTAGATACAGAAGAGTATCTTACAAAATAAACAAATATTTAAGAAAAAACTCAGTAAATTCTAAATATAAAGGGACTTTCTCAAATTTACCAGTCCACAGACACCCTATGCTATATCACAATGTGAAAGCTTTCCCAGAACAATCATAAACTTTTTTTCTCACCATTTCTTTTAAATATGGTATCAGAATTCCTTGCTAATGCATCAGGCTAAGTAAATTAAGTAAAATATATATTAATATGAAGGAAGACATAAAACTTACTGTGTTCATAAAAATATTATTTCTTATGTAACAGCAGTAAACATCTAGGTTTTCAGATTTAAAACAAAACTATTTTAAATTAGCAATCCCTTC
This sequence comes from Cryptotis parvus, assembly GCA_021461705.1. Taxonomy (NCBI): domain Eukaryota; kingdom Metazoa; phylum Chordata; class Mammalia; order Eulipotyphla; family Soricidae; genus Cryptotis; species Cryptotis parvus. The sequence goes on from JAJIBD010001224.1 coordinate 88,793, forward strand.
CCAAAGAAAATATTTAGATGTCAACCCAGTTATATATGTAAAAAGTTCTAAATGAGAAAAACTATGAAATAAATAAGTGGGGAGATATTCTATGCTCAAGAATAGGAAGGCTCGATCTTGTTCAGATGTCACTCCTTTCCAACTTAATTTCTAGACTCAAAGCAATCCAAATCAAAATACCAGCAAGATACCATATGACTAGTGATGAATTGATTCTCAAATTTATATGGAGAGGCAAAAGATTTAAGGAAGCAAGCACAATATTGAAGAATGTGATGCCAACCGACTTTGAGACTTACCAGTTATCTACCATAATCAAGACAATATAGTATTAACAAAAGAATAGACAAAAGATCAGTGCTAGAGAAAAGAGCCCAGGACTAGAAACCCCCTAAGCATACTCAATTGACATTTATCAAAAGAACAAACACACTGCAAAGAAGCAAAGAAAATCTCTTTAAAAAATGATGCTGAAACAACTGAATTTTCCACATGTAAAAATAAAAAACAAGGATCTACACACAAATCTAATATTCTACTCAAACGTTCAGTCATAGTGAAACAAACTCATTTGAACACGTGTTCTCATTTGCTGTCATTCAAAACAATCTCTACAACATTTAAACTGTGGTTTCTGTAAGTTTTATGAATTACCTATAAATTATCCTTTTCTTATGATTCTTTAGTGGGTAGTCCCTTCTAACATTTGTGGAAGTACATGTATTTACTTTTCTGTATTCACTGAGTTCTTTTATTATACTGATTTTATGTAAAGCATTTTTGCATTTCCTTTCTTTTTTCAAATTTATTGGACATAGATGTACAAAGCAGTCTCCTGGTTTTTTTTAAAAAAGTTTCTCAGGAGAAAGAGAAAGAAAGAGAAAGAAATAAAGAAAATAAAGAATCTTTCATAGAGCAGGCTAGGGGAGGGGGAGGGAATCGGGTCATTGGTGGTAGGAAATGGGCACTGGTGGAGGGATGGGTGCTGGAACACTGTATGACCGAAACCCAAATATGAACATCTTATGAACATCTTTGTAATTGTATATCTCACAGTGGGATAATAAAATATTTTTTTTAAATGTTTCCCTGTAAAGAACCTGCCATGGAGGCGGGCTGGAGGAGGGGGAGGGAACCGGGGACATTGGTGGTGGGAGATGGGCACTGGTGGAGGGATAGGTTGCTGGAACACTGTATGACCAATACCCAAATATGAACATGTTTGTAATTGTATGTTTTATGGTGGTATAATAAAATACTTATTAAAAAAATAAATAAATTTGCTTACAAAAAAACAAAAAAGTTTTCTCTGAATCCGTAATTAACTCATTGTGTCATTTCTTATTTTATATGTATATTTTTATTTCTCTTGGATACAGTTATATAGTTTTTCCCTTTCTAGACTTTCTTTGTAGAATAAAGATTTGGAGTTTTAATTTTACTGATTCATTTTCTGTCTTTTATCTCATAATCACTATTTTTATTTATAAGTTTTCTGGTTCTTTGCTTTGTTTGTTGACATTTCATGACCAAAAATTGGGAATTTAGTAAGCTCATTTTTGCTTAAATACATATAGTATGGTAAATGATATATAATATGTAACTATACTCAAATTCCATATTTAATTGTATGTGATATATAATTTTCTATATTTATAATGTATAATTGACTATAATTATTATGTATCATTAAATATAGACTAATTGTCTATCAATAAAGTGTATAATAATTATATGCATATCCTATATACAATTATTTTGTACAGTTAAGTCTAATAATTTACTTTAGATCACTGCTTTACATATTTTCTATATTCCAATATGTAATGTTTTAATTTTTTATATTTTTCAGAATTTCTGTTTGCATTTTCCTTTTCAACAATTAGTTGTTTAATTTCTACATGTAATTGATTTTATTTCTTTTTTAATTTCTCTTAAAATTTCTAGTTTACCTGATTGCAATCCATGAGAGTTAGCTGTAATGTTTTCATACTTAGGTTGCGTTGTACATAGTATGTTATTATCACTTTTATGTTTCATTAGGTTTTGTTTTGAGACCACATTCATTGGTCCTCAGGGTAGTACCTGGCTTTATTTTGGGGTAACTCCCAGCAATGCTCAGGGATCATGTAGTGAACTGAGCCTCCTATGCAAAGCCCTTTCAGCTCTCTTTCTGGACCACATATTAAAATTTTATTCAAATTTTCTTTAGGCACCGTGGTTTACAATGCTGATGGTAGCATTTCCTGTGTATCTCATTCCAACACCACAGTCTCCACCAGCGTCCACTTTCAAACTTCACCATTGTCCAAGTGTCCCTCATGTTCAAATCCCCTCTGTTAAGATTCCTAAAATAGGACCTGTTCTGGCTTCCACTACATTTGGGGAGTAAAAAGAAACAAGTCCCTTAAAAAAGAAACATTTCCCCTATTTCTTTTTATGCTACCCATGAGATCATTACTTCACTTGATATGATACTCTCCAGATCTGCTCACCCAGAGGCAAATTGCATAATCTCATCTTTTCTCATAACCAAGTAGTCTTCCACTGTGTCTATGTGACATAGTTTCTTTAACCAATCACCTGTTCTTGGGCACTTGGGTCGTTTCCAGATCCTGGCTATTATGAATAGTGCTGCAATGAACATAGGAGTACAGATGTTTATTTTTTTCTGGATAGAGTTTTGGGACACTTGAGGTAAATGTGGAGAAGTGGAATTACTGGGTCCTATGGAAGCACAATTCCTAGATTTTTTGAGAATTGTCCATATTTTTTTTCCAAAAAGGGCTAGGCCAACATTCCCAAAACTAATAAATGAGAGTTTCTTTACCCCCACATTCATGACAATATCTGTAGTTTGTGTTTCTTGTGATGTGTGTCTGTTCCACTTTTTTTTTTTTTTTTTTTTTGCTTTTTGGGTCACACCCGGCGATGCTCAGGAGTTTCTCCCAGCTCTGCACTCAGGAATTACTCCTGGCGGTGCTCGGGGACCATATGGGATGCCGGGGAATCGAACCCTGGCCGGCATGGGCCGGCCGCATGCAAGGCAAGCGCTCTACCCGCTGGACCATCGCTCCAGCCCCATGTCTGTTCCACTTTTAGTGAAACTTTTATGTACACTTGAGAAGAAAACATATTCTCTAGTATCAGAATCAAAACATAATAATATATTATAATTCATATAATTAAATTATATACCCTGATATATAATTATGTATAATCAGAACATATTATAATTGAATCAAGGCATAGCATATTTTAATTTAAAATTATAAACATAAATATTACCTAATAAAATCATATTTTAATTGTTTGCATGATTTATTTTGGTAAATCATAGTAAGATATTAAATTACATATTATGTATTTACAGCAGAGCCTGGCAAGCTACCCATGGTGTATTCGATATGCCAAAAACAATAACAATAATGGACCTCATTCCCAACAACAAATGGAGACGTTACTGGCACCTGCTTGAGCAAATTGATGAACAATGGGAAGACAAGTGATACAAGTGATTATGTTCTTATAGCTATAATTATATAATTGTAATCACTTGTATCACTTTTCTTCCCGTTCATCATCGATTTGCTCAAGCGGGCACCAGTAACATCTCCATATGTCCAGTCACATGCTAGTATAGCCCATGGGCATCTGCTTGCTCCAGGAACATAAGAAGCCTCAAACCATACCATCAGGTCATGGGAATGAGGTCTATAATTGTTACTGGCTTTTGGCATATCAAATACAACATGGGTAGTTTGCCAGGCTCTGCTGTGCATTTGGGATACTCTTGTAGTCACCTCTGATCTCCAGCATTTATTGATGAACGGCGCTGCCGCAAGCAGCTGCAAGAGCCAGGCTGTGATCAGGTCTTCTGCTGGGTGGAGTTCTGACGATAGGGGAGTCGGATGTGGAAAATGGTGCCCTCATGGAGTGGGGGTCCTCTGGCTTTTGCGAGGCTCTGTTGGGGTGGCGGGCCAGGGCTAGAACCTGCCATCCCTACCAGGTGCCTCATGATCAGCTGGGCACAGGGAGAGCACATAGTAGCTCTGCCCCATGTATGTGAGTCTCTGTATTGGCATACCTGGACTGGGCTTGAAAAGACTGCTGCAGGGTGGGTCTCTATGAGCTGGACTGTGATCAGTTCTTCTGCTGGGTGGAGTTCAGACAAGAGGGGAGTCTGGATGTGGAAAATGGCAGCCCTCATGGAGGGCCCCTCTCGTCAGAACTCCACCCAGCAGAAGAGTTGATCACAGCCTGGCTCATCAAGACCCACACTGCAGGAGTCTTTTCAAGCCCATCCCTGGTATTTCAAGTTCATGCCAAATCCCAGTCTCTGGATCTGGTATGCCTGTTCAGAGACTCACATACATGGGGCAGAGCTGCTACCGGCTCCCCCCTGGGCCAAGCTGATCATGAGGCCCCCAGGAGGAATGACGGGTTTTAGCCCTTGCCCACCACCCCACAACCTTGCAAGAAGCCAGAGGACCCCCCACTCCATAATTGTAATATTTATTATATATATGTGAAGTTATATATCATATATAAGCATGTATATATAATATCCTAAAATATAGAATATTAATTATGTATTTTAGAGTTTATGCTCTTACCTGTATTTTACTCATTTGATCTATCTCACACTAGAAAAGTTATTTTAAAGTTTTCTATTATTAGTGTATTTTTTCTAGTTCTTGTATTCCTGTACTATTTTTTATAAAGGCATCTGGTGCATAATTATTCAAACATATTATATCCTTAATGTGAAATGTGGCAGTAACTTTATAAAGTATCCTATATTTCATTTTGTTTGTCATGGAGTCTGCTTTAGTATCAAGATTGCTTTCTTCTTATTTCCACTTAGCTGGCGGTTGCTCATCCTTTTATATTACTTAAAATTAATCTCTTCACTTTAAGACTATATATATATATATATATATATATATATTGCTTTTTAAACCGGCATATGTTCAGGGATTTCTCCTGGCTTTGCACTCAAGAATTACTCCTGGTGGTGCTCGGGGGACCACGTGGGATGCCGGGATCGAACCTGGGCCAGCATGGGCCGGCCGCATGCAAGGCAAACGCCCTACCGCTGGGCTATCACTCCAGCCCAAGACTATATTTTTTAAACACCTAAATTTTGGGTATGTGGAGAGCTAGAGTCATAGGATATTTCCCTTGCACACAGCTAATGAGGGTTCGATCCCCATTATCCCATATGATCTCCCAAGCACCACCACGAGTGATTCCTGACAGCTGAGCCAGGGTGCGGCCTCCAAACAAAACAATCAAAGCAATTGAGTATTCATATTTGCTTCACGATCACGATCACGATCTTCCCGTTGATCATCTATTTGTTAGAGCGGGCACCAGTAATATCTCCATATGTCCTGTCTCATGCCAGTAGAGCCAGGGGCATCGGCTTGCTACAGGAACATAAAGAGCCTCAAACCATATTTGCTTATATTAATTTAATAAGTGGTGGAAACTCTAGCATGTCATTTAATGCTCCTAAATTATAAGTCTGTTGTTTTATTTTTTTCTCCATTTCTGTCTTTTTATCTTTCAGTTACATGCTTTCTATTCCTCACAATATGTGACATTCAAAAAAATATTCAACTTATGATGTCACTCTCAATCTGATCTTAGATTGATAGTTGGAAAATAAGAATCCATCATCAGTCCTTCAAAGTAATCTTATTTATTCTTCGATTGGATCAACCCTCTAAGTTAGCAAACAATTTCTATACGTTAGGATAACAATTAAATATTTTATGCTCAGCAAGATATTCTGTCTCTATCATAGCAAGCCAAATCTGTCATTATAAAACAAAAGCCACCAGAAGTAATAGGTAAGTAAACAAGTAGATCTCTGCATCAATAAACTTCATCTTTTAAGTGGGTGGTAAATTGAATTCAACCAACAGTGACTGATTTGACCCCTATTCTAAATTCAAAGAAATAGATTATATGTCCAGCATTCTCTAGATTCTATCACACAACCAAAATTATCTTTATAAATATTCACCCAATACCCGTCTGATAAGGGGTTAATATCAAGGATATATCAGGCACTGGTAAAACTTTTCAAGAAGAAAACAGCCAACCCCATCAAAAAATGGGGAGAAGAAATGAACAGAAACTTCAACAAGGAAGAAGTTAGAATGGCCAAAAGTCATATGAAAAAAAAATGCTCATCATCATTAGTCATCAGAGATGCAAATCAAAACAACAATGAGATATCATCTCACACCAGAGAGACTGGACCATATCCAAAAGAGAAAAAACAACAAGTGCTGGCGTGGGTGTGGGGAAAAGGGGACTCTCATCCATTGTTGGTGGGAATGTCAACTGGTACAGCCTTTTTGGAAAATTATATGGACATTTCTCCAAAGGCTAGAAATTGAACGCCCATTTGACCCAGCCATACCACTCCTGGGAATATACTCTGGGAAGCCAAAAGCACACAGCAGAAACACCATTCCTACTTTTATGTTCATAGCAGCATTATTCACAATAGCCAGAATCTGGAAATTGATGACTGGATAAAGAAACTTTGATACATCTACACAATGGAATACTATTAGGAAAAATGAAGTTATGAAATTTGCCTACAAATGGAGAGGCTCATGTTGAGTGAAATTATCCAGGGGAGACACAGATATAGAATGACTGCATTTATTTGCATTACTATTTATTTATTTGTATTCATATATATATATATATATATATATATATATACATACATACACACACACACACACACACACACATACATATTATGATACCAACATCCAAGGTTAGTGAAACATGGATCAGGAGTTTTGTCAAAGGTGGAAATTACCACAAACATGTGGGAGCAGAGGTTAGGTAAGACAGATAAGGGAACAGTGTGCCAATAAATGTCGAAAGTGCTATTACCACATAGAACTTAGCATTAAATGCAGGCAAAAAGATACACATGATAACCTCTAAGTATATGTATTACACCCCTCCTTAGGCACTGCCTCTCCCTGTGACCAGCCGCTCACGAGGCGCCGGGAGGGATGGTGGGTTCTAGCCCTGGCCCACCACCCCAGAAGAGCCTTGCAACAAGCCAGACGACCCCCCACTCCATGAGGGCCTCCATTTTCCACATCCGGACTTCTCTCTCGTCAGACCTCCACCCAGCAGACTAGCCTATCAGAGCCCGGCTCATCGAGTTCCACCCTGCAGCTGTCTTTCTTAAATCCGGCTCAGGTATGCCGGTCCAGAGACTCGCAGACATGGGGCAGAGCTGCCACTGGCTCTCCCCTGTGACCAGCCGCTCACGAGGCGCCGGGGAGGGATGGAGGGTTCTAGCCCTGGCCCACCACCCCAGCAGAGCCTCGCAACAAGCCAGACGACCCCCACTCCATGAGGACCTCCATTTTCCACATCTGGACTTCTCTCCCGTCAGACCTCCACCCAGCAGACCAGCCTATCAGCGCCCGTCTTGCGCGTCCTGCGGCCTCACGGTTCATCAATAAATGCTGGACTTAGAGATGCCTACAAGAGTATGCTACCTGCACGCAGAGCCTGGCAAGCTACCCGTGTTGTATTTGATATATATGCCAAATACCAGAAACAATTATAGACCTCATTCCGGAATGGATTGAGGCTCTTTATGTTCCTGGAGTAAGAAGATGCCTTTGGCTCTACTAGCATGAGACAGGACATATAAAGATGTTACTGGGGCCCGCTCGAGCAAATCGATGATGAACGGGAAGGATACAGTGATACAGTGATATGTATTACAATCTACAATATGTAAGAAAAGGAAAAGAGAAAGAAATAGAGAGAAAGAGAAAGAGAGAAAATCGATAAAGAACCTGCCATAGAGGCAGGCTAGGGAGGGGGGAGGGAATCGGGGACGTTGGTGGTGGGAAATGGGCACTTGTGGAGGGATGGGTGCTGGAACACTGTATGGCCGAAACCCAAACATGAACATTTTTGTAATTGTTTATCTCATGGTGGTATAATAAAATATATTTAAAAGAGTAAACAGTAAAAAAAAAATAAATTTAAACCATTAGAATTTATTTTCATTCAATATCAATGTATAAAATTAAATTCTTTACAATAAACTTAATTTTTTTGCACTAGACTGAAAAAATTATCTTTATAAGACTTTGATAGTTCAAAGACATTAAGTATCATACAATAATCTTTGCGCCTCCTCTCTCAAGCTTACTAGAAATACTGACTTGGTATTGGACAGATAGTCCAAAGCTGAGGTTGTTGCTTTGCATACAGCAGAACCTGGTTCAATCCCTTGTCCCACAAAAGCTCCCTTGAGCAGCAGCATCGCCAATGATTCCTGAACATAAAGTAAGCCTGGAGTACAGCCTACATGCTCTACATGCCCACCAAAAATAATAATAATAATAATAATAATAATAATAATAACCAGCTAAAAGTGCTGACTCAGTGTTATTTTGTTCTGTGTAAAGATCTGTGATTAAAATGAATTCCTATCCTTTGGATTTTGTGATTTCTTTTCTCTTATCCTCTAGAAGTCCTATAGAAAAAAAAATTTTTAAAACCTTTATACTTAAAGGTTTTACCTTAATATTTCTAAGATATATTAGACATCTTCCACAGTGCTCAGTAATCCTGATTTAGATTTTATTTTATTTTTTGAAATATATCCTTAGATATATTTCAAATATTTCAAATATATTTCAAATATTCCAATAACACCAAACATTAGTCAGGTGGCACAAATGCTGGCTGACTTCACTATGAATGTGAAAAGATAGGTCTACAGCTGAATCTCAGCAAAACAATGTTCATGAAAAATGAACTCGTTCCAGATACTTCATTCACTCTCAATGAAACAAACATCTCTGAATGCAGCAGTTATGTGTATCTCGGTCGAGAACTCAACATGACGAATGACCTAGCACCTGAGCTGTACAGGAGGAAGAGAGTAGTGTGGAATGCCTTCAAGAGCGTAGAAAAGTAAATAAAAGGAAAACGAACCTCCGGCTCTGGGCACATCTCTTCGACTCCACCGTTCTCCCTGCATTAACATATGCCTCAGAGACCTGGGCCCTATGAAAGCAGGATGAGAATGCTATTCAGGTCTCCCAAAGAGGAACTGAAAGAGCTATGCTTGGAATATCACTCCTCACTCAAGTGAGAGAAGGAATCCCAAGTTCTGACCTCCCTAGACGATCGAAAATCAGGCATGCTGTCTTCCTTGCAAGGGTGTCAAAAATCAGATGGGCTGGACATGTAATGCGGCTTGGAGATGACCACTGAACTGGATCCCCGGGACCAGACTGTTACCGACTGTATCCCACAGGATGTCCAAAGATCACGTGGCCGCCTACCTACAAGATGGTCAGACTTCTTCGTCAAGTACCTGAACTTCTTCGTCAAGTACCTGAATGGTTTGAGGTTCTTCGTATTCCTGGAGCAGATGCCATTGGGCTACATTGGCACATGACAGGGACAAATGGAAACGTTACCTGCTCCTGCTCCACCAAATAGACGAATAACAGGTTCTACTTTTAAATATTATACTTCAACCGCTGTTTGTGGCTTTTCTTCAGGACAACAATTATACTTGTGCTTAGCTCCCTTTGCCTGATTCCCATTTCAACCACTTTCTCTCACAACTGTTACACATTTTTTCATTTTTCACGATATTATTTTCAGTCTCTTGGGTGGTTACCTACTTACTTTAGTACCCTTTATTACTTTTTTTTAATTTCTGCTATGATTCTGCTGTTTAGTTTCTATTTATTTTTCCCTGAATCCATCAAAATGTGCTTCTTCCTTTTTTGGATTCATTTGTATTCTTGTTTCTGTGTTTCTGATTTGAGGCATGTTTGCAGGGGACTAAGTAGTCTAGTACTCCATTGTTTTTGTCTTGGGACTACATTCAGTGGCACACTCACTACATTCGGGGATTAGTGATAGTAAGGGAGGAGAGCCACTTGCTTTAGTGCTCAGGGAACACGTGGGGCCAGAGTTCAAGTTTGGGGCTTGTGCATTTAAACTATGTGCTCCCGAACTTTGATTACCTTCCTGACCTCCGCATTCTCAAATCCTATTTTCACAAATTTAATTCCATGTAACATATTGCTTTAGCGTTTTTTCAATCAGTTGCTTTATTTTGTGGGGAGACTTTTCCTTAGCAGAAGTTTTGTTTATATCATCTGACTTTTCATTATAACACTGTATAGATGTGGTGATGTCGGGGACACCGCCAGGGTCCCCGACAGTGCTGGGAAGTGAGTTCCCTTCTACCTCCGAAGCCTGCAGGGAATGGATGAAAACTCAGGAATCCGGCACAGGTTTTAAAATGCTTTACTTATCACAGGTTCAGGCATACAAATCAACAATAGGAAAAACTCTGTGCTTAGGATTCCCGGCTAGAACCCCAAACACGTGTAGGCCAAGATGGCGGCCACCACGTGTTAAGGCCCTGTAAAGAGGAGACAAAGACAAGACTCTCAAGAAGAGTGCAAGCCCCAAAAGAGAGCCCAAAAAGAAAGAGAGCAAGAGAGGAAGCAGCCTAGTTTTATACCCCTGCAACTCAGACCTCCCACTATTATGGGAAGCAGGGAGGGTCAAATGCCCTCAGGTGATTTCTCCCAGCACCTCACCTAGGCCCTTTTTATATGCTGATGTCAAGAACCAATATCTGCCTGAAAATGCCTTTATAGGGTAAAGAAGGGGGTTTCTGAGATGGCATGCCTCTGTACCAAAGACTATACTAATGCCTGTTAAATATTTCTCCAAGCCTTCATAAGAGTCTCATCTACTTCATGGTAGTTTTGTATTTTAGTTGCCTTTGAGTTATCAGGGAGCCATGCTTGCTTGCTTGGAGGCAAACAGCATTTCTCTCTGATCTAATTACTTAGAGATCCAACGTGGCCAGGCAAATATGCTGGTAAGATCTAGTTAGTCCCACGATGATTGTGGTAGCATGAGAGAATATTTATACCAGCCAGTACAGAATACATGGCAAAAGAAGCCAACAGACTACCCCCTCATGAAGACCAGGAGGCAACCAGGCATATGCAGAGGCCTAGGCTTTTAGGGTCCTGCAACAGCAGAGGAACAGCCTCCTGTCTCAATAGAGCCTCCGCAGCCAGATAAACCCTCATGCACCACCATTGGAGCCATTTTCAAGATCCTGACCCTACGGATCTTCCAGAGCCCCATCCAGACACAAGCCAATTTCAAGTCCAAGTATGATGATCTTGGCAGCCATCACTTTATAGCGCCTGAAAATGCCTTTATAGGGTAAGGGGGGTTTCTGAGATGGCATGCCTCTGTACCAAAGACTATACTAATGCCTGTTAAATATTTCTCCAAGCCTTCATAAGAGTCTCATCTACTTCAGGTAGTTTTGTATTTTAGTTGCCTTTGAGTTATCAGGGAGCCAGCTTGTTTGCTTGGAGGCAAACAGCACTTCTCTCTGGTCTAATACCAGCCAGTACAGAATACATGGTCAGATAAACTGCCACATTTAAACTACCCCCTATCTACAAAGTGACCTGCAGGAGGCAATCCAGGGCAGATGCAGAGGCTTTTAGGCTTTTAGGTGTCCTGCAACATGGTATGATTTTATTTTCATTCTTCTTATTTCTTGAACAGAGATCTTTGAAAGCAACTGTACAGTTTTCTTCAAGGCAGAATCTTCTCAAGTCAAGTTTTGTTGATGGAAAGAGGAACAGTTTTGTATATTTTATTTCTCTATAGTTCCTTCAAATTCTTTATTGTTCTTTCTTTCTCTTCTCTACATTAGTACCATTCTTATGTTAATTTTATCCCCCAAAGCAGCACTTCTGTAAGAGCAACATTCCTGGTCCTACACACTCAGCCATCATCTTTATAGTGTCGTATATAGACAAGTCTTGATCTATATTTGTAGAGATTTGTGGTCACTTTCTCAGCTCCCTCTAAGGCCTCTTCTCTCCTCAGCTCTTTTTTTTCACAGAATATTTGAAGGTCTCTTCTCTCACTCTCTCTGTGTAGACTCTTTCTGTCTACATATATTCCTCTGTTTTCTACTTAAAAGAAGTTGATTATTGGAGAATCCTCTTTCCCCTATTAATGTAAAAGGTGTACTGTTTCATTGTTCCCATACTTGGTTTTATGTTTTAGGTAGAAAGAGAGGAAGCGAAGTTTTAGAACCAGGTGTCTACCATCGTGTTCTGAATCTAGAAGTATCACTTGTTTCTTATGGCATTTTTGAAAGCATATCAGAAATTTTTGATGATTTAATGCAGAGGCCTAGTAAGATTTCTAAAAAAGAAAATTTTTCATGCCTGAGGCTCATGATTACATTATAGAAATCGCCTTAATTATTCATTCATAATTGTGTGAAGTATCTATTAGCCAACTCTATTTTCCTTTATATATAAATCCTCGGCATTATAAACATAAATTATTTTATAATGTAATAAGATATTTTAAAACATAGTTATTCTTGCTTTAGTTATTCAGCTACAACACATTATTATTTATAATTTGATAACTTTATAAGAATATGCCACTTCTTGGTAACTAAATATATTTGTGCTAGTCACAATATCTGAGTGTTGATCCAGTAATTTAATTTATAGGCAGAATAATCTGTTGGGGTTGCCTCAAGGCTCACAGGCTTCAAATTTTTCTTTCCTTGACCTTCACCAATAATTGATGGTATTATTGTTAATGTTTTGGTTATTCACATTAACAATATGAAATATTTCTGTTATATTATAAATATATTGCCAGGAGAACTGTATTAAATTATCATCATCAATTTACAATTCATCACCCAAACAAAGCCATAAGAAAATGAGACACGGTACCAATAAGGTTGTTCTGTTAAAAGGAAGGCATTGAAGAGGCTAAAAGAATTAGCAAAACCAAGAAAGTGTTATCAAAAGTAATGTTATCAGCAATAGCAGTAATATTTGCTGACATGTAATAAGCATACATTTAAGCCAGGCACTGTACTAATCAAAATTTAGCAATATTCTGATAATTTACAGAATTCTATTTTAACACTCCTATGAGGTAGTATCATTACTCCTATTTAACAAATAGAAAACAAAACTTTTAATGAACTTAGTCATCTTGCCACGTACAAACAAAAATGCAGGGTATAAATTATTTCATATAATCTGCATATTAATCTTATTAGGGATTTACTTTGGAGCTTTCATTTAAGAGGTAAGAAAATTCAAGTCAGTTGATAAAGTATTCATATTGAGACTCTTTAGAGTTAGTTAATAACAAAACAAATAACATATAAACAAATTAAAGAGGGAAGTTTTAAATTTACTATACTTACACCTTGTGGTGACTACTGCCAGTAATTTTGCTGTATTTTGTTTTGGTAAATACACAAATGATACATGAGATCATACTAAATGAATTTTTTAGTAAATAGTTTTAATACCTATATGAATATTTCTGATTTTTTAATTACAAATTACCTCCTCTGAATTTATCTTTTAAGTTCACTTCCATCTTGAAAGTATGATATCTGTAAATAATTGAATACTTGGCATTATATTTCTAATATTTTAGCATGTTCAATTTAGAATAATGACCCTTTATATCACAGGTTTGAACTTTACTAAAATATTAGAATGCATGATCAGATATTTCTACAGATGCTTAAGCACTTATTCTTCAAATATGTAACAATGGCTAACATTACACTAAAATAGTATTGAAAGATTTAATACTGGAAAATTAAACAAACAATTGGTAAATAAAAAATACCAAAGAAAAATTTGATTTCACTTAATTTTAAAAACCTGAAATGAACAAAGGCAGCACAGAACGAGAAATCAAACATATCCAAGAGAGAAATCAAACTCGTCTATTCTTGACATCATATTTGGGCTAATTCTGTGAGGGAAAAGTATCTAAGATAGTACTCTTCCAGTGAGGCTAAAATATTTCAAAAACAACTATGTCTGTTGAGTAGATAGGTCATACAAGAGACAGGGAGTTCAATACAAAACATTTTCCTGAGCTAATATTTCTACTTATGGGAGCCAAATGAAAGTAATCAAAGAAACACTCAATAGGGAATATTGAGTGAACAAAGAAAATATAACAAAACTTGCATACAAAATAAATTGACTTGCAAAATGTCAAAACTTATGTAGAAACAGGGAAGAAAAAAATACTTCATTGTCCCTAAAATTGAACTTTGAGGGAAGAGACATGATGAAGGATTCTAAAAGTTATATATATATATATATATATATATATATATATATATATATATAAACTTTTTAGAATATATATATTTATATATATGTCATATATAGACATATATATAGACATATATAGACATATATATATGCAGTTGAAGTCTTCAGGTAATCAAAGAGAAAATGACAACCACAAAATGTGAAGTTACAGAGGACTTAATACCAAGCAACCAAATGAAATTCATAAATGAGAAAGATACCTCTGGTATTTCAAAGTACAAAAACGCAGTTCACACCATTAAAGAGATAATCATTAACTAGGATGATAATGCTGAGGAATTTGTTAAATCATAAAATAAAAGATAAAGAAAAATATGAATGAGAACCTGGGAATAACAGAATAATAGGATGGGGAGCAGTTATATAGATTTGCAAATTTCAAAGAAATAGAGATCACAGAAAGAGGGGTAGAGTGATAGCAACGGCGGTGAGGTCATTTGCCTAGCACCACGGAAGACCTAGGTTCGATTCCCGGCATCCCATATGGTTCCCCCCAGCACCTCCAGGAGTAATTCATGAGTGCAGAGCCCTTAGGAGTAACCAAAAAGAAAAAAAAAAAGGAATCTCAGAAAGGCATTGTTGGCATTGTTGAGAGTATGTCAGTGAAAATTTTCAAAATAAAGATAATATTTCAATTGTTAGACAGATTTTTTTTTAAATGATAGATTATTTGACAGAGATTATATTTTAATTAGATTGATTTCATTCAGGAAAAGTTGAAAAGTGATGGACACATCAGGATAATTTCATTACGGAGTATTCATAAAGCTCTGCATTTTATTTTCATATTTTGATCAGTATTATTAGCTTTGCTCCTCTTAAAGCAATTATAAAGTTTATACTTTATACAGCTGAATTGCAAGGAAAGTGCCTTGTGATATTCACAATACAATGATTATTGGCTTACAAATTTTTCCATATGAAATTTCAAATACTGCTATATAGTTTGTTTTCTCCAATTTTGAACCAACAAATACTAGTTAAAGGCTGCTTTCCAAACATAAAGACAACTAGTTGTAGGTTATGTTTTTACAGTAGGTAACATAATTTTATAATTTCAAATAAAAACACAACACCTTATGCTACTTTATTTTATGAAAAATATGCATTGTTTTTAATCTAACTCCAACTTACCTGCAAAAGGTGTATTATTGAACATCCCATATCTACTCAGGCTTTGCCTTCCTTCTAGACCTAAGAAGTTATAGCTACAGCTGACTCCATTCCCAATATTTGCAAAGCCCAAACTCAATTAGAGCAGCTCTTATGTATGTTATTAATTGACAAGACCAGGACTCTGAAACTATGCTTCAACTGGGATTGAATCTTTGACCAAAGGAAAGTTTGCATCTCTCTAGTAGATGTCAATCACTGAATAGGAGAAGCAAAGCATAAGTGTGTCAACCTTTGTCCAACCTCCATATGAACCTTCTCTCACCTAGAGTTGCTTTGAAACACATTTCATGTGGTTTCAGTGAAGATACTTCACTTCAGATAGAAGATACTACCTCTATCTGGTAGGGAGTTTGACTATCTTAGCAATATATCCTCTTATATTTCCTCCCTTTATTTTCCTTAATTAATGCCCCCCATTTTTAGGCAGTCAGCAGTGTTTAGGGCTTACTAAACTATTGGCTTTGTGCTCAGGAATCACTCCTGGGAGAGGGCTCGAGAGGACTATATGGGGAACTAGGGATTGTACCCTGGGTCGGCCGCGAGCAAGGCAGAGTGCCCCCTGCTGTATTATTGCTCAGTCTATTAATTCCCCTATTCTTGTTTCATTTCTTAAAATTATATTTTTCCAAAAAGTAGTCATTAGGTGTTCCAGGCCGTGCATCTGCCTGGATTGCCTCCCGCATCACCCGTAGATAAGGGTAGTCTAAATGTGAGTTTATCGACCATGTATCTGTACTAGCTGGTATAAATATTCTCCCATCACATCACGTGGCTACTAGATCTTACCAGCATATTAGCCTGGCCACGTAAGGACACCTAGTAATTAGACCAGAGAGAAATGCTGTTTGCTTCCAAACAAACAAGCATGGCTCCCTGATAAAATATAAAACTACAATGAAGTGAGAGACTTGTGAAGGCTTGGAGAATATTTAACTGGCATTGGTGTTGATCTTTGGTACAGTGACAGCCATCTCAGAAACCCCCCTTCTCTACATTTCAAAGGCATTCCGGCTCAAAACATTAGCACAGTAAAGGCCCTAGGTGAGATGCAGGGAGGGACTACCCTAAGGGCATTGGACCCTCCCTGCTTTCCATAACAATGGGAGGAAGGTCTGAGTTGCTGGGGGTATAACTTCGGTTCCCGCTCTCGGCTTCTTCTCCGGTGGGTTCGCCTTGTGGCGTTTATTCCCCTTGGAAGTTTCCACACGTGGTGGTCGCCATCTTGGCCTACACGTGGCTGGGGTTCTAGCCTGGAATCCTAAGCATCAGGTTTTTCCTTTGCTGATTTGTATGCCTGAACCTGTGATAAGTAAAGTCTTTTAAAACCTCATCGGATCCCTGAGTGTTCATCCATCCTCGCCGGCCGGAGGTAGAAGGGAACTCGCTTCCCGGCACTGTCGGGACCGGCGGAGCGCCCGACAATTAGGCTGTTTTGCAACTAACCATGGTCTAAGGCTTTACTATTGCCAGACAGATAACTTTGATATATGACAAATAATTGGAGTTATAGGCTATGGTCTGTATCTAGTCAATTACTATCTATTTTTTGGCATCACTAGAAAATCCACATTTACAGTCAAAGGTTGTCATAAATGGCAGCAAGTTTTTGTGACTGTAATGAATGGTTTTGGATTTAATTTGGATGTAGAAATTATGAAGGCATTCTACACTGAAGACTATTTCCATCATCCAGTCTAAATCAATGAGCACCTCACATTCAAAAGTTTAACTATTTCAACATGAGATATGGGAGCAAATAGCTTGTATTACATTTGATTTTGGAAGGTACTTGTACACGTTTTTACAGTTCTCATTCATTGATGAATGCGACAACATGAAGTAATAGAAACATGAAATTCTCTGTGACTATGTTATTTATGTTTGTATGACATTCTTTCCTTTATCATTTATAATAAAATACACTTATAATAAAGTAATGGCCGTATTTTATTCAATAGACTGAAATATTGTCTCCAACTTTGACTGCCTCATTTCACATCTAAAACTGTATAAATGGTCTTTAAGAGAACACTAAGTTTAGTTACTTTATTTCAAACATACAGAAAAGTTGAAAAAATTATATTGTGAACATTGATATATTATCTAGATCATAGCTATTATTATTATTTGACATAATCATATAGTAAATTATTTACTGAAATAATTTATAACAATTTACTGTATTATTATATTCTATATCATTCTACATCTACCCACACTTTTCTGCATATTGTCAGTTCACCTTAGTTTTGATACATTTCAAAGTAAATTGCAATGTGTACGTCATGAACTAGAGTCAAGCACTTTCACACAGTTTCTTTTTAAAATAAAACTCATGGATCTGGGGAGATAGTAAAGGGTCAGGAGGATGGGCAAGGTCCCACGTTTGATCCCCAATACTGTATGCCACCTCACACTAACTGGTGTAGCCTGATGGCTTCTAGGAAGGCAAGTTCAGGCACCACAACATCACCCTTAGCCTTGAACTGTCTGGCCTTGTCAATTGTGTATTTCCAAGACAGCAGTACTGAACACTGCTCACTAACAAGAACTACTTGCAAAAGCCCCCAAATTAAAATCAAATGTATGTAAAATCAGCATCAACTACTTAACTTAAGCAATTATGTTAACTTAGTATTAAGTATAACTTAACTACTACTTAAGTTAACTCAACTACTCAATTATTTTGACATAAATGTGTATATAAGGAGTGTGTGTGTGTCTCTGTGTGTGTGTGAATTAGAAAAGAAAAAGATGAAAAGACTATTCCATTCAAGGGGCTGGATACCTGAAACATTTCCAATTTGGTGCTATTATGAATAAAATTTTTATAAATATTCTTATATATCCTTTTTGTGAATAGGTTGATTTCTCCAGTAAAAACCAAAGAGGGAACTTTCTGGAATATAAGTTCAATCTATATTTGTTTTATAGAAGAAACTGCCAGACTATTTTTCCAAAATGATTGAATGATCTTTCAAACCATCAATAATAAATATGAGTTTTCCTTGTTTCCTAGTCTTGCCAACATTTGGTATCGAGTCCTAATTTTAGCCACTTTACTTGGTATATAGTGATTCCTATTAAAATCTTTTATCTACATTTAATATGATGACATTTAACAAATTTTCATGGTATCATATGTATAAGATTTTTTTCTACCTAGAATAATTTTAAAAAATTTACTCATTTTACTTTAAAGATTGCCCTTTTCCTTTCCAGGTCATGAAGGTCTTTGTCTATATTAGAGATATCAATTTTTTTTTTTTTTTGAATATTTTTTGTACATATTTAAGCCTATCTATTCTCATTTTTTAGTGAAATTAGTCAGAAAGAGAGGGGCATACATAGAATGTTCTTTCTCCTAATCAGGATATTAAAAAAAAAGTAGGGAATATTAAAAATAACCAAAAGCAATAGAAACTGAGAATTGTTCTTTAGTATGAAGCTTGCTGAAGAGAAAAGAATGGGGCATGGGAGAAAACAAGCTGTGGGGATGAAATATTGGGACAACGATGAAGGGAAACAGACAGTCTGGTAAAAGGTGCTGTGCAGGAACACGCTACGCATGAACCTCTACCATTAACAGTATTGTCATCTACAGAAGCCAAAATAAAAAATTTAATGTAAATAAATAATTACAATCATTTTCAAGAAAATAATAGTAAATTGAATCCAGCAGCATAGTGAAAGAATTGTAAAACATGGCCATGAGGAATTTGTCCTAGGGATACAAAACTAATACAACAGTGAAAAAGGGAACCAATGGAGCCAGGAGAGAAAATACTGCAGTTAGAACAAATGTTCTGCATGTGTCAGACCCAGGGTCAAACCCCAGCACCACATTGTGCTGGTGGTCCCCATCTACCAACTGGGTAGTTCAGCTAATGAATGCCACAGAGGTCCTAGGGCTTTTCCATGAACTGCCTGCTCACATGGTGAGAACAGCTGGTGAGAGTCTGGAAACTCCCCTGCACACCTTAGGAGCTGTCCCTGCTCCACACAAAAAGAACCTATTGTAGTATATCAATTAAGAAGATAAGGAGTTGTGTGAAGATAAGGGAGGTGTGTGACTGAATCCCTGGATGTTACTCAGTGACAGACCAAGATGTTACTCACCTTGCATATGTGAGACACTGGGTTTAGTTTCAGGCTTGGAGTGGCTACTAAGAACTCCAAGAGTGACCCCCTAAGCACCAAGTCAAGATTATCCCCCAAGAAAGAATGTTCACCCAATACCCATCTGATAAGGGGTATATACCCCATCTGGTAAAGGGTATATATCTAGGATATATCAGGCACTGGTAGAACTTTTACAAGAAGAAAACAACCAACCCCATCAAAAAATGGAGAGAAGAAATGAACAGAAACTTCGACAAGGAAGAAGTTAGAATGGCCAAAAGGCATAAAAAAATGCTCATCATCATTAGTCATCAGAGAGATGCAAATCAAAACAATAATGAGATATCATCTCACACCACAGAGACTGGCACATATCCAAAAGAGCAAGAACAAGTGCTGGCGTGGATGCAAGGAAAAGGGGACTTTCATCCATTGTTGGTGGGAAGGTCAACTGGTACAGCTTTTTTTTTTGAAAACTATGTGGACATTTCTCCAAAGACTAGACATTGAACTCCCATTTGACCCAGTCATACCACTCCTGGGAATATACCCTGGGAAGCCAAAAACACACAGCTGAAACACCATTCCTACTTTATGTTCATAGCAGCATTATTCACAATAATGAGACACTCACAGACATGGGGCAGAGCTGCTACCGTCTCTCTCTGTGCCCAGCACTCACTAGGCACCGGGAGGGGATGGCGGGTTCTAGCCTTGACCCACCACCCCAGCAGAGCCTCGTAAGAAGCCAGTCACCACCCCCACCCCATGAGGGCCGCCATTTTCCACATCCAGACTCCCCTCTCCTCAGAACTCCACCCAGCAGAGAGCTGATCACAGCCCAGCTCATCACTGACCCACCCTGCAGCAGTCTTTTCAAGTCTGGCCCAGGTATACTGATCCAGAGACTCACAGACATGGGACAGAGCTGCTACCAGCTCTCCCTGTGCCCAGCCGCTCACGAGGCGCCCAGGAGGGATGGCGAGTTCTAACCCTGGCCCTCCACCCCAGCAGAGCCTCGCAAGAAGCCAGCTGCCCCCCCACTCCATGATGGCCACCATTTTCCTCATCTGGACTCCCCTCTCCAGGAACATATGGAGATGTTACTGGTGCCCACTCTAGCAAATTGATGATGAACAGGAATACAGTGATACAGTGATACAGCCAGAATCTGAAAACAACCAGAGTGCCAGAGAATTGATGACTGGATAAATAAACTTTGGTACATCTACACAATGGGATACTATGCAGCTGTTAGGAACTCCACCCAGCAGAGTTGATCACAGCCCGGCTCTTGCGGCTGCAAGCAGCCGCACGGTTCATCAATACATGCTTGAGATCAGAGGTCACCTGATCACCTGATCAGAGGTCACTACAAATGTGTGCCACCTGCACAGCAGAGCCTGGCAAGCTACCCGTGTTGTATTTGATATGCCAAATACCAGCAACACTTATAGACCTCATTCCCGTGACCTGATGGAATGGTTTGAGGCTCTTTATGTTCCTGGAGCAAGCTGATGCCCTTGGACTCTACTAGCATGAGACAGGACATATGGAGATGTTACTGGTACCTGCTCGAGCAAATTGATGATGAACAGGAATACAGTGATACAGTGATACAGTCAGAATCTGAAAACAACCAGAGTGCCCAAGAATTGATGACTGGATAAAGAAACTTTGGTACATCTACACAATGGAATGCTATGCAGCTGTTAGGAAAAATGAAGTTGTGAAATTTGCCTATAAATGGATGGACATGAAGAGGCTCATATTGAATGAAATTAGCCAGAAGGATAGAGACAGATATAGAATGACTGCACTTATTTGCATGACATAAATATATATATATATATAAATATATATATACATATTATGATAACAACATCCAAGGTCAGGTGAAAGGTGGATCAGGAGGTCTAGTCAAAGGTGGAAATTACCACAAATGTGTGGGAGCAGAGGTTAAGACAGAGAAGGGAAGAGTGTGCCAATAATTGTCGAAAGTGCTATTACCACATAGAACTTAGCATTAAATGCATGCAAAAAGATACACATGATAGCCTCTGAAGGTATATATATATATATATATATATATATATATATATAGACTAAGAGAGAAAAGAGATAAAGAGCCTGCCATCGAGGCAGGCTAGGAGAAGGGAAGGGAATCGGAGACATTGGTGATGGGAAATGGGCACTGGTGGAGGGATGGGTGCTGGAACACTGAATAGCTGAAACCCAAACATGAACATTCTTGTAATTGTTTATCTCATGGTGGCATAATAAAATATATTTAGAAAAAATAATCCCCCAAGAATAGTTGGATGTGGCCCAATCTTCCCAACCCCCAAACTACAAAATTATTGTAACAGATGCAAGAAAAACAATTTGGAAAAAACATCAGTACCTTAATGACAAAACCTTAAATACATTTGGATTCTAAGGTAAATTTCCTCAGAATTACAGCGTCTGTGGGTAAACCCAGAACTTACATAATTCTTAAAGGTCAAAGACTAAAAGTATTTACCCTTATAACATAAATAAGAGAAAAGATCTTTCCTTGGTGCTACCATCCTAAGTTACACTGAAGAGAAAGAAAGAAAGCGCATACACATTGATTTGAAGAAGAAAAACTGTAGCTATTTGCAAATAGCGAACTTATAAATGGAAATCTTCAAGATCCAGTAGAATTATTTAACACTAGTGAATTTGACAGTAAACAAACAAAAAGTCAAATAACAATTTCATTTATGAGACCATCAAACAGAATAAAGAACCTAGGAATAAGTTAAACAAGAAAGTAAGTGCAAACCCTGTACACTGAAAATTATAAAATAAAACTGAAAAAGCTAAAGGGAACCTATTAATAGAATGATATTCTATATTTATGAATTAGAAATCTCCGAAATAGATAATCTACAATAATCAAAAAATTTGAAGTTTGGGCATAATTAAATATCAATGGAATCGAAGTGGAACTTCAAGTGGAACTTCAAATATAAAGTACATCTCTGAGTTTTGGATAAAAGGCACTTACATACTTTAATGAGAAAACAGATTATCTTTGGACAACCAGATACCCACATACAAAAACAACCTTGCTCCATATGCTAAAATTGTCTCAAAACTGTGAGGGTATACACTCTTAAATTCTCCTGTTTAGGCAGAAGCATTAGGAAAATTTTTCATGATTTTTGATCAAGCAATGTTTCATTAGATGTGAAACAGTGCATAAATCATAAATATAGTCCATCAAAACTTAAAGCTTCTGTGCATCAATGACATACCATGAACATAAAAAGGGGTCAGAGAGATGGTATAAGGACTAAGACAGTTATCGAAGCATTCAGCTGACACTAGTTTGATTCTGGCACCACATAAGGAGCCTAAGCACCACCAGAAGTGATCCCTGAGCACCAAGCCAGTAGTAAGCACTGAGCACAGTCAGGTGTGTACCCCTCCCCAAGAAAAGAACATGAAAAGACAGCCTATGGAAACATGGGAGATACATGTAAACCATACATTTAATGAGTCTAATATCCAGAATATATAAAAAATTGTTACAGCACAATAGTAAAACACAAATAACCCAATTTTAAATGGGCCAATAATTTGAATAGACAGTTCTCCAAAGGATTATAAATGGCCAAAAGTCACATGAAAATAAGCTCCACATCATTAGTCCTAAGGAAATGCATATCACACCCACTATGAAAATAAAAGTACTGGCAAGGATGTAGAGAAACTGGAGTCATCATATTTTGCTACTGGGAATGCGAAATGGTACAGCTGCTGTAGGAAGCAGCTTGGCAGTTACTCAAGATGTTAAACTTAGAGTTCCTAGAGACCCAGGAATGTCTCTTATTAGTTATACACAAGAGAGAATTGAAAACACGTGTTCATATGAAATCAGATGTCATAATACCATTACTTATAATATCCAAACAATGGAAACAACCCAAATATCCATCACTGGACAATGAATGATTAACAAATTGTGGCATATTTGTGCCCTAAAGCACAATGAATCACTGTTGGTGAGAATGTCATGTGGGTCAACTTCTGCACAAAAAAAATTAAGGAAAATTAAAAAATTAAATATCTAAGTTCTATATGAACCAGTGATTCCAATCCTTGCATGTATAAACCAAAAACACCAAAAGCACTAACTTGAAAACATGTATTCACACCTATGCTTCTTACATCATTGAGTACAATATACAAGATCTGGAAACAGTCCAAAGGCCAGTTGCAGATGAGGGGGTAAAGTAGATAGATCATAGCTCTACAGTGTGATAGAGAATAAGGTGCTTTTGTCACAATGAGTATGAAGCTAGAGGATTTCATACTAAATGGAATAAGTCAGAATCACAAGGACAAATACCTAATAATCTCACTCACAGGTATTATGGAAAGAAGCAAGGCAAGGCAATAGAAAGTAATAAAGGATAACAAACCACTGAATTTGGTTACAGGACTGAGATTATGAAGAAGTGGGGAGTAAGGAGATATAGACTTGATGTAACATAAGGACAAGTGTCTTGGACACTTTAGTTATGATGATAATGCAGTAAGGGTTAACAAATGTAAGCATAAATGTTAACAGGATTGTCCCAATGTTACAATAATTGCAAAAGTATTGTTACAGCATTAATGTCTCAAGTACATTAAAATAATTTCATTAAGTATTAACACATTTTACCACATGGATGAACCCGGAGAACTTTGAGCTAAGTAAAAGAAGTCAAGCACAAGAGCCCTGATGCAGTATGGTTCCATTTATGGGAACTAGGCAGAATAGGCGAACTCATGGAAAAAGAAACCAGATTCACAATGGTCAGGAGAAAGACTATCAGGCTATGCCCCACTAACAGGCATAGCTTGTTTGGGAGTGATGGGAAAGGTGAACATTCGGTATTAAGACTGACAGTTACATCAACGGAATTTTATTTTTATTTTTTATTTTTAAGTATTTTATTAATACCACCTAGATATACAAATAAAAGATATACAATCAAAAAGTTCATGTTTGAGTTTTTTTATTTATTTTTTTAAGTATTTTATTATACATCAATGGAATTTTACAGATACACACATTAAAATAGCAAGTTTTATGTGTTATGTGATTTGCTTTTCTTGGCACAAAGGAAAATTATTTTAATCAGGGATATGTGTCAGTACATATTGCAGAGTCCATGTCTGTCAGTATGCAGAATCCAGGAATTGTGTACTCCCCTGCAGCCTTTGGAGTACTTTGGGTGCAACTCACATTACATAGTGAATAACACCAGTTGGTGAAATCTGTGGTTTCATTTCCAGGCTCTCTGTTCTGTCTCTCGGATCTGCTTCTTTTGCCCTGGGCAGGAAGTGGGGGTGCTCAGAACTCTGATTGTGCTGTGACATGAGACCAACTGGACCAACAGTTTAGTGCTAGAACCTGGGGATGCAATGCTTCTCGGTCCCCATGGTATCGGGGAGGGACCCTGGCAGTGGTGCTTGAGGACCTCCAGGGATGCACCCAATGTTAGGAGATCCACTGAGGTACTAGAATGCCTAGCTTTTTTTTAATGGGGGGCTAGTCTAGAGGCCAGCAGAGGCTGGCAAGGTACCCGTGTCATATTTGACATGCCAAATACCAGTAACAATTTTAGACCTCATTCCCATGACCTGATGGAATGGTTTGAGGCTCTTTATGTTCCTGGAGCAAGCAGGTGCCCTTGGGCTCTACTCGCATGAGACAGGACATATGGAGATGTTACTGGTGCCCGCTCGAGTAAATCGATGACCTACAGGAAGTCAAGTGCAATCCAGCTTAGGTGCAGTTCTAGCCCTGATGAGCGCTCAGGTCTGCTTCATACAACAGCCACACTGTCTTGATTATTGTAGCTTGGGAATTTTTTAAGTATCCTCGACTGTTTCTGGATCCTTTTGTGCAGTGTAGGTGATAACTTTTACTTTCAAAAATGTGGCCATGCACATTTTCTTTTCATAGCAAGAAAATAGAAACATAAAGGAGCATTCTGATCCGTGCTTCCCATTTCTTAGTCCGGCTAAGTTTTAAAACTCTACACTTGGGACTAGACTGAGTGCTTAAAGGACTGGAGTGTGTGCCCTATAGGCTTGAGGTCTGGGTCCAAGTCCAACAATACATGGCCTCCTGAGCACCACCCGTGTGGTCCTGGTGGTCCCAGCACTGTGCCTGAACGGCATCACAGAACTGCTCTGAGCATTTCAAGTCCGGCTGTGTTGGCCAATGTCATTCCATGTGCCACTGTGGAATTCTGAGGTTTGCTTGGGAGGCCCCTCCAAAATGTATAGTGGCTGGGGGGGTAGTACAGGCTGGGCACATCCCTATAGGCTGCATCTGACTTGCTTTCCCACATCCTAGGGTACACTGACCATCACTGTGCAGCCCGGAGGCGCAGCACTGCAGGGGTATCTCTCACATCAGGCTGAGCAGCACCACATTCCTAGGCCCTTGCATTGAATCCATGACCTCGTTGACTGAAATCACTAAAAGGGCTACTTGTCCTCCTGAGCACCATTTGAGAGGCCAATACAAAGACACACACACGAGTGCACACACATGTAGATACACTATGGTGTTCATTTGCCTGTATGCGTAGAGCTGTACCTATGCACACAGATCAACGTTGCTTTTATATTTAACTGAAATAGAGTGAGACATTGTCCACAGGCTTTTTAAGAAAAAAAATTGATCTGTGGATTGATGTTTAGAGAAAATGGTTTTTGTGTGTAACCAGTAAAGTCTTTTTCTTGTTGCTCTCTAAGTACCTATTCCACTGGAACTTTTCAGTTTTATTTTAGTTCACAGAATGCCACTACTTAAATTCCTGTATGTGGATTTACTATGCTCCACAAACAAAAGCTCATCAAGCTTTAATCTCTTCTACATGTCAAATAAATCAGTTCTGGTCATTAATAGATTTGAGGAGGGGCAGAGAGGTACAGCTGAGAGGACACTTGTCTTGAATATAGCCAACTGAGTTTGATTCCTAATACCACAAATAGTCCTTCAAGCCCCACCTGGTGATACCTAACCACAGAGCCAGATGTAAGCCCATAAGCACATCCAGGTATGGCCCCCCAACCGACAAAAACTAATGAAACAATAATTGTTTATTAAATAATGCTATTTAATAAAATAGTAAAATATTTGGGAAAACTGTGTCGTGACGTGAAATATATCACGGCACCAATTTTACCAAAAACTGATGAATGTAAACAAGAGTTAAGTTCCTATGGCATGTTATCTGCTCTCACAATCACCAAACTTCTAAAGTAAAATACCCAAATGTTAAGCAACACCAAGCAACGATGTATATTCATTTGTTCATTCACTCATTCGCTAACTTGCTTGTTCCAGTTCTTGGAGCCAGAGCCTGTGCTCAGGAAACAAGGCTGAAGCTCTCTCTGGACAGGTGCCTTTCCATCACAGGGCACACTCACATCTACTCAATCTCGGGACTACGAGGTGTTTCAACAGGACAGGAAACAGGGCATCAGAGGAAACAACACTGGCTGGGAGAACATGCTGACTTTGTACAGGGATCCTGCCCTGGAATTAAGAGTTTTCCCTATTGACTTTACAGCAAATGATGTTGAATGAAATGACAATTTTGGGGACAGAGGATTAGTCTAGTGGGCAGGACAATTGCCTTGTACATAGCCAGCCCAGGTTCAGTCCCTATTTCCCACATGGTCTGTTGATCCCTGAATACAGAGCCAGAAGTAAACCCTGAGCATTTCTAGGTGCATCCCCTCCAAAAAACAATTAAATAAATAACATTGCCTGAAGACCTGCTGTATCATGGTAAATATGTCTGGAGCTAATTTGAGCCCTGCAGATGGTGGCTTCTTCCCAGTGCAGTACTGTATGTGAAATAGTAAGTGTTTCTCACGTATGACTGTTGTGCCACATCCTGATGTATCATTTGATAAAGGAATTTTACCAATAACTTGCTTTTCAGTCTAAGTTCAATATCTCTTAGACTGGAAATAATTGCATAAGCTTGTTATGAGTGACACTTGCTTCTCTTTACGCTGAAGGATGTCAGTTGAAACATGCATCACTAGTTTGGGTGTGTAGTTAGTTTTACAGTCTCTGCCTTTAACAACAAAGTCCATTAACCTTTATGCTTGAAAACATTATTTAGTGCCTATTAATAAAAATACAAATTTATTTACTAGAAAGTTACTGTGTTTACAGAGAGTTTTTATTTTTATGTGATAGCTTCAGACCACTGTTTGGCAAATTCCAATCATATGAAGGAGTTGGAGTTGGAGTTGAGAAAGAATGGCTGACTGGCTCAGTAAAATCTAATTTTCAGATTTACCAGGGTCTTTCCTTTGCCTATTTCCTTTGTTGACTGTATGCAAAAGATAAACACACTTATAACACCACAAATCCCAACACAGAGACGCATCCTCAATATGCACTGAAGGGATCGCTGGTGAGGATTTGGATATTTTCTTAACTCATGTTTTCATCACCATTCACAAACTCCAGTCAGTGACAGATGTAACTTCTCATTTGTTGGCCCCTTCTCTTTATTGAGACTACACTAGAAGAATATAGAAAACATAAATGCAAATTTCACTAACTAAACTGATAATATATGAGAAAATAGAAAACATGTTAAGGACTGAGAGATAGCGTAGGAGGTGAGATGTTTGCTTTGCATGTGGTCCATCCCTGGCACCACATATGGTCTCCTGAGCACCACCAGGAGTGATACCTATCACAGATCCAGGAGTAATCCTTGAGTAAAGAGATAAGAGTGACCCCCTACACACCTCTGAGTGTGGCCCAAAATCCCTTTCCCCAGAATTTTGATTTGTATGTGTGTGTGTTTGTGTGTGTGTATGGTACAAAGAAGCAAATTAGGTGTCCTACATATGTAAGGCAAGCACTCTACTGCTGAATCGTATCCCCAGACCCATTTGAAACACTTCAGTTATGAAATTAACCAAGAGAGGAAAACTCACACAATTCTGATAAGTGTATACACAACGCTTAAGAATCTAATGATCATTAAGACTATAAACACATTCTAGAAAATCATAATTAAGCTCATATTTTGAGCATATATAAACAGAACTGTTTTTAAGTCATTTTCTTTAAAGCTATGAGAAGAACTGAAAAACATTTTATAGACCTCCAGAGACCAACAAGATGTCCAATACTCCTTTTAGAATCTCTGGTTTGGAAACTCACATCTCTGCTAAAATGCTAACCAAAATGTTTAAATACGGCCAACTAGCAAGCCGATCTTTCTGAAAAGCCTCCCTAACTCATTACCAAACTTTGCCAACAATCTGTCCCCAGCTTGTTGAACAAACTACAGTTCTATAACACCTCCCAGTCTGTTGAGATTCATGCATTGCCAAATTACCATCAAGAAAGCTTCTACCAACTTAGATTCCTACCAGCTGCTCATGAAATCGTCTGTCTCCCTGTCTCCTCACCAGCTCTGCCTGAGAGAAGGCACTGTCCAAATTCAGCTCAGCTTTTAAAAACACTTTGGTGGTGAGCCTGGCAACATCAAATTCCTATAACTAACATTTCACACTCTTGAAAATTAATTTTACTTCAATGAATCAATAATTTTTAAAAAAAATTAAATATAACACTTAAACATTGAATAGAGTCCAAATGAATCTGGGAGCTCTCACACTGCTGAGATATACAAAGATGCGGGAACATCTTCCACTCAAAAATGGTCTAGAGTTCAGTATCTGGAAGGGCAAGGGGAAAATTAATCTGATTGTTTGTGGGTTTTTTCCAGCCCCACGATCCAACCTTATTGTTCCTTTGAGGATTCTTCTTTTCTTCTCATTTGCTTTGTTCTCTTTGATG
The DNA here is from genome assembly GCA_021461705.1 of Cryptotis parvus. Classification (NCBI taxonomy): domain Eukaryota; kingdom Metazoa; phylum Chordata; class Mammalia; order Eulipotyphla; family Soricidae; genus Cryptotis; species Cryptotis parvus. Next base: position 118,232 of record JAJIBD010001224.1, read on the forward strand.
AGTTACATATGAATTCATGTAAATTTTACAAATTTGTTTTGTACACCAACTTTGTGATTCTTTTCAAATTTGGAGAATTTGTCTTTCTCTGACATTAAAGGGTAAAATTACTCTTGTTATCTGCATGTTTTATTTTTTTAAAGTATTTTATTATACCACTGTGAGATATACAATTAAAAAAGTTCATATTTGGGTTTTGGTCATACAGTGTCCCAGCACCCATCCCTCCACCAGTGCCCATCTCCCACCACCAACATCCCTGGTTCCCTCCCTCTCCCCCCAGCCCACCTCCATGGCAGATTCTTTATTTCTTTTACCTCTCTCTCTCTCTTTCTCTTTTCCCTCCCTTCCAGACTATGGATTACAGAACATACATTAAAGGGTTGTCATGTGTATCTTTTGCCTGTATTTAATGCTCAGTTCTAGGTTGGTATTAGTACCCTCGACAATTGTTAGCACATTTTCTGTCTTACCTAGCCTCTGACTCCCACATGTTTGTGATAATTTCCACCTTTGACAAGACCTCCTGTTACAAGGTCATGTTTCACTTGACCTTGGATATTGGTATCATAATATGTACATATATATTTATGTCATGCAGATAAATGCAGTCATTCTGTATCTGTCTCTCTCCTTCTGGCTACTTTCACTCAACATAATCTTCTCCATGTCCATCCATTTATAGGCAAATTTTATAACTTCATTTTTCCTAACAGCTGCATAGTATTACATTGTATAGATGTACCAAAGCTTCTTTATCCAGTCATCAATTCTAGGGCACTCTGGTTGCTTCCAGATTCTGGATATTGTGAATAATGCTGCTATGAACATAAAAGTAGGGATGGTGTTTTCGCTGCATATTTTTTGGTTTCCCAGAGTAGATTCCCAGGAGTGGTATGGCTGGGTCAAATGGGAGTTCAATTTCTAGTCTTTGGAGGAATGTCCATATTGCCCTTCCAGAAAGGCTGTACCAGCCGGCATTCCCACCAACAATGGATGAGTGTCCCCTTTTCCCCACATCCACGCCAGCACTTGTTGTTCTTGCTCTTTTGAATATGTGCCAGTCTCTGTGGTGTAAAATGATATCTCATTGTTGTTTTGATTTGCATCTCTCTGATGATTAGTGATGATAAGCATTTTTTCATATGTTTTTTGGCCATTCAATTTCTTCCTTGTTGAAGTTTCTGTTCATTTCTCTCCCCATTTTTTGATGGGGTTGTTTGTTTTCTTCTTGTAAAGTTCTACCAGTGCCTGATATAGCCTGGATATTAACCCCTTATCAGATGGGTATTGGGTGAATATTCTTTCCCATTCTGTGGACTGCCTTTGTATCTTAGTCACTGTTTCTTTTGAGGTGCAGAAGCTTTTTAGTTTCATGTAGTCCCATATGTTTATCTTTTCTTCTAGTTGCTTAGTTAGTGATGTTTCACCTTTGAAGATGCCTTTAGCTTCAATGTCGTGGAGGGTTTTTCCTATATTTTTTTTCAATGTACTTTATGGATTCAAGTCTGATATTGAGATCTTTAATCCAATTTGATCTGATTTTTGTGCACGTGCATGTTTTAAATACTGTTTCTGAGTGCGTTCTCTCTGTGCATGGGGTAATGATGTATAAGTGTTGGCATAAATGTGTGTGTTCTCTCCTAAATATAATTGCAAAATACTTTTATTTTTTTAATTTTTTAATAATTTAATTTGTATTCTTTTAATTTGTGTTCTTAATTTGTGTTGTAAGGGCATAGCAGATTAGATGGGGAAGTTCAGTAGACTCCCACTAAGCTCAGTGCACAAAACCAGTAGCACAGAAGGCTTAACTAGCACCAAAGAAGTTAGTAAATCCTCAGACAGTGACTTTAGTAACATCATTGTGAGCTATAAAAGCTTTCACAAATTTGCTTTTACTAAACTATTTTTTTGATAATTTCATTTCCCATTTTGTTGTAACAAGCAATATGAAGTAAAATACTCTGTTACTACTAAGGGGACAGATTTGGAGGTGGATGGGAAAGTGGAGACAGTGATGGAGGGAAGGTCTCACTGGTGGTGGGATTATTGTTGGAACATTGAATTTCTTAAACAACTGTATTATGAATAACTTTGTAAATCACAGAATTTAAATAAAGTTTCAAACATAAAAAAGCATGTGACTTACATTTCCCAGAAAGTCTCTTGCCTTTGATTTTCTGTTCCATGTGGTCCAAGCTTGGTCCCCACCCCAACCTCTTTTGTCTCAAAGTATAGCTTATGCACAATGGCTGGCTGTGCTGTCAGTGGCCTAAATAGTAGCTGGTTACCAGCTCTCTGACAGTTTCCATTGCTAGGTGTATTTCATACTGCACAATATTAGTTATTATTCATTAGATGGTATCTTTGTTTTCATATATGTTTTACCATGTAGAAGAAAATTACTGAGATACGTGGGGTAGAGCTGCTACTGGCTCTCCCTGTGCGCAGCTGACCATGAGGCACCCAGGAGGGAAGGTGGGTCTAGCCCTGGCCTGCCATCCCAGCAGAGCCTCACAAGAAGCCAGAGGAACCTCCACACCATGAGGGCCACCATTTTCAACATGTGGACTCCACAACTCTTCAGAGCTCCACCCAGCAGAAAAGCTCATCTTCCCGTCTTAAGTGGCCACTTTGCAGCCACATGGTTCATCAATAAATGCACAAGATGAGATCTTACTAGTATCCCAACCACATGGCAGAGCCTGGCAAGCTACCCGTGTCGTATTTGATATGCTGAAAACCAGTATCAATCATAGACCACATTCCCATGACCTGAAGGAATGGTTTGAGGCTCTTCATGTTCCTGGAGCTAGCAGATGCCCTTGGGCTACACTAGCATATGACAGGATGTATGGAGTTGTTACTGGTGCCTGCTCAAACAAATCGATGAACATCGGAAGACAAGTGAAGTGATACAAGAATTTGTATTCTTTATGGAATTTCTTTTATTCTACACCATGAGATGGATATCTAATTTTATGTTTCTCAAGACTTTAAGCAGTTCTCTTCTGGAGGGCCTTCTCTAAGTTCTCTGAGATATTTTTCTTCTTCTGTTGTTTATACAAGACTTTCAGCTATTATTATCCTGATAGCTTTATTTTTTTAAAAAATCAAGATAAATTTTTTCTGTAATATACTTCTGCCCAGGGCGTTTCCTCCTCTAGCAGGAGAACAGTGGTACTTCAATGATTTTGGTTATAAATAAAGATAATGAATAAAAGAAAGTGAACTCCATACTCCTGTGACAAAAGCTGCTAGTTACCATTCAGTTTCAGTTCTTGCCTTCTTCCTTAGCGACAGAACTCCTAGTCCTAGTTCTTACCTGGATACACAACCAACCAGAATAAAGACCATGTAATTACTAGCTTCCTTGGAGATGGGAAATATACAGTTTTTGTGAAATGTCCTAGGCGGAAGGAGACAGGGACATGTCTTGTCCCTGTCTTATTGTCCTTATTTCTTAGCTGCCAGTTGGGGTGCAGGGCACAAGGGCTGGATCAAAAGAAACATATTGAGCTCTGCGGTGTCTTGTTGATGAGACGAAAAGAGCTCAACTCCCTGACTTGATGAAACTGGCGTTTCCGGCCTGGAAGAAACTGCTCTCTCTCTCTCTCTCTGAGTCTGTCTGTCTGCCTGCCTGCCTGCCTGCCTGCCTGCCTGTCTACCTATCTGTCTGTCTGTCTGCCCCCCCTCTTCTCTGTTTTATTTTGGGAGACATTCCCAGCATTGTCCGACATGTGATCTTTATTCATGCACCTGTTCTTAGATACACTCCTTGCTACAGGTCTTGGTTCTAATGAATGTAGAGGCAGAAATGTCTTTTCTGAACAGAGTTTTTGTGTCCTTGGGATAGAAGTGAAATTGAGAGGTACAAGAGATAGTAGAGTGGGTGGGGTACTTACTTTTGCATGCAGCCAACCTGGTTCAAATCATTGGCACCTCCATATGGTCCCGCAAGTGCCAGGAGTGATCCCTGAGTGCAGAACCAGGAGTAAATCTTGAGCGCTGCCAGGTGTGCCCAAACCAAGATGCAAGATAGAATTTCTGGTTCATACACAGGCCCAGATCTTAGATCTTAAGGAATGTTCATACTGTTTTCCTAAGTGGTTGAATGAATCAACATTACCGCCAGTAATCTCCTCCCCTCCCCATACTGTACTGCTCTTTCTCTTGCCCAGAGCAGAGACATATTTTCAGAGCAAAGTATTGTTGTTTGGGGGGTTGACTTTCTGCTATCTGGACTTCATCATGAATGGTACAGAAACAGAGAAGGTTTACATTTTATTCAGCACTATAGTCACAAGACTCAACAATGGATCTACAACATACTATAGGGTCAATAAATGTGTCCAGGTTGCATGTCTTCCTTTATAGGTAAGATAGCAGTGATACTGGGAATTTGAGATACATTGATGGACACATATTCCACGTTTCATCTTAAGTATATGGATCTTTAACTCTGAAACCTTCAAGGAGATGTTATTCTTTAGCTCCATTTCACATACCAATCATCTTTCATGGACAATTGCTTAGAAGTACCTCTTCTGCAATTTTGGCAGGGTTCGGTACACACGTAGCTGTGCTCAGGGCTTGCTTCTGGTTCTTTGCTAAGGGATTTCTCCTTATGCTGCTGCAGATTGATTCCAGGATCTGCTGTGTGCAAGGCAAAAGCCTTAACCACTGGTCCAATAGCTCCAACTTCTATTAGTTTTGTGGTTAAGAAGGGGCATCTGTAGTTGCTTAGGTATATTTTCTCTTGGAAGTCTCTATGGCTGGGCATGGTAAGAGCTCTAGAAATAGATCCTAGCCAAGCTCTGGTACTGAGGTGACAGCTATCTGCAAGAACTGCACACGTATTTAATTGCAGTTACATTCTTCTTCGTTCCTCAGGGACCCATCTTTACAGAGAATAGGCAGTTGGCTGAGAATGTTAGAATTGAACCTTCCTTGCTAATTATTTAATTTTCATTTGGCACAGACTAAAGACTCTGAAACTTAGCAGGAACTATAAGTCAATTACCTTCCCTGTGCTACGATTATGCCACTTACAACGGAAAACAAATCCCCTTGCCTGCCTCCTTGAACTAGGTGATCCATGGACTGTGGACAAAGAGGCAGATGCCACTTCACCTCATGGGTCTTAAAACCCACAATTGAAGGCTAGAGAGATAGTACGGAGTTAGTTCACATGCATTTCATGCGGTGGGCTTAGTTTAATCCTGATCCCACTTGATACCCTGAGCATCTGTAGGGGCTTCCATGGAGGCCTGGAGGCTCCCAGTACCACTGAGGTGGCCTGAGTAGTCTCTGATGCCACAAGTCCAGAGCAGCAGCACAGCCTCAGACCAACCGGCCAGATTGCTGAGAATAACTGGAAGGGCCCCCATATTCCATGAGTATGCTTAGGAGGAAAAAACACATCTTTAATAAAAATCACCAAAGAGCCCAGGCCTTCAGTGATCAATGATCAGTGTTTGAAGATCAGAGCTGCAACCCTGACTACAGTGAACACTGAGCCAAGCATTGTTAGAAGCTGTTCATAGCAAGAGGGCAATTGCGCCAACACTGGGACCACTCACCCTAACTGCAACATTCCAGACAGTGTCCAAGAGAATGATGCCTGACATTTTTAAAAACTTATACTTGGAGAAATGAGGAAAGTCACTAAGGCATGGCTTAACCCCCCCAAAGCTCTAGACCTTCTAGAGTCTTCCTGACCCACCAGAATCCAAGAAGAATGCTCTGATTGGAAGACTGCTGTTGATGAGCTGTCCTCAGTCTCCAAGGAGGCAGACAAGATGGTGATGAGTCCAAAAGACCGCCCAAGGAATTTCAGTTAAAAGAGCAGAAAAATTCAGAGGGCAGAGGGTTGAATGACAGCCTGAAAGCTCCTTCTGGGGGCTCTGTGGAAGTCAGCAGAGATGTGAGCCTTGCTCCAACCCAGAGGCAGAGTATGTGGGAAGGAAGAGCCGAAAGCCTGTTGCCCCAAGAGCTGCTTTTATGATTTGCTATCTTTACTGTAAAAGTGGTGGTTTGGAGATTCATTCAGACATTTAACCAGGTTTTCCCAGGACTTGAATTCCCCCTGCACCCCTCCCCGAGGTGAATTAAACACTTTTAGGCATCCAATCTGTCTGCCAGGCCACCCAGGGACCATTTGGTGCTTTGCAGCAGCAATTTACCAAATGGTGCCCTGGTGGTTTGGGGTGTGAGCGTGCATCTGCGAATGGGATTCTTGGCTTCCAGGATGCGCTCTTGGAACTCACCCTGCTATGCATGGATGGCAGAGGGTGGAGAATGGGGAGAGGAAGGCCCCTAGATACTCTGCAGTTCCCACCACGCTCTCATGCTGGGCTGCTGTGTCAGTGGAAGAGAAGCCAAGGAAAATTAGCACAGGAGGGGTCTCAGCTGCCAAGTTCATGTCTTCCCCCTTGGGGAGCACTACCTCCCCTGAAGGTTCTTTCTCCCCAAGCAGACACACTTGCTCACATAGTTGCACCCATAAAGGCATTCCCTAGCTCACGGATGTATGGAAAGGATCTAACCCTGCATTGCCTCTCTCCCTTCATTGACTCATGAGTGTATGGTGATATACTCTTCTAGAATAGACAATCCCTTCCTGCATGAATGCACTCAATCCATAGTCATACTGGGACACAGTCTTAGATCATCCACAGATTCTTGCTCTATATGGATCTGAGTTTAAGTCTTGGTTTCATCATGACTTAGCCTTCCTCTTAATCATCTGTTGAAGAGTGATAATAAAAGTACCTCCTTCAGAATGTCATAGTAGGGGTTGAATACAGTAATTTATGTAAAAGAGTTCATAATGTGCTGAGCACAGAATAAATGTTAGTTATTATTATTCACCATATACAGCATGGCAGGCATTTAAGTTCTAGAGATGTAAGTATATTCTCTATCTTGAGTATATATCTTTATACTCAATATAGAGAATAGTTTTCAGAGTGGTCTTGGACCAGCAGCAGCAGCACCTGGGAACTTAAACAGGCTTTCAGATTCGCCCAGAGAAACGTAGACAAAAACTCTTTACACTACCAGAATCTCGCAATGGAATCTGACCATTGTTTGATAGGAAAGTCTTTGCTTTAACTTATAGGAAACATATTGCCTTGTATATGCAGTGCTCTTTAAGTCTGCAAATTGTTACTTCATGCTTTTAATAATTACAGCAAAGGAGCAACTCTTACCCCTCCTATTTTTAACTGAGCACTAGAAGGTTCTGAAACAGAAATGGCTGGCCCTCTACCAGGACTGTGTTAGTGCTTGGTTATCCATTTCTGAGGGAAATGACCTTTTAACAGTATAAAATAAGTCTCAATTAACCTAAGCCAATTCCGCTTCTCCCAATCCCTTTTAAAGTGACTAGTTAGGAGTGAGTTTGCAAGCATCTGCCCAAGAGCTGTGATGGAGAGTTTGATGGGAGTTTCTGCAGGTTGTGTTTTCTCCTTTGAAAGAGGAGCTCAAAAACAAGACTACCCTCTGCCACCAGGCATGATACCCTGAGCACAACTGTCAGCTTGTCTTCTTCCAACGAGGAAGATGGCTGGTTCAATTCCTAGCAGCACCTCATCCCTAAACATCACCAGTTGGAGAGCTGAAGGCCTCCAAGCACTGTCAGGTTGCCCTGGGTAACTCCTGGCAGAGGAGTTTTGATAGCTCCGCAGAGGTTTTGATAGCACCGCAGAATCAGGTCCTAGCATTGAACCACTGGTCCCATTGGATAGCTACCATTGGGAGGGGCATGTGGCCATCTAAGCACTACTTGGGAGACCCCCCCAACCCTCTCCCTCCCCCATAAAAACAGAACATGAAAATGCCGACTGTAGTTGCTTCAAATCGGTTGATTGCAGGATGTACAGGAAAAGGCTCAGAAACTCAGTGTAATTTACTTAAAGACAATGTGCCCAATAGTTGTAGTGGTACAATAATATCTATCCAGAGTGTTCTGAGATGAGGGATGGAGAGTTCAGAAGGAAGACCTGGACTCTATACTCAGGGGTCTTTAGACTTGTTTATTTACACAAACCATCACTGATGCCCCCTTTCTTTCTTCCTTTATTTCTTTTCCTTCTTTTTTTCTTCCTTCCCTCCTTCCTTCCCTCATTTCTTTCTCTTTCTTTCTTTCTTTCTTTCTTTCTTTCTTTCTTTCTTTCTTTCTTTCTTTCTTTCTTTTTTTTTTTCTTTCTTTCTTTCTTTTCTTTCTTTCTTTCTTTATTTCTTTCTTTCTTTCCCTTCTTTCTTTATTTCTCTCTCTTTCTTTCCTTCTCTCTCTCTTTCTTTCTTTCTTTCTTTCTTTCTTTCCTTCTTTCTTTATTTCTCTCTCTTTCTTTCCTTCCTCTCTCTTTCTTTCTTTCTTTCTCTCTCTCTCTTTCTTTCTTTTTTCTTTCTTTCTTTTCCTTCCTTCCTTCCTTCCTTCCTTCCTTCCTTCCTTTCTTTCTTTCATGGGAAAGGGATTGGGTCATACTCAGAGGTGCTCAGGGATCATTCCTGGTGATGCTGAGAGTGAGGGGGGGTCCATGTGTGGCACTAGGGACAGAACTAGAGCCAGCTATATGCAAAGCAAGTACCTTACTTCCTGCACTATCTCTCTTACCCCTTTATGTTTCTCCTCCGATTCTAAAATTTAAGCTTCATTGTTGTTAGTTATTTTTACATCATTTTCACTGGAGAGAAAATGTGTTGGGAAAAAGAAGAGTTTGGGTGCTGCAATTAAACAAGCCTGGGCCAAGATCCTATATTCTAGGCCATTAGTGGTGGGGAGTTGGACAAATATTTTAATAATCTAGGTGAAGGTTTATTGTGAAAAAGGGATCCTAAAAGGATCCTATCACTCAGCTCCTAGCACTGGGATGAGATCGCTTATACTTGGGTCAACGCACACCCATTTTCCTGGAAGGCACATTTAGGACAATTTGGGCTGAAGTCCTGACTGGGCCTCCACTTGGTCTTCCAATCAGTACCACTATTTGCCCAAACAGTCCAAGATCAGATGAATTGCGATCCAGTCGACCTGAGGCTGCAGATAATCTGATCCAATTGTATGGCTCAGGAATGGTTGAAATCAAGGGAAAATGTTCACTATCATTAGAACCACATTCAGGTACCAAAAAGATAGTACATCAGATCGGATGTTTGCCCTATGTATGGCCAACCCAGGTTTAATCCCAAACATCCCATATAGTCTCCTGATTCCTACCAGGAATCATCCCTGAACACAGCGTCAGGAGTCAGCCCTGAGCACCACTGGGTATGAACCTCACACAAAAACAAAGAAACAAAAGAAACACTTTTATTAGGTAATGTGTTCCATGATAAATACCGAACCTGTCTGTCCCCCAAAATCCTTTTGATCACACTAAAATAAAAGCCACCTTTGCCCATCAAATGAGAGCTGGAGCTTATGGCTGGACCAGAGAGAATAAAGCAACCTGGGAAGAGGGTAAAGAATTTAAAGGGGGAATCAGAGCGTCAGAACCTGCTTTCTTTCTTCCAATTCATGAAAGATTTTAGCCAAGTTCTCCCAGCCTCTTGGATTAACACCCAGGACCCTCTCCCTCCCCTGAGACCACAACTTCATTTCTCTATTGAGTGTCTTCCACTCCAGAATATTCTATCCAGAACCTCTTCCATCTTGAACATCTGCTTTTTGACTGTCTTTGCAATACAGCACATACGATGTCTTCTGTAGTGCCAAGTATACTCCTACAGCAATTAGAATAACAGAGGATCTGAGAAATCAATGCATTTGTCAGATAAGAAAGCTAAAGCCCAGAGATGCTTAGCAACTTCTCCAAAGTCACCCAGCACTTAGGCCACAGATCCAGAACTCCCACCTTTGACCTCTGTGTGGACACTGTAGTTGTTGCATGACTCCATGGTTTTGTCATGTGGCATGGAATAAATGCAATGGAGAGCAGCTGTGTGAGACCCAAGGCTTTTATTCTTTATTATGACAACATGTCCCTGGAAAGAAAATATTTGTGGATCTAAACTTTTGGATGTGAAGTAAGTGTCAAACTGAAATGTTATTGACTCTATAGTGCTTCCTAGACTGATAAATGTGTCCAATATGTTTGCAGTGACTCATCTGCAGGGCGGATGTAGCTTTTTTTTTCTCTTCTTCTTCAACCCTGACATTTCTGTTTTTCCTACCCAGTGTTCCCCACCAAATCTACATATGCATTGATAATTAGCTATAGCATTATGGAATATCATCCCCAAATTAATCACTTGGTTGTTTATTCGGAAATCTCAAGCATTCTGACAGCCCGCAATCAATTGAGGGGAAAATAATAGCAAACTGATGATTTATCTTTCTCTTCTTCTAACAAACGAGCTAGTCTATGAGCCAGACAACATATTGGGAAACCGTGGGAGGGTGTTTTGCTTGATCGCTATATCTAGAAGATCCCTGAAAGATATGAAGGATTTTCTAAATCATAGGTTGGTTCTTGAAATACTGTCTTTCTTACACACAGGGAAAAAATATCAAAATGGGGGAAAGGGGGATGGCTACCTCTCTAGCATGTGTGTTGTGCATGTGTGTGCGTGTGTGTATGTGTGTGGTGTGTAATATATTGTTTTTTGTAGGCTGCACCTGACATCATTCAGAGCTTACTAATTCTGTGTCGCTGCTCAGGACTCACTCTTTGTGGGGCCCAGGGACCATATGGGGTGCTGGGGATGGAGCCAGAATCAGCCACATGCAAGGCACCTGCTTTGCTCACTGTACTATCTCTCCAGCCCGGCAAGACAGTATTTTCACTTTCCTGAGGTCGTAAAGAGATTGAGAAAGAGTCCCGAATGAAAACTGTGAAATAAAATTAATGATGAAAAAATGACATGAACGTTTTAAGAGCAAAACTCCCAGAGACCCATAAGCTGTAAGACCTCTGCTGAGAAGGTGTGGTGCTGCTGATTTTAATCAGTCCCAGGTAGCTCTTTCCCAAAATGTGTTATAGAAAACAACTCTCTTAGAGCAGATCTCAATCTGTGAGAACAGTTACAAGCTCCTTTATATCTTCTGTGTATTTGTGGAACTTTGAATGTGAGAAGGCACAAAGAGGAAATCTTGTTCGAGCATATCCACAGAACAACTATGAATGTAATTATGTCCGTGCAAACACCCTGTGCCTTGAGCTGGTCAATCCTGACTTTGGCTAATACAGCATAAGTCTATACTGCTAGTCACTCAGTCTCAAGAATATAGACACTTAGCAAAGAGCACAGAGTCTATAGAGACAGGCAAGCAACAACTAAGTCACTGGGAATTCATTCGAATTCAATGCTAAGAAAATCTGAATGCTAACTTTTTTTGGGGTGGGGCCACATCCAGAAGTGCTTAGGGTTTACTCTTGGACCGGCTGTCATGTGGAGCTCAAGAAAACATGTGGCACCAGGGCCTGAACTAGGTCTGCCACGTTAAAACAAGCACCCTTATCCTTGTGTTCATTCAAGCACTATTGGCTACTATTTTACGGACCTGGTCTGCAGCTGCTCACTGAAGGGGCGTGAAATAGCATTTGGTTTCGTGATTCCCTTGACTTGGAGAAAGTCTTCAAATATTCTGTGTGTCCCAGTGAGAAAAACATTCTCCAAGCGGGTCAGATCTTCCTCTCATTCCACCCATTGTGCTTGGTTTGGCATCAGAGCTTCTCAGTCTTGGATTTTCATTGGAATCACTCAGGGAATCTTTACTCCCAGCCTGGGATGTACCCCAAAACAATTAAACAAGAGCCTCAGAGTGTGGGCCCAAGCATCGTTTTTTGAAACCCTATGTGCTAATAATGTGTGGCTAAGCTTGAGAACCTCTGAGATAGACGTAAGCCATCTCCGATAGTTGAGTTATCAGCCTTAGATAGTCACTTGCTGGTAACTGCTGCTAGTTCCTACTATTGTCTGGCCTCTTTACAGCTGATGAACTTTCCTACCTCTTGACAGTTGACCTGGCTATGAGACCTGCTGTGGCCAATGGGAAGCTAGGCAATAGGTTGAGGGCAAAGGGTTTGGTTGATGGGCTGGTACTCTTGCACATCCGCCTCTATCTCTGTTGACTACTGTCTACACAACTATGACAGTGGACCGAGCTCGACCCCATCAACCAGGGGACAAGCCCTGCTGAACCCTTTGAACAAACCCAGGAAGGATGGAGACATGCTCCTTGATGCCGGTCGCTGAATCTGGAGCTGGTTTGTTATTTGACATTACTGTGTAAAGAGAACAGGTGTCCTAAAACAGAATCAAGATATTTCCTGGGATGGGCAAGCAATTTTGGGGCCATCTGTATTCCTTCTGGCATATAAGGGATCCCACACAGGGAGAATTCGGAAAGATTTCTAAAGGAAATTCGGACCCATGGTGACTGCTCTCGGCAGCTATTTGGAGCAATGCTTGGGTCTGTGTCACCTTCTGATCTGTTAAGCAGAGAATATTTCCTGCTGATTTCTTACTCAGCCCCATGCACAACATTCCACTGAAATATGTGTCTTCACCAGGCCACAACTGGCTTTCTGAATCATCAGTGCCCCAGGCTACTTTGCCAGCTTCATTTTTTTTTTTACTTTTTTTCTGAAAAAAAAATTTTTTTTAGAACAGAAACAACCACCAAGATAGTGAGATCTTCATCAACATAGAGCCAGTGAGGCCAGTGACTTTCTTAGAGGGTAAGCAAGCCTCACAGACCAGGGATTCTATTTCCCAAAGAGCTCTCGTGTAGGTAGGTCTCAGATCTACATTCACATTCCTATGTGCGCTGATAGATCCGGTGATGCTGAATTTAGGACAGCGGTGCTCACACTTCATGCATCCAAATCACAGGGACTAATCGTCACACACCACTGACAGAACCCACCCCCGAGCTTCTGACTCAGCACTTCGGGGTGAGATCGGGGAGTCCGGTTTCTAACAAGTTCAGAGGTGCAATGCAGTGGAGAAGAGCTCCTCTTTTCAACAAATGATGCTAGAAAATTGGATATTAAGAAAGAGAGAAGAGAGTGAAGAGAGAAAGGAGGGTGGAAAGAAGAAAGAAAAAAAAGACTAATCACTAGCCTTTCAATGTCTTTTACAAAAATTATCTTAAAATATATCTATACAGAAAGGTGTACCAAGAAAATAAAAAAAAACTTCCAGAAAATAACAGATGAGAAAATCTAGGGTTTTAGAATGGCAATGATATTTTAGAGACAGTATCACAGGTACAATCCGCGAAAAAAAAAGAATAAATAAGCTGGACCTCATTAAAAAAACTTCCTTAAAATACAATGTCAAGAGAATGAAAGGGAAGCCACTGACTTGGAGGGAATATTTACAAAACACATCTGGTAAAACAGAGATTTGCCCTTGACAGGTAACAATAAGGAAACAAAGGATACAATCTGAAAACAGGTCAAAGACTGACAGGCATCTTACCAGAAAAATGTGTAAATGGCAATTAAATACAAGAAAAGATGCTCCATATCATAGGTCATTAGAAAACTGAAATTAAGACAATAAAGCACTTAAAATGACCACGTCCAGAAGACCTGACAATACCAAATGCCAGCGAGGATGGAAAGAAATGGGAACTGTCTCATTGCTGGCCAGAGGGCAAATGCTAAAGCCACTTTGCAAGAGAGAGTTAGGTAATTTTTTGTAAGAAAGCCAATCTGGTGTTTACTCAGGCTCCTTGGAATGTATACAAAGGAATGGAGAATTTATGTCTACACAAATACTTTCACATGGATACCTATTGTAGTTTATTCACAACTGACAAAACAGAAGAGCCAGGATATTCTTCAATGAATGGATAAACCGGGACACATCCAGACAATATAGTTATTCAGTGCAAAATAGCCATGAGCCATCAAGCCACAACAGCCATGGGAGATGCACAAACGCATAGGAGTAAAATGAAAGAAGCCAATCTGATAAAGTTGTGTGGGCTGCTGTGTGACCCCAGCTCTATAACTTGTTGGGAAAGGCACAACTGTAGAGACAGTAAAAAGGTGAGTGGCTTCCAGGAGATAGGGGAATGGATGGAGGGTATGAAGGATGAACAGCTGAAGCATAAAAACACTGAGTGCAGGGAAACTGCTCTGTGCAATACTGTAATGGCGGGTGCACGTCATTATACATTTGTCAGATCCACTGAACTTGAATGAATCTCAGGAGTGAACCTAAGATAAACTATGGTGTTTGGATCATAATGAAGTGTCATTGTAGATTTATTTATGGCAATAAACAAATCATTCTAGCAGTGGGGCCCTGGAGGTAGGGAGCATTGTGTTTATGTGGGGGTTCCAGAAAAAAAAAGCACAGTAAATTTCGGTACTTACTACTTAATTTGGTTGAACCTAAAACCACTGGGAAAAAAAGTGTGTTTACCGCCAGGAGTAATTCCGAGTACAGAGCCAGGAGTAACCCCTGAGCATTGCCAGGTGTGACCAAAAAAAAAAAAAAAAAAAGCAAAAAAAGTGTGTTTAAAAGGGATTTAAATTTAAAACTGATACATGGAAAGATAGATAGTACAGGGGGTTAGGTGTTACTCTGCCGATGGTCAGCACAGAATGATCTCTTGAGCACACCAGGAGCAACCTTTTGAATATGCCCTGAGAGCCCAGCTGGGAGTAGCCCCAATGTACTGCTAAAATTCCTACAAAATAATAAAATAAGTACAAAGAAGGGAATCCAGTTCTTCCTTACACCAGCCATACCTCAAGCACTCATTAGTCACATGTGGCTGGCAGCAATTTTACTGGACAACATAAATAATAGTTCTGCTGGTGAGATTAAGGCAGAATTTCCGTGCTCTGATCCTCACCAACTCAGTGCTGAATTGAAAGGTCATGGTGGCCATTTTATAGCTAAGAACAGGGAACTTAGAGAAGTTATAAGATTTCATGGCAAAGCTTAATCAATAAAATAATTCAGATGTGAAATAGTATCAAGAATGTAATTGGGACTCAAATAAATGAATGTTTGGGACTCCATGCTTGTTGCTGTATTCAGGGTGTTACCCCTCCATTTGAAAACAATGTAACCACATCTAACCCAACCCTTAGTAAACAAAATCATATGCCTTAGGCACCATGCTTGGTGCTGGAGAAAGACAGTAAACCAGAGAGGTCTTGCCCTCAAGGGCCTTATAATGTAGCTTCCTTCATTCTGGTCTTTTCCCAAAGCAATCAGAGTCAAGGTCAGCTCAATGTCAGGAAGCTCCTGATGGCTGAACCCAGTATCCTGTCACCCCACCTCTCCCAGGAAGAGTTCAGGTGTTCTGGGTATGAGCCTCAGGAGACTGTTTTCAGGTTCTCCGCACGTGCCTGTGTCAAATGCTTTTTTTCTTCTTGAAATCCTGACAGCTCTGGGAAGCCAAAAAAGGGACCATTACCTGCCCTCTGCCCTTCTTGTTCAGGCCTTCAAGAAGATTTTTAATTTTACTAAATGTCCTATTATAAGAGATAATATTAATTATGTTGATGTGATTAAGACTAATTCTATCAATATGATCACTTGTCACTTGTCTTCCTGTTGTTCATCAATTTGCTTGAGCGGGCACCAGTAACATCACCATACATTCTGTCACATGCTAGTTTAGCCAAAGGGCAACTGCTCGCTCCAAGAACACGAAGAGCCTCAAACCTTTCATTCAGGTCATGGGAATGAGGTCTATAATTGTATCTATAATTGTTACTGGTTTTTGGCATATCAAATATGACACAGGTAGCTTGCCAGGCTCTGCCGTGTAGGTGGTACACTCTCAGTAGTAGGGTTTCATCTTGTGCAGGTTTTGAGCTCACAAGCACAGCCAGGAGTAATTCCAGAGGGTGAGCAAGGAGTAACCCCTGAGCATCACTGGGTATGACCCAAAATGCCAAAAATAAATATAGAATTAATAATGGCATATTATTCAATGGCTATTTCTTATAAATATTGTCATTCATTATAATTAATTTTTAACTTTATTGAGGTCTCTTGAGCACGACTTGGAGTCCCAGAGTTACTTTTGAATGCTCAGGCTCTCTACTGGGTGCTGGCAGAGGCCGCTCTGTGGCCAGGTACGGGTCTACCTCTCCTCCCTGAGGCCAGGGCAAGACACTTGCACATGAGCTTCAGCCTGTGAACTCTTTCAGGCTCCAGGAGGTCTCAGGGCTGTTTATGCCCTATCACTGAAAGCCACTTCATTCATTCTCTTGGGTCTCTATGTGACACAAGAGACTCAATTTTTTCACTACCTTATTTTATGGTTTGCAAATAAGGTTATGTAAAATGACAAGACCCTCTGTGATTTTTTTTCACTCTGGGGTGCAAACAGCAAGTCCTAGACACTCCTCTAGCTAAATGAATAAGGCACCTACTACGTGCCAGCCATGTTATGTACCAGTGCCATCTTGTGAGTCAATAACTAGAGCAAAAGAATTATCCATTCTTTTCAAGGCCAGAGCTGAAAAGCTTTAGTAACATCTTCTGTTTAATCCGACATACTCAATCTAGTGTTATTCCAACATGCAGCCACTATAAAATTATTAGACAATTTACTTTTTCTTCTTACTGTCTGCAAAAAGTAATATGGATATATCACATATTTCAATTTGGACTGGCTATATCTCAAGTTTTCGAGAGTCACATGTCACAAATTACCACCATACTAGGCAATGGGACAGTTTTTGGTGCTCTCCCATGAAATCCTCTAAGGCACTTATGATTAGAACAAAAGTCTAAATGGCAAAGAATTTAGGGAGATGATTTCATCTAACCCTGGTCAGACTGTCATCATCTGATAGGAAGCACAAGCTCATATATGATTGCCCTCAACCTCTCTATCACCTGGAATGGAGTGTTAAATCAGAGCAATGAAGATGCCACAAAGTCCCAATGATATTACCGTGTGGCATAGACTCTGGCCACTGATGGTTGATCATGAATTGGTCACTTGTATGTACTCAGGTTCTTTCACCTATGCGCTGAGCTGAGGAAGGAGTGGGTGGATACTGTCCAGGGAGGACATTACTATCTTTTTAAAGAATTATTTACTTTTGTACTTACAATATTAGTGATGGTTCCTCGTGGACCTGACATGGACATTTCCACACCACACTCATCGCCAGTGTACCTGCTTACCTCCCCTCCCTCAGGGCCACCCTCTTCCCCCCTCCCAACTCAAGTGTGTATGTCAGTTTCCCCTTTATGTTGCCTTTGTATTTTTCGCTGCTACCTCACTGTGTATCTTTAAGCCCCACATATGAGGGAGATGATTCTATATCTGAATCTCTTATTCTGACTGACTTCACTCAGCATGACATCTTTCCTCCGGTGCTATCCAACTTGCTGCTAGTTAGGTGACTGTATTCTTTCTTAGGGCTGCAAAGCATTTCATGGTGTATATATACCACAATTCCTTGGTCCACTCCCACTTGTAGTTGGGTATTGGGGCTGTTTTCATATCTTACCTATTGTACTAAGTTCAGTGATGAAGTTGATGTTCATATATCGCTTTGAATTAATTTTTGTGTTTGGGGCTAGATACCAAGAAGTAGTATTGCTGGATCCTATGGGAATCCTCATCCCACTTTTGGGAAAAATCTTCATACTGTTTACCATAAAGGTAGAACTAGGCAATATTCCCACCAACAGTGGATGGGAGTTCCTTTATCACCACAACCCCGCCAAAACAGGCTATTTCCAGATTTTTTGATATGGGGCACTGCCATCTTTAGCCACATGCTGGTGTTTGCCAAGCCCAGCTCCCCTGAAGGTGCTCCACTTGGGGACTCCGGGCTCATACGGCAGCTAGTGCTGTCTGCACAGCATTCTTCTCCCTGCCTGGACCCTCCCCAGAGGCTGCTCAGCCCCTGAATCTCCCAGCAAATGGAGCCCCCTGGCCCCAACCCCAGAGCAGAGCTGCCTGTTCACTGGGATTCCTGCTAGTTTCTGCCGACAGTCCAACTTCAGCCTCTTGATGCTTTTTTGAAAGACAGAAAACTTGTCTGGGCACTCGATTTTAATTTTCTGTCTTCTTTGTTCTCAGGCATGTTGTAGAAAGCGTCTCTCTCCCAAGGAAATTCTACTGTGTATTTCCATAATTTTCCTTCTCTCTCTCTCTCCAAGAAATGCAAAGAAAATAACTGTCAACTTTTTTTTTGCATATATAAATTTAACAACCCATACATGTCAACTAATCTTTTATCCAGGAAAGAAAGGCTTATTTCAAGTGATTGAAAGTTGAAATGCTTAGGTTTTCATTCTGGTTATATAATGGAAGCACTGTGTGGACATGCTACCTTATGATTAGTTCATCAATTTCATACTCCAGCTCTACAAATCTAAATAAGTGCCTACTGTGTGCAGGTCGAGAAACCTCTCTTACCTGCCAGGGAGGGCAAGGCAAATATTTCATCATAACATCAGATAGATAGAGATAGTACATTCCTTAAGGAGGTGTGAAAAGCATGAAGATAGTTGTGACATGGGCTCTGGGCTAAGTGAGGAAATGCCCTTAGGTGAATGGAGACTGTCCCGGAGAACAGGCAGGGCATCAAGGAATGGAGAAGGCAGGAAAGACAAGATGGGAGGAGGTCGAGGCAACTGTCCCTGATATTGGACTCTGCGCAGGAGGGGTCAGAAATAGCGGATGGTTAGGTTTCAGAACTGTACCTGAATCTCAGGGATTCTCTATGAATCCATGACAGTTTTGAGTCTCCTGGCATGGAGTTGTGCTCCAAACTCTCCACCTACGGCAGACAGCACTAATCAGTCACAGCCTATACCTTTCCAAGCCAGCTCAGCAGTGCTTGCAGGAGCCGATTTGCCACCTCTGGGGCAGGAGTGCGGCGAAAAGTGAGGTAGAGCCTTGAATACTGTGTTGACTAGTTAGTACTTAATTGGGTAGGCAATGGGGAGCCATTAAAGTCTTGTAAGCAGGGGAGTGACATGGTGGGAAATGAGAGCTGTAGTTCACGGTAATTAACTTGGCAGTGCTATCTGGGGTGGATCAGAATGGGTACAGGACTGAAGACCAGTTATTGGAAAGTTAATGTAAGGCCTTCAGTGGCGGGCATGCAAAAATGTCTGGCATCAATGGGCAGCTGCAGAAATGAGGGGCGGATATCAAAGCGGTAGCATTGAAAGCACCTGGCTGCTCTGTGCAAATGTGCAGAGGAAAAGGCCAGAGTGAGGCAAGCGTCCACGCTAGCTCTAAGGCCTCCAGTAAGGACCTTAGAGTTAGAATTTTTAAAAATGATGCCATTAGAGGGGAACCACTAAGAGCAGAGGTAGGAAGAGTTTTATGGATCACGGAGCACAGTCATAGAAAACGGACTTAAGATTCTCCAAAGCCTGTGTGTTCTGAGAATGCAGCAATGCAAAGTAAACCATTTAAGAAAAGAAAGAAAAAAACCAATGTTCTTGACCTTGGTCAATGAACACATTCTCAGGAAGACGCTCATCTTTCCCAGTATTTGGGAAATTGGAAAACCTTAATTAGTCATCAGAGATGGAGCATCAGAGAGAGCAAGGAATGGAAAACTAATCATGGGGCTTTTCAGGTTTCAGATGCTTCCCCAGTCCAGGTAATTCACACTTTAGTAACGATGATTGACAGTCAAGGAATGTATAAAAGTCTCTTTCATTTTTCCCTTGGGGAAAGTACTTGGGTTCCCAATTGTTTTAAATTGCAGAAGCAGTAATTGTTCTGGAGAGTTAGGAGAAATGACTTTCTGGGGTTGGAATCTATTGCTGAAGGTAGCAGAGCCTATGTTAATTGAGTGGGGGTCTCTTAGCCCACCCTGGGTATTTCCAGGACAACAAAATTACCAGCTTAGTCAAAAAGAGAGAGAGAGAGAGAGAGAGAGAGAGAGAGAGAGAGAGAGAGAGAGAGAGAACAAAGATTCAGGGGAATCCCACCCCCTGACAAATTTCCCCCAAAACATGAAGTTGTTACCAAAACCTTAAAAAGGAGCAAGGGATGCATTTTAGACCACTTGCACCCCAAATAGGATTATTAGTGATATTTGTATTGAAAGTATGTTTAAAATAATATTCTACAATAAATATGGAGCAGTGAGGTATTTTGAGCTATTTCCTGTCTCCAAGGAACTTGTTTATTAAACTGTGCAGTTTGATGTATTTGTTTACTTGGAAAAGTCAAGTGTGACAAGCTAGGTCAATTGCATTAAGAACGTTATTAACAGGCTAACCACTAGTAAATGGTGCAAAGGCTGCACTGGAAATCTGTGCTTTGATATATGGAGAAACCCACACATCTGATCTGGGATGGAGGAGACAATCGTGGCATTGTTTGGAGGTGCCAGAGATCTTGCAGAGACTGGATTCAGGTATCAGCACTGTTCGCATCTCATTTACATCACTCTGAAAGTGGACCACAGTGTTTGCTGATGAACACACAGATCATGCAAATGACATTGTGCTTCTAAAACCATATCCAGACCTGTAAACACAACACAAACCACAAGTGAGTGATGCTTGCCATATGGAGGTTCCTCTTAAGCCTGGTTCTAACTAGGAATTTCCCCCCTTAATTTTTTAAAAGCCCCTTCCCAAACCAGGAAGTTTGAAATGGCAAATGTTCCCCAGATCCCTCACCACGACACTCCCCAAATACACATATTTATGCCACCTTCTGGTATAGAATAATATTTTCTACGGTCAAGATCTGTGAGCCTCCTGAAAGCAAAGAGGGAAAAGGCTCTGTTTAAAAATGTACTGATTTCGTGAGTATGTCCGCAGACAGAAGCGGATGACGATGATCTGAGAGAAGCAGGCGAGGACCTGGCAAAGGTACCCCTGCCTGTACAATTCTGGTGGGAGCGTGGGGTCAGCGTAACTGACTACTCTGCTTTCCTTGGGTTCCAGTAAACTGGGAGATGGGAGTGTGGAAGGCCTCACAGGAGGGTCTCGTCCTTCCCAGATTATTAATCTGTCTCTAGTATAGCTCCTTTATGGACGAGACTATATACTGAATAGCAACACGACCCGCGGGATTCGACCCTCAGCGGCCGTGCACGAGCTGGATGCAGGGTGTCACAGGGCACCAGACTGAGGTAGGCACTCGCTAAACAGGGCAAAGTTTTCTTCTGCGCACAAAGACCTGCCAAAAGGTTTCTGGATGCTGCGCAAGCCAAGAAGAGCCAAAGGAGCCGAAAGCGACTTCCTTGAGGCACGCCAGAAAGAGGATTTGCTCGGAGAGTCTAGAGTCTAGACAGGCAGGATGGGTTTGACTGGCTGTGCACTCACTTCTCTGCACTCATCAGAGGCGCACAACAGTGTCCTAACGTCGGGGGGACAACTGGGCACGTAGGACACGGACCTGCAGCTCACTAATTACCTCCACCTTTGGAGAGCCACGGGCCGCAGACGTCCCTGTCCCTAGTGCCACGTCCCCAGCCCCTCCGCACTCCTTCGCGGGGGACATCAGTCCACCCCTTGGGTTGGTCCCATCCGAGCTCACACCTCCAATCCCCCACCCCCCAAACACACACAGTTCTGAGTGCCCTCTCGCTCTTGTGTAAC
Organism: Cryptotis parvus; assembly: GCA_021461705.1. NCBI lineage: Eukaryota > Metazoa > Chordata > Mammalia > Eulipotyphla > Soricidae > Cryptotis > Cryptotis parvus. The sequence goes on from JAJIBD010001224.1 coordinate 139,766, forward strand.
GTGAAGTCTCGGGTCCCCGCTCGGGCAGCCGGCGGGCGCGGGCTCGCGTCCCCGGCAGGTCCGAGCCGCGTCCGCGCGCGGGGAAGGGGCGGCCCGGGGGCCCCAGGCTGAGCCCGGCCCGGCCTCCCGCTCCGCCTCCGCCCGCCCCCCAGCCGCAGCCACCGGGTCCCGGACGCGCCCGCGGCCCGCGCCCGCGCCTCGCCCGCCTCCTCCCAGCCGCTCCGGGGCGCTCGGCCGCGTCGGCGCGGACCCGCCGCGCGCCCCCTCGCGCCCGCGCCGCCGCGCCCCCCGCCGGCGCGCCGGGCGCCCTTTTTCGGGTACCATAGAGTCGCTCCGAAAGCAGCAGATAGAGGGAGTCTGAGCTCGGCCGCGCCGCGATCGCTGCACTGGGAAAAACATGGAGTCGGCGCCGGCAGCCCCGACCCCGCCGCCAGCGAGCCGGGCAGCAGCGGCGCCGCCGACGCCCCGCGGAACCCCGAGCCGGCCCGCAAGAGCGAGGCGCCCGCCGCGGCGCGCAGGCAGAGCTACGCGGGCGCCCACCGAGGTAGGCGGCGGCCCGCGGCGCGCGGGGGGCGGCGGAGCTGGGCGGCCGCGGGGGAAGGTGCGCTGGGGGCGCGGGGGCGCCCTGAACCCGGAGCCCCCGGGAACGTTGCAAACTTTTGCTACCGCTTCTTGGGCTTGCGGGGGCCTCGGGGGGCGGGGAGCTACCGGAGGGGTGATGGCCGGCGTGCTCACCCCCACCCACCGGGGTTTATGACATTTCTGTCCCTGCAAAGAGCGGAGGGAAAGGTGCCCCCCACCCCCAAAAGCCAGAGACCTGGGGAGCAGGGAGCCCCGGTAAAGAAACTTTAAAGCGGCAGCGTCCTTTTAACAAGAGCTGGAAAACGGGTTTCTGGGCAATCCCGTCCCTTCGCTCTTCTTGACAGCTCGGCTGCCGGAGCAGGGAGGGGGGCGTGCGCTCGGCCCTGACACAACTAGGGGTGCGCGGGAAGGGACGACCTGGGTGGTCCCGGATCCCGGTGCGGGTGCCCCGTGAAAGGTGCGGGGGCCTGGTTTGGAACAGGCTCCCCCGGGAAAGCGGCGCTGGGTCGGGGTGCGAGCGCTCGGGGAAAGGGCTAAAGGGCTGGGTTGCGGGCGCCCCAGGGAAGGACCCAGGGAAAGGGGCGCGGGGCCGTGGTGCGGGCGCCCCAGGATGGGGCCGACGCTCGCCGAGTTGCGGGGCGGCAGCAGCACGAAGTTGGCAGCCCGGGTCCGGCGGGGGGGCGTGTGCGTGCGCGGACTCCGGAGCGCACCGGCCGGGCGACCCGGACCCAAACTTGCTGGTGCCGCCGCGCTGGTGCAGGCGGTGGCGCTGGGGGACCCGGGCACGGCTGCGGCGAGTTGCTCGCGCTGCACCCCCAGCCCGGGCTCTGCACTTCTCGTCCGGGTGTGGGGGCGCGTCTGCAAGCTGGAGACGGCCGAGAGGGGTGCGGCGCCCCCACTCGCCTTTCCGGATTTCCAGGGGTGCTACGCAGAGACGCTGCTCTCGGGGCGCGGGCACCGGGCTGGGACTTTGGGGAACTGGTGCGGTCTCTCGGGGAGTTTGCAGAGACGCGGCAGTTAAATAATGTATCAATCACGCCTGTCGCTCGCGTGTCGCTCCCAGCCATCTGGCTCTGCCCCTTGGTCCCCAGCCCGGGCTAGGCGCGCCCACTACTCCCGGCGACCCGGGGGTCTCGAGAGCGCCTCTGTCACCCCCGCGGTGACACTTGGAGTGGGATCTGGCTTGTCCTATGCTGCCTGGGGCTTAGCCCCCCCCCAGCCACACCCCCCTGTCCGGCGCTCTCCCATTCACGGAATCCGAGTACTGTAACAGCCATCGGGATGACACACGCGAAAAACATTCGCTCCCAGGCGGCTTCCCAGGAGCGCACAAGCTTGGCGACCCCGATCTGGGCTGGAGGGCGCGGGGCGGACTTGGGGTCGGGACTGACTTGAGCCGGGCCGCCTTTAGCTGAGCGAGTTTGTGTGTGCAGAGCTTTTGGCTGCAAAGAATATATTTAGACCCTGAGACGGTGGATTTGGAATGCGAGCGGGTTATGTAACAGGGTTAATCAGAAACGCTGGAGAAAATCCCCTTCATATGTTTCTAAGGCTTTTCTTTTTTTGTAGTTTGCTTTTGAAGTGGGGAGTAGGTAGAGTATTGAGGGAGCCACACTGGTATCTGACTGTCCGCCCCCCATCCCCCTCCCCTAGTTATTAGCATCTTCAGGTGTCATTCTTGGCAGGAGGTGTTCTTGCAAGAGATCAGGGTGGCAGGCTGCAGAACCCACTAGCAAATCTGTAACTTGCTGTTCATGCAAATTATATAACGCAGGGGCCTTCAGTGCCTCTAGCCCCTTGGATCAGGGAGAAGAGGCGGAACAAAGTAGGCGGGGGGGATGCATTTTCACAGCTGACCTGCTGACCCACATCCCCTTACCCCCTGCAAGGACCCTCTCACTCACTCTGCTTCCAGCCAACCCCCTCTTCTCTTCCTTCACACTGGAGCTTTCCTGGGGATGGTGGGAGAGGGAGAGGAGTTGAGGCCCAAACACCCAACTCAAGCCCTGCACTCAGGCACCAGGTTATATAACAATCTGAATGGGAAAAGGAAGGTCAGAGACGGAGGCGCCCTTTAGCTAACACAGCAGTAGTAATAGCTTCCTGAAATGATGTGCATTTGCAGACCCAGACCTCCCTGTGGCCTTGGCTCCTTGGGAGTCCCCATCTGTGTGTGCATGAGCCGGGCACACGAGGAGCAAATGTGTAAGTCTGCCTGGTGGACGAGAGCGATTTGAAAATGGGAAATGTTTGGGTTTTCAGATGATGTAATGGAGTTGGCAGAAGATGCGAGTCGGCCCCCGAGTGTAAGCAGGAAGAAAATTGGAGCTGGCATCCAGTATTAATGCTGCATAAATTACAATATCGGAAAGAAATTAACCTGCACGCTAGGTGGTGACGCCGCTTTGATACCTGACACAGAAAGGCTCACGGCTCCTAAGGAAAAGCAGATGCTGTTGCCTCATCGGGAGCCTGTCCCAGCCCACAGAGGCTTGGTGGGGTTGTTGGCATCAGGAGAAGCAGGGGGTGCTTTGTCAAGGGGCAGCAGGCTGTGTTTGTGGGACCAGTATCCCAAGTGCCAGGAGACAGTGGTCTGGACCCTTGTGACATTGAGGTCACCTCTGGAGATGTCACATTCTTGTCTCCTGGTGGGACCTGGCTATGGGCAGTTTGTTCCTGAACCTCCTACACTAGCCCCGCCACCTTTCCAGTACAGTGCCCCGTCTCCTCTCTTCTGAAAACTTGGACTCTGTTCTCCAGGTGATATCGATGATGACTGGTGCCATCCAGTCCCGTCTGTAGGGGCACAGTGGACGGGAATAAAGAAAGGCGAGAGGCAGCCCCGTGAAGTCAGAGTGAAGTGGAGAAATCACAGTCTTGAGCAGGGCTTTCAGAGCTGTGGTAGCCGAGAGCCAGGTGACACACCTGTGGTGGAAAACCCTTCTCCTGAGTCTCCTCTTTCCTGTGTGCCCAGAACTTACAGGGTTTATTGGGCCCGGGAGTGACTGTGTGGAAGGTTTAGGGAGACGGGTTGGAGAGGAGAGTGGAAACTGAAAAATGTGTTTAACATGGAAAAGCTCAGATGGGATAAGATCGCCTAAGATTCCTGAACAAGGCTGGAGTTTGTGCTTAGCCCCAGGACTCCTGGGGGTGCTGAGCCTTTGGCTCTGAGTCTGCTGCCTCTATTTCCCCATTCTGCAGTCTCGCCGGGCGGTTCTAGAACCCGAATCTCCAGCCTGTAGACTCTGCTCTGTGCAATGAGCTTGCGAGGTCCTGTAGTTTGACAAGAGCTGCTGGCTGGACCGAGATCCTCTGCCGCAGGGATGGAATAATTATTTTTTTAAACTAAGGGACTTTAATTTTCCGGTAAATTGCTCATAAAAACATTTATAATTATACCCTTTAAAAATGTAATAGAATAATTTTAGAAAGTGCATTTGATGGTAGTTGTGATAACCTTTTCTGTTGCTCACCCCGCCTCCTTTATTTCATATAAAGAGTTGAATTATTTATCCAGAAGTTGAGTCCTGCATGACTGAAAACCTTTATCAGCAGACACCTTTCATGTGTGTCACCTGCTGGAATTTTCCAGTATCGCCTCGAGGCCTCAGTGTTGGGCAGCGTCTCCATTTCTGGAAAGGACCCGTGGATCTGAGACCCTAAACTTGTATTTTCCAGGCGACAGGGTGGAGGCCCAGGTGGTAGGCCTCTGTGGTGGGGTGCCGGGAGGCGGGAGAATGTGCATTGCTAAATCATCGGGGAATTTGGGAGGTGTCCCTAGGGCCTGGGGAGCGCCTTGTTCTTTGTGTAGAGCTCCTCGCTGCATGTGTAGGACCAGCCTAGGGGTTCTTGTTGCTGGACTCTACCCTGGCTGCCTGAAATGAGGGGGCCATTTTTTTTGTCCTTTCTTTAAGGTTCCGCCTTCAGAGAGTGCAAAGGGTGATATTCATGCAGAGCTGAGTCATGGGCTGTCACAGGAAGTTCTGTCCAGGTGGTGTGGGGCCTCTCAAAGCACTTTTTCGGGGCCGGAGTGATAGCACAGCGGGTAGGGCATTTGCGGCCGATCCAGGTTCGGACCCAGGTTCGATCCCCGTTCGATCCCGGCATCCCATATGGTCCCCCCGAACTCTGCCAGGAATAATTCCTGAGCAGAGAGCCAGGAGTAACCCCTGAGCGTCTCTGGGTGTGACCCAAAAAAGAAAAAAAAAAGCGCCTTTTCGCCCCAGGTGTTTTCACTCTCTTGGCCCACGAGAGAGTGCACCTCTGTGAAGTTGAGAAACAATGTCTGGAGATGGTGCACAGGTGTCTGGGGAGAAGGTGCTTGTGGCTGCCCGGCACACTGCATTTGTGTTATTAGTAGGAAACGTGGAAACGTAGTGTGATGGCGCCCCTTAGGCAGCTTCTTTGTCTTCCAAAGGCCGAGGGCACCCCTCCAAGGGCCAAGGGCTCTGCATGTCTTCCTGGAGCCGAGGGCTTGAGGTGGTCAGAAGCTACATCCTCCTGCATTTCCTGGTGCATTGGCTCTACTATAGCAAGAGAGGCTTGGGAAAGACTGCCACAGTTAGGGAAGCTTGGGGAAAGTCTCTGTACTGGAAGGAGCAGCAGCCAGACCTTGGGGCCCCTTTCTGTAAATGAGCACCATCTCCTTCACTGGCAGTTTAGGAACCCAGCCCACCCCTGCTCCCGTCTTTTCTTCTCTAATATTCTCCTCTATCATTCACAATTTTTTCTTTCTAAAGATCTCATTTATAATGGCAAGTGTTGGTTTGGAAATGAGCTGTTAAAATTCTCACCCATGTTGTATCAAACTGCATGTTAAAAAAAATAAAATGGAATCCTTTTTGAAGTATGCTTCCCAAAAGCTCCCCAGATAACCAGTCTTCGCGAGTTGATTAAGAGACAGGAAACCATGATTTTTCTGTAAGAATGCCAAGGCACCCCTGATGAATGGAGTTTTTCAGGCTAGTTTATTATGCAGAAATATTTTGCTTTCTTCCCCTCCCCTCTCAAAGGTGTTTTTGAAATGTGCTGACCCCTGTTTATACCTGAGGAGGGAGCATCGGGCTGTAATTGCATCTCTCGTGGAGGTCTGAGGATCTTAGATACCACAAGATCAGTATCCAAGAACAGATTCTGATTGTCCAGTGTAGAGCTGTAAGTGGAGGAGAGTCTGCAAGGTGCAGCCGGAAGCCACTTTCTTCCTCACATCACATCCTTGCTATGCCGATGTTGACTCCTTTGCCTCCTTGGTTCTCTAAGCTGCTAGTAGCAAGGCTTGTGCTCTGCAATGAGTTCCTTGCAATTGCAGGCAGCTCTTACGTTATTGGAAACATTTGTAACTGGGTCTAGAGCCTTCTTTTTCTAGAATTACTCAGAGTACAGAATCATTTCCAAATGATGTGTAAGTACTGTATGCCTGGGCCATGGGACGAGGTTTCATCTCTGCAGGTATGTTGAAGCATGGCTATGGTACAGGCTCCTGAATGTTGAACGTTAAACGCACAGGTAAGTGGGAAGACTCAGCCTATCAGCAGAGAACACAGGTTCTCCAGAGGAAAGGTTCCTTCTGAGCTTAGACCTCTATTCATAGGACCATAGGAAAGCAGCCCCAGAATCTGGGACTCCCATGGATTGAGGCAGCGTATCTGGGACTGGCTCACTTGACTTCATGATAGTCTGTGGTCACCCTTGTGGTAGCCTTGATGTGGTGGAAACTCAGGGTCTTGGTGTTCTTTTGTGAAAGCCCAGCTTTCCCTCCCTCCAACTCTCCTTTCCTCTTTTGGAGTTAAGGCATCCGGGAGACTGTCTAAAAGATACCCTTAGATGAGGGGAGCGTGGCGTGGTGGGTCCTGAGAAGGACTCTCTGAGGCGGTATCAGTGTTAATCGCTGCTTTCCTGTGCTCCTCGTAGAGGAATTGCAGGCAGTGGAAAAGATTGCCCCCCCCCCCCACACACACACATTTATGGCCTTAACTAATGGTGCTCATGGGAGAACACTGGTCATGGTGAGTGCTGGATGCACACACCTGTGTATGGGGCTGTGCTTTCCTGATGATGCTCTAGGCCACAGAACTGCACAGCTGGGGAGTGTGAGGGGGAGGCACCATCCTCCAAGAGGTCAGGGGTTCCTTGGCCTGTACCTACTAGAAGGTTCTGGAGCACTTCAGACCATGTCCAGTGCTAAAGCTCAGAGGCCGGAAATGCACAGGAATGATTCCAGTCAGAAGGTTTCTGAATGTCCTGGCTCAGGCCTGTGCCGATGCTCAGGGGAGAGGCTCTGAATTTTGCCTCTGAACCACCTTTAAAAAGTTTTTCGAAACCATTTGCAAACGTCTGTGACCATGAACTAACAGACCAGCATCGGATGAGGCCTCTGGGGTCAAGGGAAGGATGACTCTCGCTGTAGGATCTCCGGCCTGCCAAAGAAGCAGCGCGCACGGTTAAAAAATACCTAGCTTGCTTCGGGGGAGGATTTGGCTGAATACTGATGAAGTTTATGAAATATGAATGTAGTGAAGTTGCTGTACGTAAGTGGTAGGCGTGTGTGAGAGAAGTAAGAAGAAATAAAATTGTGTATAAATGACATGCCGAAACTTGATGGAATTGTATACGTGACGGGAATGGTGCTTAATGGGGGAAATAAACCGACTCGAAATCTGTATGTCAGACTCAATGTGGCCCCAAAGTTATGGAAGACGAAAAGCGTTGGACTCATTTCATAAGCCAAGAATGCCACTGGGATCAGCTGGCACGCACCAGGTACTGGAGGTGAGGAGGGTGGGAGTGAGGGGGTGGAATGAGGGACCAACAGTTGAATTTATAATAAGGTATGGTAATCATGGTTTTAAATAATCCCGACTATTAACAAGCGTGCTGCTAGGTAAAGAATTAGTTATAGCCAAACAAAAGGCATACATATGAATTTTAGGTTGTGTGGGAGAAATCCTCTTGATCCCCAGAGCATAAATGCATGTACCGAGGTGCAGCGCTGCGCACGATGCAATTCTTCCTGTCTTATCCTGAGTAATTGACAGCCCCGCTCTACGCCTTTTTCCCGAAGGTGACTTTACAATCTCCAGACACAGACATGTCCCTCGGAAGTGGAGTGAAGGAAGGAGAACCACAAGCTAAAGTGTGTTTCACTGGGTGAGGTATTTTTGGGGAAGATAAGGCTGGTGGAGTGGGGAGTGGAGCAGTGTCTGGGGAGAGGCGGCATGCGAGGGGCTGGGGCGAGGCGCGGATGGAAGCAGGAGACCCTCGAGGGGACAGACTTCTGTGCAGACGACATGAAAGCGCTGACTCCAAAATGGCTGGGAATGTGACTTTCTCATTTTAAATGATCTCTAACAAGGGCGTTGCAAAGAGGAGAAGTTGACACTGAGAAGTTACGACGGACTTGTGGGGAATACCAATTGACAGAGGCAGGTAAGGGGATCCTCAGGCAGGCAGGAGGAGAGCCAGTCTGAAGGGCACCGCCGGCTGCTCCTCGCACGTTATTGACTCTTCCCATCAGTTTTAAAGAGACTTGGAGGATGGACGAAGATGGACGATAGACGACCAGGTGTGGTTCTCCCCTTCCAGGAGCAATGAGAGGGAGCGTGTCCTGTGTGATGCCAGTCTCAGAGAGCAGGGAACAGATAGGCCATGTGGAGATCACAGAAGGAACAGGGGTCTATTTAGCAACGCTCAGGACTCTTTAATCAACCACAGCGCTTTTCGCTTCCACTGCCCAGTTATGGAGGCAGGTCACTGAGAAAGCCCCGCTCTTGCCCAGGGCTGGGGTGTCACATCTGAGTATTCTGACTCTGAGCAGTGGCTGCTGGGAGATCACGTCGAGAGGAGAGGGCGCGGGAGGGTAACCTGCCCCCTAACGCAGCTCTGGGGAAGCACCAGCAAATGAAATCCTTTCATCATCCAAACAATTCTTCTTTTCGTGATCAGATCAGTCGCACTTGAGGACAAGTGTGAAATTGTCAGAGCTGTGTATCCCTGTGACGGACACGCGCGACCTGCTTCGGATGAGCCATACTCTAGGCAGAAGGTGGGGACCCAGGTGATTTCTGGGGGTGGTTAAGGAACTCGAAAGATGAACACCAGTGAGGTTCTTCACATTGTTCCAGGCACAGTGGAGGATGAGCAGGGGCTGCGGTATTGCAGGGAACGTTCTAAAACCTGCTTTCTGCCTGGGAACTTGGGGGCAGACGGGATAGGCTGCCCTCTCCGAGCCGCTGACTCCAGCCTGTTTCATTCTTCGGAGCCACCTGGCTGGGCTCCCTGTTTGAGGTCCTGCTCCTAGTAAGCTGCAGGCCAGTCCTGTGTTGCCTGCCTTCCTCCGCCTTGCCCACTGCGCCCTTTACTTGCATGTGGTATGAGAGTGCTCAGAGAATACGGGAAGGTATGACAGGTTGCTACCCCACAGGGAGAGCCCTGGAGGCTAGTCCAGCATATATAATAGTTCGGCGTTAGACAGTAGATCCAAGGATGGTGCTTTTGTGGCTCTTTTGGTGGAACACTGTCAACCATTGTGACTTTATAAAATTCCTTCAACCCAGTGTTGGTGGTGGTGTGGGACGGAGTGAAGTACTAAGGTAGGGCCCTTGCCTCACACGTTTGGTTTGGTCCCTGCCATCCTATATGGTCCCCTGAGCACTGCCAGGTGTGATCCCTGAATGCAAAGCCAGGAGTGACCCCAACTGTTGCTGGATGTGTGCCCGATTCCCCCATCCCCCTTGAAGAGAAACAAAAATCAAAACAAAAAACAAACTTCCTTGAGCCAGAGAGATGGTACAGCAGGGAAGGCGCTTGCCTTGCATGCATGCAGCCATCCGGGGCTCAATCCCTGGCACTTCATAGGGTCTCAGGTCCCCTGATTCTCAGGAGTGATCCTGGAGCCGTGCTGTGTGGCCTCAGTGTAAATAAATAAAAAAACACTGCACATTTTTATTAGGAACCGAAACTGAGTGTCTGGTGCTTTCAGGAAAGCCAGGGAGCAGTGCTGTGAAGAGAGTGCGAGTGCCTGCCGGATCTGAGGGTCTGAGGGTCTCATGACCCGAGGAGAGCCGTGTCTGATGGTGATGTCTCCACAGGGCCGCAAGCACCTGGAGCCTGTGACCGAGGCCAGAGTGGGTGGGGTAGGAGCTGCAGCAGGCGGGACTGTGGGGAGGAAAATGCCTTTCAGCAGCCCCTCTCTGGCCTTCTGTTGGGGGTGAAGGCTGTGCCTGGTGAGGGGTGCTTGGCTCTGCAGGGAGCACTACGCAGCCAGTAGTGCGTAGTGATGCCAGTAAATGCTGGTGATGAGTTGCTTGGGAGAGACAGGCCTTGCATCTGACAGTGTTCCCAGAATAACAGTGTCTTAGTAAAGCTGTGTGTGTGTCTGGGAGGGATGATTAACATGGACCCACTGTTCCCTAAATGATGAATGACCAAGTAGTCAGCTTGGGGTGGTGGGATTCTCCTCAAGCTTCTTGGTGAGTTTCTGTGTTTTCTGAGTGCCCTCCACCATGCATTCAACAAGTTTATAACTAGAGACAAATGCTGTTTTTCCCCAAAAAGCGATGGTGTATTGTAAGACTAGGACTCCTTCGCAGGGCCGAGCTCTGATCTTGGTGTGGTGCACAGAATTCCTCGCTGTTCCGGTACCGGCCAATTTGCAGGTCTCTGCTCTGCTGATGATCGTGTTCATCCACGGAGCCCAGCGTCACTGAGCCTGAGCAAGACAAGGAGAGCCTGCTTGTGGGAGTTTCGCCTTTCCCATTTTTGTAACAACACACACACACACAAACACATGGAATAAACTTAAGTGTTCTCCTTTGTCTGTGATGTTATTTATTTTTGCTCTGTTAAAGACAAAAATACAGGCAATTTATCTATTTTTAAACTGTTGTTCCCTGTTGGAAACCCTGGCCCTGACCCTTTGCATTGTAAAGTCCCCGCATTGCAGAACAGAGCGGCTCTCCCCAGGGGCTACTGGGTGCTGTTGATTTTGGAGGGGGCTAGTACTCACGCAGCGCTGCAGGTGTTACTCATTAGACTTTCAGGGAGGAGGTAGGGGAGGGAAAATAATGTAAATACTTATTATTTCTAATCATATGGTATCTGTGTGCCACTTTTAGCACATGTTCATTAAAATCCTATTACCCCTAGACCAGCGCCTGCTAGACCAGCTTAGAATTCTGCCATTTCCCCCAGCGCGAAAGCAGGGTGCTCTGTCTCCCGCAGTCACTGTGTACTGAGCACTTCCGACATGCAGGTTTTCTGCTCGGCTCTGGGGACCAGGCCTGGACTGAAGGTTCTCTGCCTTCTTGGGTCCTGGTATTTGGGGTGGCATCTCCCATGGCTCCAGGAGCAGGTACCTCCTCTGTACCTGTCTTGGATTCAGCCTCATCCGCCTTGTGCTTTGTACTTCACCCTTCCCGTTGCTCTCCTCTCCCGACCTCGTCCCACCTTCTGTTCCAGTCTATTAAAATCTTACAGTCCTGGGCTGGAGCGATAGCCCAGCGGGTAGGGCGTTTGCCTTGCACGCGCCGGCTCATGCCGGCCTGGGTTCGATCCCCGGCATCCCATATGGTCCCCCCGGCGCCGCCAGGACTAATTCCTGAGTGCAGAGCCAGGAGTAGCCCCGAGCATTGCCGAGTGTGACCCAAAAAGCAAAAAAAAAAAAAAAAAATCTTACAGTCCTTTAGTCCCCGAGAAGACCCTGTCTGGCACAGTGACCCATCAGGAAGGCTTGTTCTGTGGACACTGACTGTTCTCTGCCAGGTCCCCTGGTGCTGCGTCCCTGGAAGGAGCCCTGTGTTGAGCCTTTATTCTTGCCTTCGCAGAGCAAGCGCTGTTAGCTGTGTGGGGAGCCAGCCCCCAATTGTGTTTCCTGCTCTTGTCCTGAGAGTCACCTCTGCACTCGCCAAGCCTGCAGGCACAGCTCTGACTTGCTTGTACTTAAAACCAGACCTTGGGTTTGGACCCACCCACCCACCTGTGCCCCACATCTGGCTCTTTGGCACCCACCCGTCCTCCCTGTCCTTGCAGGCCCCAGCCTGCCACAGTCTTGAGCAACCCTGATGCAGGCGGGATGGGTTGGGAGACAGCACTGCCTACTTTTGACAGCACTGCCAGGAGGGACATAGACTTAGGCACTATAGTGCCCTGGGCATGCTGAGTGTGAGCTGCATGATGTCAGGCGTGTGCTCACCCCTCGGGCCACTCCATCACCTGGGAATGAGGGCCATCGCTGCTGTGGCCTTCCAAGTTGGCTGAGAAGACTCCTGCAGGGGGCCTGTGGAGCGCCTGTTGCAGACGCCTGAGCACAGCGATAGTGACGTAGCTCTATGGCTGCCTCTGCCCAGGCCCTCTGGCTTGAAGGATCCTCACTGGCCTGGTGACTGCTCTGAGAATCCAGCGGCAGTCCCAGGGCACTGGCTCCCTTCTGGCTGGGAACTGAGTGGCCATTGGCTGGGGCTGAACCAGGGAGGGCCGTTCATTTCAGTGCAACCTCCAGAACTGCTTGTCACACTGATTTTTTTTGCCACACTCACCCCTTGATGTGAACTCGAAGAGGACCCTTGTCTGTGGGATCCCTGCCTCCACTGTTCCAGAGATATTTGCTAGCTGCCCCTTACCGGTCATTGTTGGGGGTGGGGAAATGAGGCTGGCTCCAGGCTGTAGTGTTCCAGCTCCCACAGCTCAGATCCCAGTGCCCGGGCACTCCTGGCCGCCTTTCCCCAAGGTGTCCTTTCTCTTCTCTGCCAAGTTCATGGGGCTGGGGAAGCTGGACTGCAAGAGTCCCATTCAACCTGTTCTCCATTAATGCTTCGCTGTGGTGACCCCCTGCAGCGCCTTTCACTTGTAATGTAATCTAATAATTTACATGCACTTTGCAAGCAATACACTCTGAGACTCAGAACCTGCTGGAAATTGCTCTGCAAATACTTACAGTATTTGAGCCGATGAGAGCTGTGTGAGAATGAGTAGTTGTTGGGACCACGGTGGTATTGGGTAAACCCCACAGAAATCCCATTCGCCCAGGTGAGGGTGCGATAATGGATTAGAATATCCTTTCTTAGCAAATCAATAGAACTTGCTTGGGGTCTGTGATGGATTTTGACTTGTAATTGGACTAGGCTGGGTCAAAGCCAGAGTGTGGGTGGGTGCACTGACTGCCTCCAGGAGTAGGAGGGAACCAGGAGTGGAATCTAGTCATCCTGAGATGCTGCAGAAATGCTTTAGTTTTGATGTATTACTACGACTTTTACAGAATTAATTGGCACTCTGATTGGGTTGTTTTATTTCTTCACTCAAACATGTTGGAAGTCGATTCTAATATGCAGTAGTAATGAAAAATAGAGTAATGCTGTAATAATAGTGCCGTTGTCAAGTGGCTTACACCATTAAGTATCTATTTTGTCTAATTTGTATTGTGTTAGTGCGGGTGATACACATACACAGACTTAGAGTAGCTGGTCTTTACGAAACATTCTGGGTGAGAAGCCTCATTCCTCCAATATGAAGCAATCAGTGAATGAAGCCAGCTATTGTTCAGTGAAAATAGTGAGTTCCTATGTGTTTAAACAGAAACACGTATGTGTGTGTGTGTTTGTGTGTGTGTGCATGTATAAACTTATACACCTTGTAAGTATACAGACACATGCGTCTTGTACCAGTCAGACAGGTCAGGAAGAATGTGGATGGCTGTGTGTTACCCTTATCAGGTTGGCAGGCCTGCTGGGGACAGATAGCAGCGATGGCAGACGTGGTCAATATGAGCCCAAAGCCAGGACTTGAAAATAAGATCTTGTGTATTGTTTCAATCGCTCCATCCTCATTACAGTGTCTGGGAACCTCCATTAATTGATGGTTCTCAAGACTGGAAGATAGATTAAGAGCCCCAAAACTACTCATTTTGCCACTTGTTTTAAAGGAAGGACATTGACCAAACAACTTTGTCCCCAGCAGATATGTACACACCACACACACACACACACACACACACACACACACACACACACACACATATATATATATATTATATTTGCTTTTTGGGTCATACCTGTTGCTTAGGGTTTACTCCCTCTACAAACAGGAATTATTACTGGCGGTACTCGGGGCTTGGGAGACCATATGGGATGCTGGGGATTGGACATGGTCAACTGCGCAAGGCAAACATCCTACTCGCTGTGCTATTGCTCCGACCCCAGACAAAGACATTTTTATGTGTTCAGTCATAAGCTTGCCCTCAGCTTAGCCACGGTCCTGAGAAGTAGCCAGAAATCAGCTGCTGTTCATGGGAGATAGGAAGAAAGAGTGAGAGAATGTGTTTGACTTGGGGTGGGCTCCAGTGACTTTATGCCTTTCCCCAGAAGGCCTGGCATGGGGGCAGTGGAGTCGGTAGTGAATCCCGTGTAGGCATCTCCAAGGAGCCCTTGAAGTCCAGGTGTCGCGAGATCTACTCCCTTCTCAGCTGGGGCTGTGCCTCCTGCACCTCTGTGTGCCCTCAGCTGTGGCATCCTGGGGAATGCACTGGCAGCCTCACCTCAGCTGCCGTTGCTCTGGATTTGCTGCTGCAGCACTGCCCACACCACGGCTGGTTGTCTGGAGCCTCACCAGCACTAACGAGTGGAGGGGATTTATGGGTTACAACTTACGGAACCTCCATACACACAGTTGTGATGACGAGCATGGAGAAAGCAAATACAGAAACTTCACCAACCCTCTACTCCCTGGGAACAGAGAGTATGGCAGGTCGGGCACTGGTGTTGTCTGGCCAACCTGGGTTGGAGCTTCAGCACCCCATAGGGTCCCCAAACTCTGCTAGGAGTGATCCCCTGGGAACAGAGCCATGAGTAAGACTTGAGCACTGCTGGGTGTGTAGTCCCCAGCCCCACAAAATGAGGCAGAAAAATAAACTAGTCAGTATAGCGTAGATTAAGAGAAGGGGAATCATAGTACCATATAAAAATTATACATACATGAAATTTGACTGAGAAACATAATAAACTTGAATTAAAAGATTTCTGTATCATAGTTTGCATAGTACAATGTTCAGTGAAAGTTGCCAGTGTTTGACACGTTCCTCTATTAATTGGTCTTTTCTTTGATTTATTTTCTTGGTAGCAGACTCACAGCTTTTACACTGCCTTCACTGGTGTCTTGATTGATTTCACATTTTGCTGCTTCAGCTGGTGAATCTGCTCCTGAGCTCAGTTCCTTGAAGCCAGCATTGTAGATTGTCTTGGATTTTCTGTCCCACATCCCTCGGCCTCTTGACCATTCATTGAAAGGCCCCTTAGAATCTAAAGGCCTTTAGATATGCACTTTGAAATCAGTATGTAAAAGACAGTCAGTTGAGGGGGAAACTGGGATGAGACAAGAAAATCTAAGTGTTCTGAAAGCTTCAGAAGTTTAGAGGTGATGCAGTTTATGGCTTCTTTTCATTGATCCTGCAAGAATTTATTGAGCACTTACTGTGTTCCAAGCCCTCTATCAGTGGAGGTATCCGGCCCAATGAAGACAATTAATAGGCAGAAAGACATATTAACTTTAAAAATATATGTCCAGGGGTTCTAGAGTGTTAATACAGGGGTTAAGGCATTTGCCTCATATGCAGTTGCCCTGGCTTTGTTCCCTGGCATCACATATGGTTCCACAGGCCCTTCCAAGAGCGATCTCTGAGCATAGAGACAAAAAGTTAGTCCTTGGCACAGCTGGTTATGGCTCTGAATTCCACCTCCTCCAAAATGTGGAGAGTGTTTGGCGATACAGTACAGGGGTTAAGGCACTTGTCTTATATGTGGCTCACCCTGGTTTGCTCCAGTATCACTAGATGCAGTCCCTGAGCACAGAAGCAGGAGTACCTCCTGAGTACCATGGAGTAGCTCACTTGTGTCACTTGTCCTCCCGTTGATCGTTGATTTGCTCAAGTGGGCGCCAGTAAGGTCTCCATTCATTGGGTTACTGTTTTTGGCATATCGAATGCACCACGGGTAGCTTGCCAGGCTCTGCTGTGACTCTGGGTTCATCCCAGGGGACCCAGTCTTTTTCTATGACAGACCATCAGCCATGGAGGGCCCACAGGGCAGAGCCCTGGGTGTAGACAAGCTTGTTTCCTGTCTGCCACCTGCTGACGCAGCAGGTTGCCGCAGCCACACCTGCAACACCTCGAGGGGCAGAACCTAGTAGCTCACCCTCAGAAAAATTAAAAGTATGGGGGAGTGATATAATAGAGGTTCTTAACAAAATATATAGCATGGAAGAGGGAGACAGTACTTGAGGAAGAGTTGGGGAAGCTTACTGAAGCAGGCATGTTTGTCCAGGTTTTGATGAAATAGGTAGAGTTGTCTAGAGAGCAGAAAGGGAGAGAGCTCCGTGGCCTAAGTACACTAGGCGGAAGTTCATGGCAAATTCAGGTAACGTGGATAAGGTGCAGCCTGGCACGCAGATGGAGTTTGTAGGCGAGGAGATTGGAGGAAGCAGACAGGATGCAGACGAAACGTTTTGGACCTTTTCCTGTGGGAAAGTTTTAAAGCACTGTGATATATCTGATTTCTCTTTGGAGAGGCGCTTGGGCATGTGCTGGGTTGGGGGGTGGAGAATCGACAGTGCGGATAAGGAGCCAAGTTAGGAGCTCTCTGAGACAGTTCTGGGGTGTCACTTAAGGCTGGCACTCAGATGGGATGAGGTGTTGGGCTCTGAAGTAGTTTCTCGTGAGGTGAAATTGGAGGCATTTGGTGAAATTAAGGGCAAGAGTCTATCCTAAGGTGAGTGGGGTGAGCGTCCATCCTGAGGTGGAGTGGGGTGAGCGTCCATCCTGAGGTGAGTGGGGTGAGCGTCCATCCTGAGGTGAGTGGGGTGGGAGTGTCGTCCTGAGGTGAGATGGGGTGAGTGTCGCCCTGAGGTGAGATGGGGTGAGCATCATCCTGAGGTGAGTGGGGGTGAGTCTCGTCCTGAGGTGAGTGGAGTGAGTCTCGCCCCTGAGGTGAGTGGGGTGAGTGTCGTCCTGAGGTGAGTGGGGTGAGTGTCGTCCTGAGGTGAGTAGGGTGAGCGTCCATCCTGAGGTGAGTGGGGTGAGCGTCCATCCTGAGGTGAGTGGGGTGAGCGCCCATCCTGAGGTGAGTGGGGTGTGTGAGCGTCCATCCTGAGGTGAGTGGGGTGAGTGTCGTCCTGAGGTGAGATGGGTGAGTGTCGCTCTGAGGTGAGTGGAGTGAGCGTCCATCCTGACGTGAGTGGGGTGACATTCTGAGGTGAGTGGGGTGAGCGTCCATCCTGAGGTGAGATGGGTGAGTGTCGTTCTGAGGTTAGTGGGGTGAGCATCCATCCTGACGTGAGTGGGGTGACATTCTGAGGTGAGTGTGGTGAGTGTCTGTCCTGGGATACTGGGGCATGTGGAGGCAGATGCTTTGATTTCTGTGCAAAGGGCTGGATGTGAGGTGCTGAGAAGGCTCTGATGGGCCAGCCAGGCAGTGATTTAGATCACAGTGATTTCTGTGGCAACAAAGGGGAAAAACCCAGTATTTTAGCAAGGTCGGAACCCAAGAGCGTTTGGGCTGGAGTCTTGGCAACTTGGTTTTAAAATGCTTTTTTTTTTTTTGGACAGGATTGTAAAATGAATTTCATTTTACTGGTTTTGTTTTGGCGGCTACACGCCGATGGTGCTCAGGGCTTTCTCTGACTGTGTTCAGGGATCACTCCTGGTAGAACTTAAGGGACCCTATGGGGTGGTGGGGCTCAGACGTGGATGGGCTCTATGCAAGGCAAGTGCCCTCCCCGCCGTCCTATCACCCAGCCCCAAAAGTGAATGTTCAGTATCAGGTCATGTTCATAGATTCCTGAGTGCTCTTTAGAGAGAAGCAACCCAAATCCCAGGCAGGTGTGAAAAAGTAAAGATCTTTCCCTGACAGAAAAAATTCTCCAAAAATGTGGACTTTTTTTTTTTAAACCTGGAGAGCCTACATGTATTAAAGGCATAAAAAATTAAACCAGAAGGTCTTTAAATCCAGAGCGAGGTTCTAACACCGGGCTGAGCTGTCTCTGTGCTGGTGGTGGTCCGCTTGCCAATGTGTCCGATTGTTGATTGAAGAGCTTCTGCTCCCCACCCCCAGCCCCATCTTTAATCTTTATACACAGCCCAGCATTGATTGATCCTGTCTCAGAAGGGGAATCCACCTCCCTCTTGGCAGAACCTCAAGGTTGGGAGAAATGGATGAATAGTTCATGTCGGGAGGCTCTGACGGCCCTGGGAGAAAGACTTCGTGGGAGAGAGAGTTGAAAGAGGGTCTTGCGAAGGCTGTGAGATCTTCAAAGGCTGCGTCCAGCCATGGGAAAGTAAATGGAAGATTTTTTCTTTTTTTTTTTTTCTAAGTTGACTCGGAAGAGAAAAAGAAACAGCTGATGGTTTGTTGGCTTGTGTGGGAGGGTTCTCAGTGCTGATCACACTTGGGGTGGCCCTTCTCTCTTTAGGGTGCTACTTTTCAGGGCATTAGCTAGCTGCCTCTGCAGAGATGAGAGACAGAGAAATGGGGTGTGTTTGTGTGGCTTGAGAAGAACTTAAGAGCAGTGCAGATCCCAAGAGACTAAAGGTCCTTTTTAGGCTTCCCCGGCTGTGGCAGGAGGGGGCTGGGCCTTCCCGGAGAAAGACCTGCTCTTTGCCTGTCCGAGGGGGTGGCTGCCGCGTCCCCTGTGGTTTGCAGTGGCCTCCATTAATATGTCTTGTGAACGGCTTGTGTTATCTCTGTGCTGTGCAATCACAGGCCCTGGCCCATGGTGCGATAAGCTGGCTAAGACGAAAGCCTGTTTTGTACGGTCTGGGGACCTCAGGCACATCGCAGGGAGATGTTTTGTGTGTGTTTGATCTGACAGTGGGGAGGTCTTGATGCCAGTCTTGGCTGAGCCCTCAGTGCTGGGCTCTGACCTGAGCTTTCTTCAAAGAGACTTAGAGTTCATCCATGGGCACTTCGAGGAGGCAGGCAGATTGGGAGTGACTTTCTTTTAATTTTTTTTTGTTGTTTTTTGTTTGATTTGGGGGCTGAAGCTGGCTGTGCTTCAGGGTTTCTCCTGGCTCTGTGCTCAGGGATCACTCCTGGTGCAATTCAAGGGATCATATTCGGTGCTGAGGAATCAAACTCAGGTCAGCCTTGTGTGAGCCAGCCTTAACCCTTCTACTGTCTTTGTAGCTCTGATATGCAGATTTTTGTCGTTTATACTTTTTTTTTTTAAGGCGGGGGTGGTTTGGGCTATACCCAGAGTGGTCAGGGCTCACTCCTAGCTCAGTGCTTAGGGATCACACTGTGGTGGCTTAGGCACTCTGCGTGGTGTCAGGGATCAAACTGGAATGGGCTGTGTGCCCTTTGTGCTATCTCTCAGGTGATGCTTTTTTGTTTGGGGGCTACATCGAGTGATACAGGACTTACTCCTAGCTCTTCACTCAAGGAACACTCCAGGTTGGGCATGGGGGGACCTTTTGGTTGTTGGGGATCAAATCTGGATCTGCAGCGAGCAAGGCAAACACGTTACCCCTTTACTGTCACATTGGCCCAATGGTGATGCTTCTTTGCAGCTGATTTTTCTCCCTGTCATTGTCACTTTGCACACAGCCCTCAGCCCTGTGTTCAGACCCCATTTGGGCCTCTGGTGCCCAGACAACCCCTTTTGTTAAATGAGTGCTGTGTTTCTGCCTGATTTGAAAGGTGCCCTTCAGCACAGCAGAGCCTTTATTTCACCGTTGAGAGGCAGGCGCTGGAGAAGCCTGAACAGAAATCACTCTAAACCCAGGCCAAGCGTCTCCTCTGCCTCGGCGGCAAAGCTCACCCTGCGCAAGATGAAATCGAAGCAGCTGGTTACCTGAGAACTGTCTTGGGGAGTTCTCCAGACTGACAGCATGTGTTGGCCCCTTGGCCTCCTTCCCAGGACCGGTGAAAGCCGAGGGTCACGGCTTTCTGGTGCAGAGATACCTGGGGCGGGGATGCCCAGGAAGCAAGCAAGACTGGGCCATGCTGCTGGGCCATGTCCACTGTGAAATGCTAAGGCTCTGACCCTGCAGATTCTGAAGGGAAATGGGAGTGACCTCGAGTCTAGCCATCTGAGAGTGAGACAAACATTTATTCAATTTGTTTGCCTTCTTTGCCACACCCAATATGCTCAGAGCTTACTCCCTGGCTCTATGCTCAGAGATTAAACCATGTCAAGGCAACCCCCCCATCCTTTTTTTATTTTTTTTTTTTGCTTTTTTGGGTAACACCCAGCAATGTAGGGACTTATGGGATGCTGGGGATCGAACCCGGTCAGCTGCGTGCAAGGCAAACACTTTAGCCCCTGTACTATTGCTCCAGCTCACCCCTCCCCTTTTTTAAAAGAAAGTATCCAGAACTTAAGTCATCCTATTATTCCAAGTTCTGCCTTTTTCTCCTATAAATTTACTAAACTTGCTATTTGGGAAAATTAGGGCTGATGTAAAATTCAATCACTTAGAGGTAGTTCAGTTTGAACTTTTTACAATATTTTTTGTTACAGTAGCTGTGGGATTAACTTCAATGATTTGAAACAGACTCTTTGTCTCTCCCCACCCCCAACAGTGAGTGATCAGGGCTTACTCCTGGCTCTGTGCTCAGGAATCACTGCTGGCAGGGCTCGAGGACCTCATGTGATGCTGGGGATAGAATCAGGGTTGTTTGTGTGCAAGGCAAAACCCTGCCCTCTCTACCGTCTCTCCGGAGTCTTTGTCTTTTTAGCAAGGCTGCTCTGTGCAGGGCGCAGAGAAGGCTTACTACACAAGTTCTGACTCCACGTTTGGAATTTTTTCAACCCACTTTATTTATCACTTGGGTTGTTCAGGGGGAGAGACAAGCTGGCTTTGCTAGGCAAAGACTGGCTAGACAAGTTTTGTCCTTTGGGGTAATTGTGGAACCTTCTGGAAAGTGATTGAGGTCACCAGTATAAATTCTGAGTTTTCTATAGACTGGTCAGCTAATCTCTGCCTCCCCCCAGCCTTATCTAAGGAGAATCATTGCAGAAATGAAAACATGTGTTGCATGGGGAACCCCAGCTTCATGGGACCCTCTGTCCCATCACCCCTGGTGTATACAGACCAGAGAAAAGTAAGTTTGGGGATAAGCCTCACTTTCAGACTAAAGTCATACATTTCAGAAAGTTAAGGACTGGTTCTGTACACACAGGGACGTGGAGCTAAATATGCAGTTCTATTTTCATTTTCACTTTATGCCAAAGCAAAAGCATTGGGAGATAGGCTATAAATGTATAAGTAAGTCACTACGAGAATAGCCCCTTGCAAAATGCAGATTCGGGAAGGCTAAATATTTTCTCACATACTTTTTAATGCACATGAATAACCGAACCCTGATCAAGTTCCCAAGAGACAGATGTTGTATAACTACTTACCCTTGATGGTGGTGATGGGCCGTACACAGATCTGTCTGTGTGACCCTTCAGCAGGCCTTTGGTGGTCTTAGCTCTGCCACTCCAACAAGCTCAAGAGACTAGACAATATAGCCACAACTAGGTGACTTAGCCACTGCCATGCATTTGCTTGGGGTTCTGGAGGTTGCAAAGCCTAGACTCAGGTGCTTTGGGATTGAGTTCTGTGACCTTGTTTTAACTGCAAAGTCCCTTCAACCCACATTCTTACCTAGTGGTGAAAGGAAATTCTGTCTTGACCTCATGTAAGGGCATGCATCCCATATAGGGAACCCAATCTCGAACCCTAAAATAAGATGCAGCACCCTAAATCTTTCACACCAGAACTAAGACTTATTTATGAGTGTGGAGGTAACACACCCATGCAGACCATAACAGCGCTTGGCCCTTAAAGCTCTGATAATTCCCAGTCTGGTCAGTTATTTCAGATGATTTTTTAAGGGAGGGGTTCAGGGCAATACAAGCGATTGAATCCGGGGCTCGGATGTGCAAGGCAAGTGCTCTCCCGCTTGAGCTGTATCCCTAGCCCTGTGTCAGATTCTAACTTGAGTCCCATTTTTCAGTGTTTGTGTTATCTTGGACCTGGTTGGAAATACTCTGGTGCAGTTGGAAAGCTATCATAGTACAAAGCCCAAGGTAACTCAGGTATTGTTTTAAAATAGCGTGTGTAATATTCTCCTTTTCTGGCACTTAAACAAATCCCTTCCTGTTCTGCATAATTGGATTGCATTTTAGTTTTATGGCAAATAAAGATCCATCATACATTTCTATTAGAGAAACAAGCCCATGTGGCTAGCCCGAAATGGGATGTTTGCTCTTGGTTGTGCTGAAGTCGAATGTCTCGGAGTTGAGTCCGCTTTCAGAAAAATCATTTCTATGAATATTGAGGATGAGGAAAGACTCTGTGATCTCAAGGTTACATGCAGGCATAGATTTCACATCAAAACAAATATTGAGAAGACAGAAAATGAAATGCGTGAACACCAAGGCAGGCAGAGACTAACGGAATTATGGATCATGCAGTCTGGCGTCTAACTGGAAAAAGCACACGGATTCCTGACTCAGGTGTGTCCGTGTGTGTGGATCTGTTTTATGGAGCGTGTGGTTCATGCCTTGGGTGCTTGCAAGGAGCAGAACGAAGTTGAGCTGCAAGGAGACTCTGGGACAAGCCGTCAAAAGGTGTGGATTGTGGGTTCCTGCCTCATTCCTAGCACTGAGCCACTGGGGTTCACAGCGACTGCAGCCCTGCCTTTATCAGGTAAACCTACCTCAGGAGCTCCCCACGCTGCGTGTTCCTGCAGGCACTCATGTTCTGTGCCTTGAGACCCAACTCTGTAATGGATCCTGAATGTTCTTTAGTCTCGCTATCCTTTTAAAGTATTCAGGCACATTGAGGCTGGAGCAGTAGCAGCAGGGAAGCTCTTGCTTTCCAAGAGCCAACCTGGGTTCAATCCCAGCACCACAGATGGTCCCCTGTGTACTGCCAGGATTGATCTGTGAGCACAGATAGGTGTTCCTCCTCGCAGTGCAGACACAGGATAGAGATATCACAGGGGTAAGGCACTGGCCTTGCGTCCTCATTTGATCCTGCTGACCACATATGGCTGCACGTGTGACTCCTGAGCACAGAGCCAAGAATAGCCCCTGAGTGTCACAATGCAAAACAACAACAAAAAGCCAAAAAGCATCAGAAAAAAATCCAGGCCTGGCAACCAGAGAGAGACCAATAGGCTAGTGTGCATTCGGGAGCCTGGGTTGAGCCCTGCCTCTGCTTGCTCTCCAGAACATGGAGGCAGAAATAGCTCCCGAGCATCACCAGGTGTGGCCTCCACAGGGAAAATGCCATACACAAAAATGCAGGCATAATTCCGATCATAAAATTCTCCCTTTAAAGTATGCAATTTTAGACTTTCCCCAAAAAAAACTTAAAAATAATTCATTGTGTGGCTCCGCTACCCTTCATATTTATCTGTTCAACAGCTGACGCTTTCCTTTTTTTTTTTTCCTTTTTCTGATCTGTGGAGACCTTTTTGTCACTGTAACTTACCCCATTTGGGACAAGGGCTGGTTTCTCTGGAAGAAATAGCGCCTTTATCTCGGGGCTGCTCTATAGAAGAGACTAGACTGGTGTCAGTGGACTGAGCTGACTGGAGCACTGAAGACAGAGGATGGAGCAGGGTGTTCTCCTGGCGTGGTACCTGGCAAAGTTCCACTTCCCTGATCCGTCACTGGTGTAAGTGGAGGTTCCCGTCCATCAGGGAGCTTGACTCAGACCCGTTCCCAGGGACAGGTTGCTGGTTGTCGAGCATTTGTTTCCACACTGGCCAAAGAAATACTTGGAAGCAAGTTCTGGACACTGGCTGATAGATACTTTGTCTTAGTAATGTCACTTTTAGCGTTTTCCTCTGGAAGTCATCAGAATCACCATGAACAGAGACTCCTGAGAGGGGAATAGTTGCAGAGTACATCAAGCTTTGCTTTTTAGCTGTGTATTGCAGTGACCACTCTGCTTGTGAAGTAAAGAGCATGAGAGGGTGGAGCAGAGTGTGTGACTCCTGAGAGCTGTCGGAGGCTCGGAAACCCTAGTGAATTGCATTTGGGGAGCATTTCCGAGTGTCTGGTTCCAGTGTTGGTTATGGACTTCCAGGCTTTGTGCTTGGGAGTCACTCCCAGAGTTGCTTCCGGGACTGGGTTTTAGGGGACTTTAACTTGGGACTCTAGCATGCAAAGCCCGCTTGTAGCTCTTGGTGCCGTCTCTGGGGATTCATTATCTGGTGGTGGTGGTGTGTGTATGTACATGTGTTGTGAGCAAAGGCAAGTTGTGTGTTTCTGATTGGGAAGTTTGAAGGCTGTGGAGGGAATGATTGGGTCGAGCCTGGAGTTGAACTTATCCTGCAGCCTGTCTCCTCCTTTCTGCCTTCCTCTTTCCTCTTCCTCCCTTTCCAGCTCCTCTCATATTTCTGCAATTCATCGGTGGTGCGTATGTCAGGGGGAATGAAGGAGGAAGGCAGCTCCATTTGCTCTTCCCAGAGACTCTTAGACATGGGGCAGAGCGGTTCCTTGCTCTCCCTGTGCCCAGCCGTTCATGAGGCAGTCGGGAGGCATGGTGGATTCTAGCCTTGGCCCACCACCCCGGCAGAACCTCACAACAAGCCAGACGACCCCCCCACCCACTCCATGGGTGCCGCCATTTTCCACATCCGGACTTCCCTCTCTTCAGAACTCCACCCAACCGACCAGCCCATCACAGCCCGGCCGCGCAGCGGTTCATCAATAAATGCTTTATTTGGAGGTGTTTAAAGAATATGCCTCCCGCACGGCAAGCCTAGCAAGCTGCTCGCTTTGTATTTGACATGCCAAATGCCAGTAACAATTATATTAGGTCATTCCCATGACCTAATATAATGGTTTTTAGGCTCTTTATGTTCCTGTAGCAAGCCGATGCCCTTTGCTCTACTGGCATGAGACAGGACATATGGAGATATTACTGGTGCCCGCTCTAGCAAATAGATGATCAACGGGAAGATCGTGATCGTGACCCCCAGTGGAGAATGTGTCTCCATTTCAGAAAAGCTGGACCCACAGCTGTTATGTGTGTGAACACGTGTCCTGTGTGCACACGTCCATTCATACACATGCTCTCCCACCTGCACACTGAGGCAGGGCCTCTGTTGTTGTTAGCACGCTAATTCGAAACAGCGTGGGTAATGCTTTTTGGAACCTAGATGTTAGTCTGTGGACTAGTTGCAGTGGTTGAAGTGAATTTCTGCGCACATACTCTGCCTCTTTGGTCCTGCCAAAGGTTGCTGAGGCCGAATTCATGCAGTTGGGTGTTGTCGAAGAAGAGGCAGTGGGCCTTATGCAGTGATCCCAAGACTTGCCCTTCCCTGAGCCCTGGGCAGAGGAGCTGCTGGGGCTGGTGCTCGTAAATCTTTCTGAGCAGAGCAGCTGCGTGAGCAGCCTCGGGCTTCAGCGTCTCTCCGCCCGCTCAGAGGGAGGGATTTTCTCTCAGAATGAGTCGGCGAGGAAACCAGACCACATTGCTGGTGGTGGCTGGCTAGAGCCAGCGGCCCCTTTCCTTTGGACTTCTGTGACTGTGTTAGCACTGTATGTACACACACACACACACACACACACACACACACACACTATGTCATGATGCTTGGGGCGGTGCCCAGTGGGGGCTCCCGGTGGTGGTCAGGAGCGTATTTGGAGCTGGAGGTGGATCACAGGCTCCCGACACGGAGCCTGAGCTCAGCGCATCGAGCCATCCCTCGGCCCCCTTGGCAGGGTTATCTGGTTGAGCTGTCATCTGAGAGGAGAGTTCCTCCGTGCAGCTGAGCTCTGTGTGTGTGTCCCAGGGCTCTTGGGGCACCCATAGGTCCTCGCTGTTGTGAATGAGCTCTTTTGCACAAGCACTTTAGAGCCACGTGAGTGTTCACCATGAGAGTCTCTGGCTCCTTCCTGCTCCCACTCCCGCTCTCCTCACTCCCTTTGCGTTCCCTCAGCCTGTGCTCTGTGACTGGCAGAGGTTTTAAAGCCAAAGGGAAATTGAGTTGGGGCTGGGGGAAGAGCTCAGTGGTTGTGACAGGTAGTCTGCAAACAGGGAGGCCCGGGCTTACTCCTGCCTTCATAGCGTCCCCAGCACTGCAGGACATGATCCCAGAGCAGTGAGTCAGGAGTAGGCGCTCAGCACCACAATGTCCCCAAACCCCTTGTCCCAAAATGCACATATGTGTGCAAATTTGTATATGTATTATCAAATGTATAACCAGTATAAAAAAAAATGCATTACTAATTTATATGCTATAGAAAGTTTTCATTAACTTCTAAAATATATCATTGTTTATATTATGTAGTTATATAAATAATAGAAAGCATCAATTTTAATATAAAATAATATAAAGCATAATGAACTCTAGAAAACGTGCAGCTACACACACAAATTCTGTAACTTCAGTGATTTTGCAGGGACAGAGAGCCTGAAATTTGATTGTTTGGCATTGATAGTAGTGTCAAACCCCTACTTATCGGTCACTTCCTCTGACACTGGGCACACAGCTGCCAGTCCCACCTGTCCGCTCCCTGTCCCCAGGAATGGTGCCCAGATCACGGAGGAGAAGGCTTAGCCTTCGAGAGGTGGTGAGGCGATGGCCAGGACGTGGCCCCATCTCACCCAGCCCCTCTGCCCTTCCCGAGCTGCCCTGTGTGTGTGGCCCCACATCTGGTTCCTCCCTCTCTGCTTCTCTCCTCTCTCTCTGCACCCACCTGGGAGCTGAGCTCCCCCAGACCAGGGCAGCCCAGCCGTGGACCATACCTCCCCTTCTTCTGGCTCGTGCGCTCTCTTGCCCTCTGGCTGCTCCCATACATCTTCATCCTTTCGGCCGCAGGTTTTCCTTCTCTTCCTCAGGACCCTAGTGCTCTTCCCAGGCCTGAGCTGGCTATACCAGAGAATTTGAGTTTTTGCTTTCTTTCCTGACATGAGGCTGACTGACGTGAGGCTGAGCGGACACAGTGAAACACATTTGCTGGAGAGATTCCTGCCTGGGTTCTCACAGGTCCTCGGGACCAGTGTTTGAGAAGAGCTGCAGGTGCACCTGGGCAGATGTGTGGACTTTGTGAATGTGGAGCGCACCGTGAGGCTAGGCCGAAGAGTCTCTGCCCTGGGCAGAGCGGCCTGAGCCCTTCCCCGCCGCTCAATGCTTTGCTCAACCCTAACAGGGCCCACATCAGTTTCTCTACTTGACATTAGCTGCATCACCGCTTCATTCAGATTCTTGTGGGTTCCTGGTCCCTGAAAACGGCATATATCAGGAAAGCAAGGAATTATGCTTCCAGGCGTGCTCTCCAATTCCCTACTTGTGCCAGAGAGGGAAAAGTGAAGAGGGAAAAATGTACCAGAGAGGGGAAAAGCGTTGCTAAAGTCACTTTCTGGGCCCACCTGGGACACGTAGCTAGCTCAGTGCTGACCACAGGAGAACAGCCACGGCACTGAGCTGTGTGTTGAAGTTTTTGGATAATGGAGCCGGAACAGCGTGTGTGGCTGGAGCTGGGAGCTGTGTTCCTTTCCTTTCCGGTTTTGTGGCTGCCTTAAGCCTCAGGGCTGATGGGAACAGACTGAGAGCGGCAGGATCTGGGGAGCCTGGTGGTTGTTTATTTCCTAGACCTGCTCAGGCTCAATCTCTCTTCTCCCTGCCCCTCTCTTCTCCACCCTGCTCTTTCCAAAGCTGCCACCAGTGAGGCAGTCTGTCTCCTTGGAGAAAGGGGCTGGAATTTCTCTGACATTGACACTAAGACTGAAGTGCTATTTGTCAATGCAAATCTCCTTGCTTAAAAGCATCCATCGAATGGAATAAAACCCAAGGCCTTTACTGTAACCTCCAATGGCCCCATCTAGCCTCCAGCTTCATCTTTCACCTGCCTCCATGGCTGTCTTCCCAGTACTCCTGTGCAGACTCTCTTCTTTAGCCTACTGGTTCCTGAGGCATGGACTTCTTGGAGCTTTCCTCAGTACCTGATGATAGAAGCCCCCTCCATTCACTCACGCATCCCTGCATTCATCAGCTCCATAAGTATCTGAGAGTGCCAAGGTCTGTTGTGAATCTGGGACACATTGTGTGTACACAGACAAAGTCCAGTTCTCCCTGAATTGGGAGTTCCTCTTGCTCACCCTCCTCCAGGCCTGGACACCTCCTCTTAGACGAGCGACTGACTGGAACTTGCTCTGGCCCCTCTTAGTCTTAGCTGTCTTCCTGAAGCCCTCCAGGCCACTGTTTCCAACCTTTTTTCTAATCATGGCCCCCTTCCAACCTTTTTGTGACCTCCCCACCAAGCTGCCATCCTACTGGTTGTCTCTCCCAGCACATGCTATGGTCCCCCCGCCCCTAGGTGATTTTTCCCTCTGTGTCTTCTGGGAACATCCCAGGGCACTTGGGTTTTCTCTCAGCCAAGCATTTATCGCTCACCCAAATTCATTCTTAGCACCACTGCCTGTGGCACTCTGGAAATATTCCTGGCTCAGTGCTCAGGGGTTCCTCTGGGCTGTGCTGGGGAAACGTAGGTAGTACAGGGCTTGTACAAGAGCTGGCTACATGCTAGGCAAGTGCCTCAATCCCTCTGATAGTTTTGTGCTGTGAATCCCTGCTCGGCCCCCCAGCCCTGAGTTTTGAGCCTTTTAAAGCAGGGATTCCTTTGTCGGGGTTGGCACCTAATAAATGCTGAATAAAAACTTGTTGAAGAAGTGAAGACTGCTGTTAACACAGGAGGTCTTTCTAAAAAAAAAAAATCATTCTCTCTGCAGTCATTTCAAACAAAAACTCATTTTCTGCATTGCCAGAAGCTAGGCGTTGGCCTTTGACCAGTAGGGAGGCACTGATTGTGTGGATGATGAGTTTGCTGTCAGTCAAATCTTTGCTTCTTTATGGGTAATTTGTCTTCCTGGTTGCTTTTAGATTTTCTTCCCTTGCTGTTTTGCAGGATCATTAGGATATGTCCAGGTGCGGATTCTTGTGTTGATTTAGTGTGCTTATTAATTCTGGGAGCTCATACTTCCTTTCATTCTGGAAACTTCTCACATTGTCTCTTATCCTCTCTGAATCTCTTTTGCGATGCAGAGATTGACTCACAGCATGTCCTATTTCTCCTTTCTTTCATATCTTTTATCTCTTGTCTTTTCTTCACATTCTGGGCCATTTCCTTCCGACTTTGAGTTCACAAACCTTCTCTATCATTTCCTGTTTAAACTGCCCACAGCG
The DNA here is from genome assembly GCA_021461705.1 of Cryptotis parvus. Lineage (NCBI taxonomy): Eukaryota > Metazoa > Chordata > Mammalia > Eulipotyphla > Soricidae > Cryptotis > Cryptotis parvus. Next base: position 168,520 of record JAJIBD010001224.1, read on the forward strand.
TTTGTGAAGGGGTGCTTGAAGTGCACAGATGAAGTAGAGGTGGTTTGCTCCACGTCCAGACTCAGGTAACTCACCCAAGTCAGGGGAAGCCATCAGCCTCCCCCAGTCCTGAACTCCGCCCTCAAAGAGGCTTTCTGACTCTTCCTCACCGTTCTCATCTCCCCCAGAGTTTCCTAGAGCTGGAACTTCCCAAAGCTTTCTTTTGTGTCATGGCCTTTGAGGTTTGTATCTTTAACGATGAATAGTTTCCATTCTGCAATATTTTTCAGATTTGTCTATTTTTTGCCACAGTGTTCTGTTACTTCATTATTTATCTTGTTGCTTTTTTTAAACCTCTTTTGATACGTTTAGACCTGCTTACTTTATATAAGCTGCCATAATCTATTAGGGAAAGCCTGCCTAATTTTTTGCTCTTTATGTCACATGTACAGTGGTATTTTTCCTGTGACTGTAATTTTGATGTTGTTTGTTTTGTGGTCACACCCAGTGGTGTTCAGGGCTTACTCCTGGCTCTGTGCTCAGGGATCACTCCTGGTGGTACACAGGGGACCCCCATATTGTGCTGAGGATAGAATCAGGACCAGCTGTGTGGAAAGCAAGTGCCTTAACTCCTGTACAATATCTGTGGCCCCTCTGTAATTTCTTATAGCAAAGGTAGCTTCACCACCTTTCTCCCCTGTAGGGTTCAGTGCCTGGGGTGGAAGGAATGTCCGTATCTGACAGTACAAGGGTAGCACAAAGTCAGAACCCAAAGAGATTTGCTCCTTTTGTAGGTTTAGATTTTCCACTTCTTCCAAAATGTGTTTGCACTGCTTGAAGTTCTGTGTGTCAGATAGTTCTCCCCCCTCTAGACACCGGCCAGCATTTCACACCTGTTTCTTCCATGAAGGGGCAGCAGTATGGATCTGGAATGATCTCGGCCATGCGAGGCTAGTCCCTCTGTGGCAGGACCACCCTGTCTCCTGCTCCCTGCCGGGAATGGCTGTGGAGTGACCTGTCTTCCTCCCCGCCCTGGCCATGCTTGCATCGCCTGCTCATGACTTTTCTGGGTTTAGCTTTTTTGCTTTGCTTCTGGCTGTTGTGTTTCATCCTGGCAATTGGCATATAAGAATAGACTGTTGATGCCCAGTCCAGACCTGCTGAACTTAAATCCTTGTAAGAAGGACCTAAAGCCCTCTGTTCTTAAAGTGCCCCACATAGATATTCGTATCTGATGAGGTTAAAAAAAATTGCCAATCTTTTGGGTTCTAATTTGTGATGTTACCAGCCTTTAAGGGTCCTTCCTGTTTGGGTCAGGGTTTCCTTATCTTACCTGTCACATCACGAGTGGGTGTGGATGTCTAAGTGAAGGAAAGTGGTGGAGGTGGGGGGGAAAGCCCTTAGAGTGTGTCAGCTTCTCCCAACCAGGACTCAGGAGTGGCTGGGGAGGAAGCCCCCTGTGAGACGGTCTCTCCGCAGTCCCGGACGGGTCTCCCAGAGGCGGTCTTCACTATAGAAAGAATGACGCTTATTTCAGAGAGCTAGTTCCTAAAAATCTCCCTGCAACTCACTGCCTGCACAACTGAATCCAGCTGCTGGCAACTCAGCCCATTTCTGGACCAGGGTTAAAGTCATGTGTCCAGAGACCCCTTGGGAATCTCATCCCCATAGACAGGCCACTAGAAGGTCAGGGGTTAGAGGGTCTTCGCCTCTTTGGTGGTGGTGGCGGGTATGATAACTGCACATCACACTGTAGGTGTTAGCATTGTGTAAATATGTCACCTTAGGAATGATGGTTAAAGCTAGAAGCAAAAGCACACTTAGAGCCGACAGACACACAGTCACCCTCACACAGTCACAAACATACTCATACACCCTCACACACAGGCATATAGACACGCTCAGATTCACAAGCTCTTACATACATTCATGCATCTATTCATACACTCCACTCACATATTCTCACATAGTACACTCCCATTGCACACATACACTCACATTCACACACTCCCCCCACACACGAACGCTCATACTTGCACTTAACATACAGTCTCTCACACACAGAGAGTGCTCCTGGGAGATGTACCGAGCCTGAGGGAGGTCTCTGTCTCTCTGTTTGTCTCTGTCTCCCTCTCTCTGCAGCCTATATTGGTTGGCCTGGCAGTTGGGTCAGCTCTATAAGTGGACTGTGCCCCAGCCTGCCCTGCCTGTAGCTCAGCACCCACTGTAGGAGCAGCTCCCTCCTCTTCCCCTTTGCTTGGATCCACAGCAGGTCGGATATGCCGACAATTCCTCAGGACTCCAACGTTCACCACACTAAATAGACAGAGCCAGGGCCGGAGAGACGGTGCAGCAGGTAGGGCTTTTGCCTTACACGCAGTCGACCTGATTTGATCCCCAGCACCCCATATGGTCCTCTGAGCCCTCCAGGAGTGATCCCTGAGAGCAAAGCCAGGAGTAAGCCTTCAGCATTGCCAAGTTTGGTTCCCAAACCAAAAAAAAATATGCATAAGATAGTCATATTTCCCTGATCAGGCCGAGTGCAGGACCAACAGCAGAAACTGCCCTGCACTTCCGTTGTGTGTTGTGTCTCTGAAGGATGCTGTATATTCTTCGTTGCACCCAGTGGTACTGGGGAAGGGGGTCCAGTGGCGCTGGGCAGCAAACCCGGCCCTCCTGTTTGTGAGGCCTGTGCTTCAGACCTTGGGGCCATGCCCTAGTCCCGCAATGCCTTAACTTTCAAACTAGTCTGAGCCACGGAGGGGAGTGCCTCAGAGAGAGAGCAATGGTGATGACGCCTGGTTTTGAGAACTCATTTTCTCAGTGGCTTGGTGGCTCTGAAAGAAATATGTTTTCTCTTGCATTTGATTTAAAAAAAATAGGAGGAAAACAAGCCAGCTTCTGCTTTCTGGTCTCCGAACACGCTTTGCATGTGTCTTTTCCCTGGGACCGCCAATTTAATTCAGGAATGATCTAATTATGAGGAAGTGAATCCCGTCCTCAGGAAGCTCAGAAGTTTCCTATCTTGGGAGAAGCCCTGGCAGATGGTTAGTTCAGCGCAAATTTACCTGGGGATTGGGGCTTTAGACTGACAGCTTTTTTTCCTCAATTAAGTACAAATGCCAAAAAGGACCGCATCGAACTTGATGCAAATAGCTATGGCTGCTGGCCTTGCTAGAGTTTAAGCCTGCACCAGGTAGGTGTCAGCCAAACTTGGAGAGAGATGAGGGCTCCCACTGTTCAGGGAAAGTAGAGCCCAGGCAGGCACCAGACGTACAAGACCCCCTTTTGAGGCCGGTATTTCTCTTTTTCCAGGTCAGCAGCTTTATTTAGGCCTCTATCTTGGTGTCCTGGCTGTCAGTGATTCATTAGGCATCTCCTGCACCTTGCCTTTGTCCTGGCCCTAGTGGTGCTGGGTGGGGGACTCCGTGAGCCTCTGTGTTTATAATCGCTTTATCTGGCCTCACTCTGTGTCCTCTGCTGACCCCCCAAAATTCTCTTCACATCCCACCGGCTGAGGCCTCCTGACCAGCCCTGTGCATGGGGCATACAGGACCCAGCTGCTCCAGCAGGTTTCAGAACCTCTCTGAAGGCCAAGGTGGGCGCCAGCCCCTGACGCAGGCATGTGCTCTACAGGCTGCAGTGTGCAGCTGGGATGCCGGACTCCTCTCCCCCCCCTCCGTTGCCTGAGAGGCACATGGCCTGTGCCTAGCACTGCGCAATATATGCAGAACCAGAACCATGGGTTTCCCAGGACGCAGGGCTTTGAGGCAGGCATTGTGGAGGGGCTTCGTGGCTCCCCAGCTTTCCCAACCGTGCAGGGCACAAGGCCATGTGTCCTGCTCTGTCGTTTCTGGTGACAAACCCCAGTGTTATTTCTCCCTCAATGGGAAACACTGCAGCTGCCTTATCGAGGCCGTTGTCAGCCCGCTATCAGGGTGCTGAGTCTCTGTGTCAGCTGTTTGGATAATCCCTGTCATATGTGATTACATTTCTACCTCTGCTCCAGAACATCTTGGTATAATTGGTTTGATAAACTTGAACTGGGTTTAGTTTTACTGGAATATACTTTCACCTTCTCTCTGTGGGACTGAGGTGGTTCTGAGTGGGGTAGGAGGCTCTTTACTGGGAGATGCCTGTTACTCAGGGTGCCTGGGAACCTCCGGGTCAGCTTCCGGGGTGGAAATGAGATTTTCTTCCCTCATCTGCTCAAGCACGATGAATGTGTCTGTGTTCTTTGGGGCCCAGACTTCATTCATCAGCATGGTGGCTGAAACTTTGGGATGCAGCTCTTGTGTGGTCTCTGTCTCTCCCGGAAGTTGGATGTGTTTATGGAGCTGTTTCATGGAATCCTGCTTTGTTTCAGACAGAGTTGACGAGGAAAAGAAACCTTACTTATTTTTTTGCCTTCTCTCTCTTCTCCATGACACTCTGCTCCTGAAGGCAGAGAAGAGAACATTGAGCATCAACAAGGGGGTGTGTAAGGTAAATTCAATATTTTGGTTCACTGGGGTGAAGCGGAAATGCAGAAGCTACTTGGATCTATTTTTTCCCCTCCACTGACATCAGTTTGTCTTACAGTGTTGCTCTCAAAGAGCTCCAAGGCATCTGGGGAAAGCAGTTTCAGAGTAGAGAGTAATGAAAAGTCTGGGAAAGAAGAGATAGTTGGGATAGGTAAGGGAGTGTGTCTCTGGTCCTGGAAGGCTGGTGTGGCCATGCAGAAAGTTGGGGCCCTGATGTGAGGTAGGTACAGAGCTGCAGGCCAAGGCTGAGGGATTCTTGCTGGATTGAGGATCAGGATTGAAATTTAAGCCTGGGGTCAGCTAGGTGCCATGTAAGCTTTGCAAGCACATGGGATGGTGTGGTCTGAGCGGCGCATTCAGGAAGCAAACCGGAGTGGTACATGGAGGCACCTTTGCAGTTCTTTCTTCAGAGGGAAGTATAATAGGGGCCGAAGGTTTGCCGCTGCTTGAGCAGTAATTATTTTCAAGAACGTGTCTATGATGAAAAATAGGACACACACGTACCGAGATGTCCCTGTGGCTGTCTACTCAGCCTGGCCTCGCGAGATGGAGCCCAACTCTCTCCTGGGGATGTGGACCCCTTCCCCCTCCTCATCAGGAATCTTGGCCGATCTTGCAGCCCTTGTGGGAAGCTTTTTGGGATGCTGGTGAGGTGAGTGGGTGGACACGTCATCAGTGCTGGTTGGCCCTGGTTGTTCCCGTGGACAGTCTGGGGGGACAGGAGGCTGCAGCGGAAGGTAATTTCACATGGAACTGAGCCTGGCTGTCTGTTCTCTCTTGACCTGATGTTCTATTTGCAATCTTAATATTTTGTTCAACGTGATTTTTTTGCATGAGCAGTCATAGTAATTTATATTGTTTGGCTTTGTCTAGTGCCAGAGGCCACTCCTGATGGTGTCCTAGGATGGAATACTGGGATCCAACTCTGGTTTGCTGTGCAAGGAAAGGGTCTTACCCACTGTGTAATCTCACGGGTCCCTGAACATCCCATGTTTAAAATATCGTATGGAATGATTATTCACTATTTCAGTCACTGTCTCTTTTTGACATTCCCTTAAAGTCAGTGCCTGCGGCGAAGTTGCTCGCTTGCCTTGCACAGTTCCCAGAACAGAGCACCGGTTTTCTCGGGGCTTTCAACCTCTCCCTCCATGCCGCCCCTCCTTGCCCTATCTGCCCACTGACACCGAACGAAACAGGCGACAGATAAACCCAAAGTGCCCTCGCACCTCCCTTGGCCTCACTGCAGGCCCTTGCCTGCCCTGGAATCTGGTGAGCTTGGCCCGAGCCCACTCCAGCCTATCCACTAGTGTTTTAGCAACACTGGGGAGAACATTCTATGGAATTTCCTGTCCAGGCTTGCGGTCCCTCGCTGGGGCTAGGGCTCAGGACAAAGCCTCTTTCCTGGAGCTCTGCTGGACAGCAGTGTGACTTGGGAGCCCAGCCCAGCGCACCGATACTGCGTTGATGTCTCACTCGGCCCAGAGTGTCCTCTCAGCCATACAGACACAGCCCCGTGAGTGAGGAGGGAGAGGTGGGGGGGTCTGGGCCTCACTGTTTGTAGCAATCAAGGTTGCTTAGAAGAAAGCTGACGGGGCTTGGGAGGGTCTCCTGGTGCCAATGCCCTCGTCCCTGCCTTAGCTGACACCCCGGAGACCCGGATGGGGGAGAAGGAGACAGTTTCCGAGCCTCTGGCTGGCAGGGCCCGGGCACGCCAGGGGTTGAGGCCCTTTTTGGCACCCTTGTGGGTTTCAGCAGGCCCCTGGGAATGGTGGCACCCCGGAGCAGGGATCCATTTGTTCTCACTGCAGAGCAACGTGTCATTAAAGCCTCCCCCTGATTCTAGGTTTCTGTGCCTTTTCCTTCCGAACTACATTAGACCCCTAAGTGGCTTTATTGCCACTAGGGAGAGGCAGATGCAGACAGCTTTGTAATTGGACAACCATGCTCTTGTCTGTATTCATTGTTCTCAAACCCGCTATTACAGGGGAGGGGGAGGGGGCGCCTGTCCTGGTGTGGTTCAGGAGAGCATCCCTGGCCTCCTGCACCTCCAGCAGCAGCGCTGGAGCCATGCGCCTTTAAATTCCCCTGCTTTCCTGTGTGCTGCCCTGCCAAGCAAAGCCCTGCCTTAAACCTGCAGAGTTAAATTTACCCAGACTGACAACTGTATATGCGGGGTTTAGTTACATAACAGCAGTTGCTGCTTTTCACGTCGTGCTAATCCAAACACAGGCTCCAAGCGGCCACGGGAAAGCCACCTTCCGTTGGGTGCCTGCACCGCACCAGGGACTGGATTATGTGTCTTTAAATGTTTTACACGCGGCAACAATTATCCCATTATCCCGACTTTGGTGCCATTAGGTGACTTTTTAATAACTTAATTATTAGGTTAGCAGACGCTGTGTGCACATGTGCGATCTGTTAATTTATGCTGTTTGAAATAAAATCCAGTTGTTTGCGATGGGTTTCATAATATTATGGCGAACTCAATGCTAGGGCTGCTGGCATGGAAAAGCTGCTCGCCGGGACGTGGCGCAAGACTCCGCGGGCCCTGCGAAGCCTTAAGAGCTTCTGCTCTGACTTCTCCAGGGCTCCGCCCGGACTGTCATCCCAGAGGAAGCTCATAACAGCCCCGCTGCTGATGGCCGAGGACCCGTGGGGGGCAGGCTCAGAAGCTTCAGAAACCTGGGCAGCCACTTAGAGACTTGGGGGGTCCTCAGGAGACCAGTGACCCAAGCTCCTATGTGACTGATGGCTGCAGATATTCAGCCAAGCTGACCCTTTGCTGGTCCTGTTTATTGACATTTGGGTAAAGGTGATTCAGAGGAGCAGAAGTCATGGCTGGGGACAAATTTAGGTGAATTCAAATTCTTTGATTTAACCCCATTGAGACCCAGCCAAGGGATAGTATAACTGTTGTTTGTTTGGGGCAATGCTTGGGGCAATCCCTGGCTCTGTGCTCATGAATGCCCCCTGGTGGCGCTACTCAGGGGCCCATTGGTGGCTCCGGGGATTTCAAATCATGCTTGCTGGCAATACAGCCGTATATACAGCAAAGCGAGTGCAAAGTGTCTTCCCTCCCATACTGTCTCTGGCTCGGTAAGGATATATCTCTGAGGCACCATTTCTCAGAGTCAAATGGAAGTGTCTGTCTTATAGGTAAATTGATAGAAACTACAGAGGGATTGATGATGCCCAGGGCATGTAAAAGGCTCTCAGTAAAGCTGAGATCTGCCTTTTGTTGCTCTTAGATAGGAGGATCTGGGCGGCCGCAGGAGGCTGCGGTCGAGCTGGAAGTCAGGTGTGGAGTGAGGTAAAGGCACAAAACACCACTCTGAGATAGGCCACACACACAGCTGGGGACTCCGCCATAGGCTGCTCGTCTAAAGTTTATTGCGTTCCCCAAAAGGGACAAAATCACTGTTAAATTGAGGTGCAGGCAAAGCTTCCTAAAGAGATGAGCCAGGCCAGCTTAGCACTAGAGCATGTGCCTTGCATGTGTGAAGTCCTGGGCTCAGTTCTAATGTTGGGCCCGAGAATCTAATCCCCTTCGAGAGACAGAGAATCACACAAGAATGTAATTAACACAGCAGAGTTGATTGGGCTGGCTAGCCAGGGTCAAGCTCCCACGCGGACACGCAGGTCCGATTCGGCAGGCGAGACTCGAGCCTCCATAGGGGGATCTTATATAGGCTCTTACTGGCTGTTACAGCAGAGCCTGTGCAGTACCTAGCCAATGAGTTTGTAACCCCACATACATCTCCAGGCTATCCATTCAAAGGCCAGCATTAAGGTGTTCTAGGGTTACGTGGGTTACGTGAGGAAGCAAACAGGGAACATCTCGCACGTACAAGCAGGCAGGGCATCTTGCACGTACATTGGGTCATCTCTCACAACCCGCCCACCTCCCGTAGGCTCCCTGTTATCTTATCCGGCCCGGTGTCCTGGGTGGAGGGCATCAGCACCTGGGGTGGAGAGGCATATTGTACTGATCTGTACTAGGGAGAATCTGTTCCTCTCACATTGTGTTCCAAAAAGGGCAAAATCACTGGTAAGTTGAGGTGCAGGCAAAGCTTCATAAAGAGATGAACCAGTCCAGCTTAGCACTAGAGCATGTGCCTTGCATGTGTGAAGTCCAGAGTTCAATTCTCAGACCTCCCCCACCCCAGGAAAATAAAAAGAAAGAAAAAGAACTGGCTAATATTTAAAGCACGGACTTAATTTTGGTAAATGGGAAGACTGTTTTGTGTGTCCTGGGAGTGGGGACTCCAAATGTGCTCAGGGGACACAGAGTTGAAGAGGCCGAAGTCCCATCAGGAGACAGGGAGTCTGCAGTTGTTTGGGAGTGATGGTTTGTATACATGAGTGGGGTAGGATGCTGTCAACACGGTCTGACCCCAGCCCCTGAACACTCACGGATGCGTCTGGAAATCACTGCATTCTCTGTGCTGTGGTCTCTGGTGACCTGGGGTTCTGGGAAGGCCAGCGCTGCTCGGGACCTGGCAATGAGGCTGGACCTCTAGTGGCCGACAGAGTTACTGCAAAGCTGGAGGGTGGGAATCTCATTGCAACCTCAAGCTCCGGCTGTGCTTGAATGTAAATAACTCAGCTGCCAGCTGAGGCCATCCTGACGATAGACCTTACAGAGGCAAAAGAACTATAGGTGCAAAAAAGAAATATATGTAAGTCAGCTTCGGGCTATGTAGGGGGCGAAATCCACCCTTTACACCTGACAGTCCTAAAGAAACCAGTTTTGCATCAAAATAATCATCAATGACTTGAAATGAATGAAATGAACAAAATGACTTGAAATGACTTATCCCTTTGGGATTTGTTTGGGGCCACACCTGGTGGTGCTCAGGGCTTACATCTGTGTCTGTGCCCAGGGGTCACTCCTGATAGTTCTCACTAGACCCTCTGGGTGCTGAAGATCAAACAGACATCAGCTGCATGCAAGGCAGGTGTCTTATCTATCTTCTTTATCTACAGTCTCTCTATCTGTGCTATCTCTATGGCCCAAGTAATATAAAGTTTATAGCAGTAAAAGTGGACTAGTGGTTTTTTGAATGTCACGGCGTTAGCCATTCCATTCACATTTTATCATTTAATTCTTGTGGTACTTGCGTGCAGCTATTCTCCATAGTACAGATGGAGAAATGCATCTTAGTGAGGTTAATTAACTTGCCCAAGGTCACAAGTGCTGGAAATTGTGTTAGTGGGATTGAAACCCCAGTAGCAGGGCTTGCTACCTGTGTCTCTGAAAAGTTCTCTTTTATCCCAAATAACCTCCGACCCTTTGGCCATGATGAAACAATGTCCAGGGAGTCCTTTGTACCACACACCAATGTCTGTTGCTCCATTCACCATCACGGAGGATGAGAACAGTCACGAGTGGTTGATTCTGTTCCCTGAAGTGGGGGGGCAGGGAGGAATACCGTGTGTCTCTGGAGGTACTGACTTCTGCTTTTGGACAAGAAGCATTTTTCTGAACACTCCCTTTGACTGTGGGGGACTTTGGTGCCTTATTTGTTGGCCACATATTAGATGGCTCAGCCCCAAGAGAGTGTGGCAGCTGAACTGCATTTAGGGAAAGCTCTCTGGTCACCGCCACTCACGGCAGGCACTGGAGTGCCCCAGCCAGCCTGACCGTCACCCTTTTCTGGAAACACAGAATGATCCATCAGCTAAGCATCTCCAGGCGAGCATCTCTAGGTGAGTCAGGACGAAATAGCACATCTGCAGGAAGCATCAAGGGAAGGTTGTCATATGTGTGAAGCAACAAACTCGGACTTACACCCAGGTTACAGAGTTAATTCTGTTGTATTGGTCATGACTCTTAGGGAATTAAAGACAAAATACATCCTCAGACCAAGTCTAAAAGTGTGAATTCGAAAGTGTGATGGCCACTTGAAAAGGAAAAAGTGAGAGACTCTGTTTTGAGTTGACCTTTCTGTGTTCTCAGCACATGGCCAGCAGAGAGATCTGAATTGAAAAGGACCACCTGCTCAGAGCCTTGATGAATCCGGGAAGCACACACAGATGGGCTCAGGCTTGGTCACTTGCTCAACTCATCTCCTCACCCCACACACACCAAGGCAGCCGCCCCTCCTCCCACCACGGGGGTGACTTTGTGGGAAACACCAGACATGGATGCTCAAAACACATGAGAGAGCCGGAGCGATAGCACAGTGGGTAGGGTGTTTGCCTTGCATGTGGCCTACCCGGGTTCGATTCCCTGGCATCCCATATGGTCCCCTGAGCACCGCCAGAGTAAATCCTGAGTGCAAAGCCAGGAGTAACCCCTGAGCATTGCCAGGTGTGACCCAAAAAGAAAAACAAAAAATAAAACACATGATAGTTTAATGAAGGAGTAGAACATGGCTAGGCAGAGCCCAGACAAAGGTGTGAATAACGTGAATATGTTGGGATGGTCTGAGGCATCCACAGAAGTGTAAGAGAAGGAACTAGTGGGATGTGCTCAGCAATTAGCAAATGGATGGTGGCTGATTTCAGTGGGTTGTACTCATGTGGCAGGGTATTCAAAGAGGGTGGGTGATACTGGGACCCAGGACTAACTGTTACTGTCTTGGAAATACAGAGTTGTTGAAGGCTTTGGTATCCGTGAGCCATCAGGTGACCCTCTGAGCCACATCTGGCATTTGCGAGCATTGTTCCATTCAGCTGCATTTGCTGATGAAGCGTCTGTTTAGCCCCAAAGCAGCCTTCTGAAACAGCTCTTAAATCTCTTGGAGCAGATTAGCAGATACATACAGTGCATTGACTCTTGTTGGTTTTCTGATTTGGGGGGGCCACATCTAGCAGGGCTCAAGGCTTATTCCTGTCTGCGCTCAGGGATCTCTCCTGGTGAGACTCAGGACCATCGTGGCGACATCCATGCCAGCACTCGAGTCAGCGCCAGCCACACGCAAGGCAGGTGTCTTAGCCTCTATACTGTCTCTTTAGTTCAGTATTTGAATTTCAACTTCATCAGTAGGTTCCTGAGGACTGTGACTGAGCAAAACGATGGTGGTGGATATGGGTCCTGGAAGGAAGTCTGGGGTCTGCTGGGATTTCCTTGTGTCATTTCCCTGAGGAAATGACATTACTGGCGGCCTGGCATGCTGCAAGCTCCAGGAGCAGGAGGTTGCTGGAGCTCTCTGCTGGCAGAGTCCCAGAGCTGGGAGTAGACTGTTCTGTCCTCTGGGTGAGGAACGTAGAGGGTCTGAATGTGACCTGGCAATAGGCATCTTCCGTCAAGTCCTTCCTTGGGTTGTGACAGAGAGCTAGTGCAGCAGAACTACCAACTACGCTGATGTGCTACTAAACTGACTTGAGTGTCAGGAAAGCAAAGAGCCCTGGGTTGTAGCGGCACCGGTCGTGGGGCAGTGAGGCGGCTGCGTGCTGAAAGGAAGATAAGGGCCCAGGACTCTGCAGCATCAGGAGTGTTTGGGCACAGGTGGGCTCTAGCGAATGGGAAGCTGTGGGCCCCAGGTAGGGATAGCAGATGGGATCATCTGAGATGCCTTCATAGTTGTTTTTACTCAGATGAGATGGACTGGATCCCTAACTGTTGGGAAACCAGCAGTTTGAGCGCTTTACTTTGAGCACAAGCCAATCCAACGTGTCACGTTGACAGTCAAACACATTCATTTACGGAATAACTCCTTTTATGTGAAGAGCAGCCTGTCTAAATGAGACAAATGAGAGGCCAGTAGTCAAGTCCTGCACGCCCTTCACACACTGTTTCTCCAGCTGTCACAATTGCCAACACCACAACCACATGTCAGCTCTTAAATGGTGAAGGATCACTCACTGATGAGACTTGATCTTTGTATGGTGGCCACATGCTTGATAGACATTGACTCTGAAGACCTGACGGTCCTAAAGGCAAAAACTTTGGCCCAGGTATCTATGGTCCTCTGAGGTTAAGTCTGGAACTAGCTTGCAGTTGTGGCCTGTACTGAGGAGCAAAGCCTGAGAGCAGTGGGGTCTGGTGTCTGGTGTGCGGTGTGACCTCACAGCACTCCATCGTGCTGAGTTATCAATGATCTTGGCTGCCCAAGGTTTTCAGAGATTTTCAGGACATGCAGGGAAGTGGACTCAAGAGCAGACCCATTAGCATCTTGGATCTTGCTGGAGCTGCCACCATGCACAGAGTTGTCTGTGGGTTGCTTGGTGTGTCCTTGTGTGGCCTGGGGGGGGGAGAGGCCAGGGTGAGGCTGTTTCTGTGGGGGAAGCATTGAAGAGAAGGAGATGAAGATTTTGAGTGTGTCTGTCTGTAAAATGCTGGATGATTTGGGCACAGCCTGGGAGGCCCACGACCAGCCTTTTTAGTGCCTAGGACCTCTGTAAAAGAGCAAGAGGGACTTGTGGGGATGTGGATGCCACCTCCCTTCTTAACTTTTCACACTCTGTGCACCCTCAATCAGAACTGATGTTGTAGTTTTGCTCTGAGGACAGAGATGGCAGCTGAGATGAGTTGTCTGTTGTGGAACCAACAGTTTGTGAAGTAATAAAGTAGGTGGCCAGGGCAGGGAGTGTGCCCAGAGCCCGAATCCAACTACGGGTGTGTAGAATTGACGTCTACTGCCTGTTCTTTGACAAGGAAATAGAGATTCAGAGGTTTGCCCAGTGCCACAGTGTGTGAACCTGCATTTCAACAAAGTTATCGTCAGCTCTAAAGATTATGTTCATTCCAGCACACAGCATTGCTCCCCAGTGAAAACCCAAATACACCAGATACCTCTCCGATGTGTTTAGTCTTTGTTTACACTTCATTAATTTCTGAGTAGAAAATCTGAGAATCTCAAAACTGCACTGTTATGAGCTATTGAAGATCAATCATATGTTTGCTTTTTTTTAAAGGAGGCCAATGGGAAAATATGATTTATTTATGCAAACAAAAGTACTTATATGTTATGTAAATTATATGTAAAATTATATGCACACATACAAGTATTCTGTTATATACCCATTGGGTAAATCAGTGATTTTTTTCCCCTTAAATTCCTAAATCTTCTGTGACTTAATATTTTGGTCAAACCGTCTCATGCAGGAGTTTTCTCTTACAACATAGTTTTCAGAGTGTTTCACTTTTGCGGTGAAACACTCATTTTGGAGAACCTACTGGTGTTGCTTTGTCCATTGGAAGCCTTTGTGTTTGAAATGAAGAATCGCTGCTTGTTAGTGTGTCATTCCTTATTTCAGATGGGAACACACTGATGTTTGTAATGCAACATATGCTTTAATTTTCTTTCTTTTTATACATTTTTTGGGAGGGCTAGTTTTGTGGCCACACATGAAATGCTTAGGACTTACTCTTGGCTCTACACTAAGAAATAACTCCTGGAAGTGCTCAGAGGACCAATTGGGATGCTGAGAATCAAACCCAGGTTAGCTGCATGCAAGACAAATAGCCTACTTATTGCACTGCCCCTATGGCCCTTCTCTTTCATTTTCTGGACCTACTACTAATCAATCATACAATCATTTTCATAACTAGGTGTAGAGGTAATTTTAGCTGGCTTTGGGGGCAAGAAACAGATACACTGCACAATGTATGAAGGCCTTTAAACTGATGATGAACTTTTTTCTTATGAATTAGAATGACAGAATGCCCATGGGATAGACGTTAATTTATTCATCCTTGTTGGTGAATATGTACATTATTCCCATGGTGTATTTCATTACACGTAGTGATGGAATAATTCCAGCTATCACTTCTGTCTTTAGTGTCTGGGTCTCTTGTGACTGTTGCCCTCTGTCTTGCTGGCACACTGACATTGTGCTGACCTTATGTGGGTCTCTTCTTCCACTATTCTTTGGGAAAAGAAGAAGGCATGCTGGGAAGGTCATCTCTTCACTGGAGTGCCTGTGTTAGGACCAGTGTATTATTTAAGTCTGTGTCCTTTACTTTCTCTGCCATTAGACCATTAACTGGCTGAGGCAAATGCCAGCTCCTATCCATTTTTAAATCTTCTAAAACATCAGGCATAGGTATAAAAGTTAATTCACACGAGAAACACTTGAGGGCTGTATAACCAGAGTCCAAGATAAGACCAAGGAGTTAGATGCCAGGGAGATGGCTCAGTGGGTTGAGTGCAGTGCTCGTGTGGGGGCCTGGCTTCCTCCCCCAGCACCTCGTGGTTCCCTGAACACTGAGAAGGAAATAGCGCTTGACTATTGCTGGATGTGGCTTCCAAACCAAAAAGAGTAAAATGAAAGAAAGGAAAAAAAGAGAAAGAGGGTGACCTGGTTTTTAGGTTCATCGAATTTCTCCTTATCACCCAGCAGGTTGTCAAGAGAAGCAAAGTCTCCTGGCTTGAGTTTTCTGTTCCCAGCCAAGTGCTTTAGTTTTTCATCTTGCTCCAGAAAATCTGGACTGGATTTGGCAGTGCCTTTGGTTACTAAGGGGCTTGCAAATGATTCTCTTCTCTGTGAGTACCCCAGACCTTAGCTCTTCATTCTGGTCAGTGTGGTGAGCACGCTGACTTGCATGGGTCCTGTGATAGGAGATGAAGTTTTGTTTCACTGACAGAATTTTGCCCTAATAAGGGACCCTCTTGGAGAACAATGGGGAAACAAGCAGGTCACTCTTTATGGGTCATGTTTTGATAGATCTTGATCCTTCAGTCCTGTATATTGATGGTGACCTTCCAGTGTCCAGTACTCAGACAGTGTGAGCCAGAAGATGATATGGTTCCAGTCATGTGATTGTGGTATTGTATGCAGACAGAGACCCCATTTCACTTCCATGTTTTCAATACTTGCTATTGAATATTTTATTTTATTTTTTATGCTTTTTTGGGTCACACACGGCAATGCTCAGGGGTTACTCCTGGCTCTGCACTCAGGAATCACTCCTGGTGGTGCTCGGGTGACCATATGGGATGCCGGGATCGAACCTGGGCCGGCACAGGCTGGCCTCGTGCAAGGCGAATGCCCCACCCGCTGGACTATCGCTCCGGCCCCAAATATTTTAAGCTCAAACATACCCTTGCATCCTGGGCTGGGCATTTGCTGCCTCAGAGGGAGGAGCAGTGGATGATGATCCACAAGGCAAACCTCTAGTTTTGGTAAAGTGAGGCCAGTGGGACCATGACCCCGCCCCCTCACCGTCCACATCACCTGTGACCAATCTCCAGCAGCAGTTGCACCGCCCAGTAGCCGCCTCAGAGACCTCAGCCTGAGAAGATGGAACCATTTGCTCCCTGACCCGTGAGAGAAAAGGTGCCTCACCTTTGGCTACTGAGGTGAACCTCTTCAAAGCAGAGGTCAAATGCGTTGTCAGCGTGTGGTAGAGGCACCACAGGGCTTACAGATGTCTACAGAAACTGGGGCGGTGGGGTGGGGGGGAAACAAAGGCACCCCCAGGGCCTCAAGGGAAGCCTTCCCTGAGGAGGCGCAGAGGAAGAAGGCCCATGAGGCCTTGCGAAAGCGGCTCAGGGCTAGCTGTGAGCCTTGGGGCGCAGATCTGGGGAATTCCTTTCACTTCCTGTGGACCTGGCAGGAGGAAGCAGGGAGGGGTTAGAGAGAGACAGTAGGCAGTTGAGAAGAGACAACTGCCTACTGTTTGTCCTCAGCACCCAGGATGCTTCATGGAAGCCGCTGGATAAGCAGCAGCTCTCTGGCCCTGCAGCCATGTCAACTTCCCCCCCTTCCTTTATGCCTGTGGCACTAAACATGTGCCCTGAAGCCTGAGATTTGATTATCCTGTCTTAGCACTCATAACTACAAATGTGATTAATGGTTCCTAGTAGAGGGTTGGCGGAGGAAAACTAATTCCTCCCCGAGGCCTGTTGAAGGCTGGAGCCCATCCTCCCTGCTCAGGCCTCCCCACCCTCCTCTGGGATAATTAAAGCTGGTGGCAGGGACTAAGGTGAAGCCGAGCTGGGAGTCGGCAGAGGCCTGGTGGGCACCTCAGAGGGGCTGGGAAACTCCAGTGCCTCAGTCCGGACCATCAGCGTTTCTGTTTCAGTGGTGTCGGGGCTGCTCCCTCTCCCTCTGTCATTTTGCGTTAAAGATCTGCCACTAATAAAACTAATTAATAACTGCTGGCTCGGTATGGCATGGCTGGACTTCTGGAAGCTGGCAGGCTGCCAGGACCGCCTTTGAAAGAAGCACTTCATCTCTGTCAGGGACAGGGCGGAGGATAGTTCTCGCACTTCTCTCTGGACAAAGGGCTTCCCTTGCACCCTCCCTGGCATTTTCCAAAAGAACAGGGAAGTCGTTTCTGTGCCGGCGAGTGAGATCTGAGCTATGGATCAGGTTCTGAGAGGAGCTGCTGAGGGTTTGGAGCTTTCTCCTCTTCCTCAGTGACTGGAATTTACCCACCTCTGGCCCCAGAGTGCAGAAATTGAGGGACCAGCTGGGGTCCAGGCTCCAGGAGGGGTTTGTGTGTCGGGAGCTGCACAGTTCATGGGGCAGCTTTGGGGCAGAGTGGAAAATGATTTCTGGAACTCTTCCTAGCCCTGGGAATCAGATTCTGTGGGCCAGTGGCATGCCCCAATCCTGGTGCACCGCATAGGCTGAGACCCTCGGCTTGCCTCTGGCATTCTCAGCCTCTGGCATGAGAGCCTCTGGCATGGGCTTCAACACCACGAATTGCATAGAGATGAGGAAAGAGACCCTGGGACTGATCATAGTTTGCTCATCAGCTTATCTGTCTCTTCAAACCGCCTGAGACACCTCAGATGCCGGGGCCATACCCCACCCCACGTACACTCCAGGTCTGCCTGGACCTAGGTGAGGTGGCGGGAGGGGAGGAAAAGGAAAGGGAGTGTCTCAGACACTCAGCACAGATACCAGTGCCACGGTCAGGTGTCACGGACAGGTGATAGACATGGCTTGGAGAAACAGCTCTCAAGTCATCGCTGTGTTTCCCTGGGAGATCAGGAAATACTTTGGCATGGTACTGTGAGACTCGGCCAAAAGAGATCCCTTTTCTCTCCAAAGGTCCCCGTTCCTGCCTGGACCCGAATCTAACAAACACATGCTGTACTTCCTGCAGGGAATGGGGGTGCCCCTCATCAGAAACTCCCATGGCAGAAGCTCTACATGAGGAAGCTTGGGTGAAGCGTTGTTTTGTATCTGTGAGACGGGCACAGGGTCTTGGGGGTCTCAGAGCATGCAATGTCCCTGCTTCAGCACCACGAATTGCATAGAGATGAGGAAAGAGACCCAGGATTAGTTTCTGAAAGTCCTTAGCCATGTGACTCCAAGCTCCCGACCTCAGTTTCCTAAAGTAGGGAAATCCATTCTTGGGGTACCCTTCCAATGTGACATACTGTGGCTCCAGCATGAGGTTGCTTTTGGGTTTCTGTCTCCAGGGAGGAAACATAAGTTATCATGGCATAGGTCAAGCAGAGGGAGAGGCTGGCAGAATTTTGGACACTCTCTGGTCTTGCAGTCTCTGATAATTGAAGCATCTTATAAAGGGTGGTTCGAAATCAGACTAATGAATGAGGAATAAAGTGCTAGTTTTAGAGTCTCACAAAAGGATCCACTTCCAGTTATGTGGGGTGTGTGTGTGTGGGGGTGAAGTGGGCGAGCCCTTTCCATTCCCATACCTTTGGTGGAGCTTTTCCTTAGCTGAGATTACCTTGTTACTGCATCTCATCTTTCCACCCAGATTGCCCTCTTCTTCGGGAGGTATGCGGGCATCCAGCTCTTCCATAGGATATTCTGGGCAGAATCCACCATATGGCTGTCCTCTTAAGGCTAAACGTGGAGGCGACCTACTTTTCCCATTTCTTTGCCAAATCGAAACCCTAGGCGTTCAAGTTCTCCCTTTGTTCTGCTAATGAAAATGTGTGTTCTTTTCTAATGGGCACATCAATTAAAAGGTGGTTCCCAAGCCTGATTGATTGATCCTGGAGTAAGGCTCTCCAGCCTACTTTGATGTTACACAGGCTTTTCCGATTGGTAGCTGTCCTCCCGTTTCTGTCTTTTCCTGCTAATTGACTGGTTTTCACCTTAGTACTGTTTCATGCCTGTGAGTTTTTATCTTGGTTTAACATATCATTTAAAATCTTTACTGATACCATTTACAATGATACTCTTTTAGAAAGATGAAAAGAGCTATGTGGTTTCTAGAAGCTATATATTCAAGAAAGGGCCACCTTTTCCTGGGTGGTTGATCTTCATTCACAACGTGGCAAGGACTCACCATTAATATAATACACACTTGAATTTCTAGATGGGCTGGGAACAGGTAATTTCACCTCTTATGATTTGTGTGTGTTTTTACTTAATTCAGTAAGTGGTCCTGTGTATCTGTCAGATGAGTAGAGTTTCTTGGGTTTTAAGTGTCTGCTATGTTGGGACTCTAGAATAGGTATTGGGACACAAAGTCATTCCACAATTCCTGGGCTGTTGTGGGATTCATGAATACTAAGGGAAGCAGGAAAAATAATGGATTTCGACAGCATGTGACTTAAATGTCTTATTATTGTTGTTTTTTAATCGCGTCACTGTGAGATACACAGTTACAAAGTTGTTCGCGATTGGGTTTGAGTTAGGATGTCCCTATACCCATCTTTTCACCAGTTTACATTTGCCACCACCAATACCAATGTCCCCAGTTCCCCTCCCACCACCCATATCCTCCCCAGCCGGCCTATATGTCAGACTTTCTCTCTCTCTCTTCTCTCTCTCTCTCTCTCTCTCTCTCTCTCTCTCTCTCTCTCTCTCTCACAGGCACTATGATTTGCAATACAGGTACTGACAGGTTATTATGTATATCCATTTACCTACTTTCAAGCACTCAATTCTTGTCCAGAGTGATCATTTCCAACAACTCTTAGATACAAGTCTTAGATACAGACTTAGATACAGAGGTAGGAGGGAAGAAGGAATTGTTAACCTTCTCTGGGAAAGCAGTTTCATGGGAAAGATTGTACAGGTAGAATATGACATAGCCAGAGAGAGAGGGGGTAGATGCCCCAGAATTCTGATTGTGCCACCATCAACGTGATTAAATTGGTCTGTTCACATGAGTCCAGGACTTGAGGGAGGATTCTGAGTTTTCAAACTAGGCAGGCGGGAGGGGACATCGTTAACTCCAGGAACATTGTTCTCATCAATTCTTTCAGAACATGCGCTCTGAATCCGCTGACAGTACTGTTTCTCTGAGAAAAGAGGTGGTAAGGCAGATTACAGAAGCTCAGAGATCATCAGAAATCACCTGCAGTAGGGCTGGCTCGGGTGCTCCTTTTCCTTGCAGCTGTCTGTCCTTGAACCATGTTTCTCTGCCCTTACTAGTGCTGGGATTGCTTGGTCCATGATGTATTCTTGCCGCTTTGTAAACAGTTGTTGTAGGGGCTGGGGAGATATTACAGAAGGGATGGTACCTGCTTTGCTTGCAGCAAACCCTGGTTCAGTCTCCAGCACCACCTATGGCTAATTCCCTGAGCATCCTATCACCCCGAGCACAGAGCCAGACGGCAGCTGGTGTGACCCTAAAATAAACAAGAAAGTGATCTAAGGGTCTTGACAATCTCCGTTCACTGAAGCAGGAGTCTCTTAGACATTTGAAGCCACCTTCATAGTCCCACCATCCATCAGCACACTGGGCACCTAGCAGTTATCAGGCAGTGTGCTCAGTCTCTGGCTTGCTTTTGGATCTCAGGAGCCCTTTATACTCTTCAAGCTCATGGAGAGATCTTCAGCACCTTTGGGTTATATGAATTTTAATTAAAAAGATGAGGTAATAACTCAGTAATGGAATTTGTGTGTATATATATAAGTGTATAATTTTTTGACACTGCTAAAATTGAAGACGAAAAAATGAACCTATGATACCTCAAAGACAACGTACTGTAATGGGAAATAGTATTTTGCAGGACAAAATGAGAAGAGTGACATTCTTTTTGAGTTTTTGCATAGACTGTCTTCTCTCTCCAGCTTCATGGAAGACAGCTGGATTTCCAGCTTCTGCATTTAACTGTCATTTCACATTGCAGGTAGCCCGTGGAAAACATTCCTGGTTTTAATATCTATCTTGTGATTAGTGCTGTTAGGAAGATAGTTTTGAGCTCCTGGGATCCCTTGAAAGCATCTTGAGATGCTCTGTGGTACCAGCGCCCACATTTGCGGGACAGCAGTGCTCAGGGATCCTGTCCTATCCACAGAAAGAATTGCTGATGCTGGAGAGGGCTTGAAAGGACATGGGGTGGGTGGGTTGTGTGTGAAGACAGGACTAGGTGGCCTTCAGGCCACCAGTCTCTCTGAGAGATCAGTCTGAGATAGTCCATGTAAATATGGTTTTTAGGGTTGAGCCCCATAGAAAAGAAAGCATGCTTGTAGATCTCTGCACAAAAGTGGAGGGGAGGTGCATAATGTGGATGATGAAAGTTCTGGAAAAAAATTAAATAAGAGGTTAGGTAAATAGTAAAGTGTTTTTATCTCATTAAAAGGTATTTCAGAAGTTGTGTTTATTCTATACAGAATGCTGTTCAGTCTTTCATACCTTCTATGGCTGAGACATCCTCCTTAACAGGTGTGCCAATCTGTCACAGCTGTGTAGCCTTGTTTTCTAGTTTAACTAATTAATTGTTCTGTTCCTGTCTTGGGGGGGTGTGTCCATGTGTGTTTGTTGGTCAACTTGTCATCATATGTAGCTTTACACTTTTTTATCTTTTTATTTTTAAGGGACATTTTTGGGTGGTGGTATATTTTTTGTGTTAAATTAATCAAACTATCAGGCTTTCCAAATATTGGAAGCATATTGATAGATAGTACTATCAGTGTTTCTTCAGTATCTGTGAAATAATGTGTGTGAGGTATTCTGGAGAAAAATTGATATATTTATCGATACTTCTGTAGCTCATAAAGTAGATTTTGATCATTCCAATCACATTTTGATACAATCCAATCATATTTGGATTGTATTTTGAAATATTTAGGGCAAAAGTATTTAAAATGTTTTAAAAGTTAACTAGGGAAAAAAAGATGAAAGACTTAATTTCCTTAGACCTGAATAATTCAACTAGAAAGCCTCTGTGTTCAATTTTCCTTTGCTTCCGTTGGTTGGTTTGGGATTTTTCTTGGCTTGGGATTGAATATTTTGCATTACTTTAGAAAAGTTGGGGTGTATCTAGCTTTTGAAGTAATAACTTAGATTTATAGTTAATGGTTATAGAATCAAAAGATTTTGAAAAACACACCATTAGTTCTGTAGCTGCTTTAAAGAAATGTTAAGAGTCTAGACACACTTTTCTGTTGGAAAACTCTCAGAAGATTAAGAAAAGGATGGAAATTTTAGCCTCTTATTTCCCTTCTCTTCCTTCTTTTTCTCCTGTTCTTCTTTTGTCCTTGTTTTCCTTTAAAAATGATGGCCTTCCCCTAGAATTGCAGCTCTCAAAGGCTCATTAAGATATAAAGCCAGTGATCAGACGGGAACTGGCCCTGGTACTGAGAGTCTTTCCACGTCACTGTGTGCACCACCAGCCAGCCTTCCCTTCAGTTATGTGTAGTGATCACCCAGTGATTTACAAAGTTCCCTTTTCAAAACAAAATCTGGAGTGTGCAGACTGCACACATTGCAAACATATTCAGAGAGGTAGGGGTGAACACCCAAGCCATTAGTATTTTTAAAAACAGATTTGCACTTTTCTGCCAGCCCCTCATGTACATTTGGATTCTTTAGCCTGAGCTTGGCTCAGCGACTTCTCCTGCTTTGCAGGAAGTAACGCCACCCAAGCTGCTCTAATCCTCTCGCTACTTCGGCACCATGTCCAGAAGGCCCCCCATTCCACTGAGAGATGCTGTCGAATTATCTATGCAGTGTTTTACATCTTCCAACACCAACACCCATCCAAGATCAAACTGCCCGGTCTTCTTCACCAACTCACCCCTTGTCCGTGGAAGCAGGCCTTCAGCCAGAGTGGAGTGATGACTGCCTCAGAGTTCTATATACATTTTCTAGTAGGACAAGACTTAAAAGCTTAAGCAAAAGAATATTCATCTTAAAATCTTTCTACCTCTTTTGACAGCAGCTGGACGGCATCTCTCACTAAATGTCTACAGCAAGAGTAGCCCTGTTTATTCAGTGCACTGGGCACTGAATATTCATCCTGGACACTTTCAATGACCCAAGTTATCCCCCGACCCCCCATTTTCTCTAAGTCCAATTGTTTTTGTGGAAGACTTACATTGTTGAGGACTGTTCTTATGCACCTAAAGATAGTGGAAGTGAACATTATTTTTTATGATGAAACACTGCAGTGTTCTGAGATCTGAGCATGGACAACCGTGCCTAGGCCCTGGAACCTGGACTGAGCCAATGGGCCTCGTGTTCCCGTTCCTCACTGTCCATCACAGTGATGTGGTCTTTCACGTATCCAGTGGCATGAGCTTGTAGTATACTTGTGGGTGGGCTTGCTCCAGTTCTTCTCCACATACATGAATGCTTGTTGCTTCTTTTCTCTCTGGCGGTTCTGGAAGTTTTCGTTGGATCTCTGCTTCCGGATCGCCTGGGGAAGCTGAATGATCTCATTTCATTATAAATCGCACAGCTCTGCAATGGGTTATTTTCCCTCTTCAGGAAGCAGCCGCGCGGCTTGCTCCTACACTCTGCCTACTCAGCGGGTTTCTGAGCAGGCAGAAAGATTGTTTTTAGGTTGGGTTGTGTTAAGACCATCGATGTATCTGGAAGTCGGACCTAGACTCTAAAATTCAAGTTGCTCCATTTTTGAAACCAGGTCTTTATAATCCTTCTGTGTCAGGTGGAGGGAGATAAGAGCCCACCTTTTCCTGCCATTGGCAGAGTTCATTGTTTTGGTGGCATGTAATCTATCAATGTAATCTATGTAATCTATCAATGATCTTCTGACCAGTAGGAGAATGGTTGAATGTGTATAACCTTTTCACTAGACTGGGAAGACTATTGGCATGTAATACACCATGTAATCTATCAGTGATCTTCTGACCAGTAGGAGAATGGTTGAATGTGTATAACCTTTTCACTAGACTGGGAAGACTCTTTTGTTCATTTGGGGGCCACACATGGCAGTGCTCCGGATTTACTCTTGACTCTTTGCTCAAGAATCTCTCCTAGTGGTGCTTGGGGGACCATCTAGAGTGCCAGAGATTGAACCCAGGTTGGTAGTGTGCAAGAATAATTCCCCACCCACTGTACTATACATCTATCCCCAAGTGGGCAGCTTTTGTAAAAGATAGATCCATGTCTAGTTGACTGGTGGGCTTACTCAACAAATATTAATTGACAAAAGTTTATGAAGGAGGCTGAGGTGATACAAAGAACTAAGCATGGATTTTGCATGCAGGAATCCCAGATTCAGATCCTTGTACCAGATGATTCCTGGGCATCACCAGGAATGATGCCCTGAGCCCCAAACCAAGAGTAGCCCATGGTTACTACTTGTTGTGTTACCTACTCCAAAAAAAAATCTCTTCAGTGATAAATGACATGTAAATTCTGCCTTTGTTAAGGAAGAATGTGTGTATCTATTTAGAAGACAGTGTGACATATGTGACTGCACAAACCAAGCATTAGCAATAATGACTCCGCAAGGCAGCTGTTTGTGATTAGCTAGGGCACGTTTTTCCTTTATAAATGCCCCTATGGTCTTAATTGCTCAAGCGATGCTGTTCACTTTTGTGATTAAGCAAAAATAAAAAGGGTTAGAGCAGTAGTACAGTGATTGGCTTTTGCCCTGAACACAGTAGACCCAGTTTCAATCCCTGGCATGTCATATCGTCTCCCATGCCCTGCCAGCAGCGATCCCTGATCACAGTGACCACAGAGCCAGGGGTAAGCCCTGAGCACTGCAAGGTGTGACCCCAAATCAAAATGAAAAATAGCAACAACAAAAGTAAAGAGAAAGAGCAAGGCTGACTCAGAGCAAGAACCATGAACTTGGACCATAGCTTTAGTGACTCAGTAGCTATATGACTTCGGAAAGCACCTAACATTTTTATTCTTTTTAGTTTTGAGGTCACACCTGATAGTGCTCAGTGCTTATTCCTGACTGCACTCAGGAATTACTCTTGGTAAACTGGATGCACCATAGGGTATGCCTGTTATTGAACCTGGGTCAGTTGTGTACAAATCGGGCACCCTGCTTACAGCACTATCTTTCTGGCGCCAACAGCACCTAGCTTCTATGCATCTGAGTCTCCCCTTGTAAAGATGAGGGGAGGAAATGTGGCATCTCTGAACCTCCTGGTCATTTCTCCTCTGTGGGACTCGGGGAGTCCTCAGGGCTGTAGGAAGCAGACACCTTGTTGAGAACTGGCCCTTGGAGCCCTCAGCTTTCAGGGTTGGGGACAGGGCTCTGTGGTGGTCTGATGTCCAGGTGTCCTCGAAAGACAGAAACCTTAGACCGCTGGATGAGCTCTTGATGAGTGTACTCCATGATGGGGCATGTCCTTCCTTTGGCCACTGTGCCTACTCCGAGAGCATCCCCACTTTCCCTCACATGGTATATGCAGGCATCTCATTCAGTACAGCAGCAAGGATCTCCATACCGGGAAGCCAGTAGAGTCATGAACAGGGGCTTTCTATGGGTGCAACCTGGAGAAACGTAGCAAGGGATTGGACTGTTCCCAGTGGAAACCAACCCTGAGATAAAGTGAACTGAAAGTGCTGTGATCTGAGAGTACTAAAGGGGACCGGGGACCTCGGGATCCTGACACTCTGGAGTATCAGCGGTGTGGGAGTATGGCAACAGTATTGGACCTACCATAAAAGCTCCTTTAATCCACTGCATTCCTCAATGTGCAGGAAAGTTTGGCGGGAGGGAGAGATAGAGAGGAGAGAAATGAAGACATACAGAACCCGCCAAGTAGTTGAGGTGTGGGAGGGGGAGGGAGGTGGGGACATTGGTGATGGGAGATGGGTTTGGGTGGAAGGATGGGTGTTGGAATGCTGTGGAACCAGAACTCTGCATGAGCATCTTGCAATTGTATGTCTAAAATGGTGTAATAAAATTTTTTTTGGAGGGGGAAATAAAATGACAAATTAGAACAATAAAAACAAAAGGGAAAAAAAAGCTAAGATAAAGAAGCACATGGCAGGTTGGAGTTCAGACTCCAGCAGTGGCTGTTCGATTCCACAGGCTGTGCTGCTGTGGGCAGGCTACTTTACCTTTCTGAGTTCAGAAGTAAAGAAACGAAAAGAGGGGCTGGAGCAATAGCCCAGCAGGTAGTGTGTTTGCCTTACATGCGGCCGACACCCATGCCAGCCCGGTTCAATCCCTGGCATCCCGTATGGTCCCCGAGCACCGCCAGGAGTAATTCCTGAGAGCAGAGCCAGGAGAAACCCCTGAGCAACGCCGGGTGTGACAGAAAGAAAGAAAGAAAAGAAAAGAAAAGAAAAGAGAAGAGAGAGAGAGAGAGAAAAGAAAAGAAAAGAAAAGAAAAGAAAGAAAAGAAAAGAAAAGAAAAGAAAGAAAAGAAAAGAAAAAGAAAAGAAAAGAAAGAGAAAGAAAGAAAGAAAGAAAGAAGGAAAGAAGGAAAGAAGGGAAAGAAAGAAAGAAAGAAAGAAAGAAAGAAAGAAAGAAAGAAAGAAAGAAAGAAAGAAAGAAAGAAAGAAAGAGGTGCTGCCATCATTTTGGAGGGCTGTTGTGCAGACGAAGTTGTTATACCCAGGAATAGAGGCTTCAGTTGCTAGCACATAGTAGGCCCGCAGTGGATATGATATAGTACACAGTAACACTCTATGTTTCCGGAAGCAGGGGTCAGGTGAAGACATGGAGTTGGACAGCTGAGGCTCAGTCAGGCTGGAGGAAGTCCATCTGCTCCGTTTCAAGTGGAATCGAGATTGTTGGATGATGCAAATCCTAAAACATGATGTTTGAGCTTATTACAGAGACTTCTGGTCACAGTGAAGTGCTGGCTCCTGAGACCAGTTGGTGCATTTTATTTCTGAACAATATATTTCATAGGATTCCCAAGTGGTTTTCAGGGTCTTGGGCCACTCCTGATGATTGTCAGCTGGGCAGTGCCAGTCTGCTCATCACTAACATTGTGGAGGCTGCCTAGAGGAGCTTGTGTCCCCCCCTGAATTTTTTTTTTCTTTTGTGTGACTGGTGATCAGAGCCAGATCTCAAGCATGCAAGGCAAGCACTTGTTTTAATTTTATTTTGCTATACCACTGTGGGATAGGGAGTTACAAAACTGTTCATGTTTAGGTTTCAGTGATGGTGTTCCAGCACCCATCCCTCCACCAGTGCCCATTTCCCACCACCAGTGTCCCCTGGTTCCCTCCTCCCAGACTGCCTCTATGGCAGGCACCTTGCCTCTTCTCTCTCTCTCTGTCTCTATGTCTCTCTCTCTCTGCCTTTCTGTCTCTCTGTCTCTCTCTCTCCATCTCTCTGTCTCTCTTCTCTTACATGCTGTGGCTTGCAATACATACATTTAGGGGTTATCATGTATATCCCTTTGCCTGCATTCAATACTCAGTTCTAGTCTGGCGTTGCCGTTTCCAACAGTTATTAGCATACTGGTTCCTTCTCTATCTTAGCTAATCTCTGACTGCCACACACTAAGGCACTTTAGCATTGGGCTTCACTCCTTGTTCCACTGGACCACTTTCAAGGGGATCATTGACTATCTGTTATTTCCCTCTTTGTGTGTGAGCCCCTCTCCCCTTTAGTTCCCTCCTCTTAGTGGGCAGGAGAACACATGGCGTGAGGATACTACCTAGTCTCATCTCCAATGACCAATCAGATCCATGTATCTTTATTTAGAACCTCATTGTCCAGAGCAATGGCTGGTAAGTCCAGCCTCTGTTCCAGAGCTCCCTGTGTGCTGGATCGGAACAGGGCTACAGAATCCCAGAGGGTGTTGGGACTGGGTGGCATATGATTGAGTGCCAACAGGACAGCAGTCAGGCCTCTCAGCAGTGATGGGCCCTGAGTGAGCCCAGCCAGAGCAGATGTAATTGTGAGTCAACTCAGCGAGAAAAGAAGCAAGCAGAACATTCCCTAACCTGTTGCCCATCTCTTGCTTGCCTGTGAGTGGAGACACTTTCCGATGCTCAGGCCACCCCTTACAGATGAGACTCATGTGCCCAGCGCAGTTCTGGAGGAGGGACATGGAGCGAGAAGGAAGAAGCAGATCAGAAGGAGTGGGGAACAGGTCAGAGAAAGGTGTATGTATGTGTCTGTCCACAGGCCAAGGACACTGCGAGCCGGATGCCCAGACAACATCAACCAAATTGAATAATGTGCTTGTCGACCGAGGCAGGCTGAGGGCTGCGAGGGGAGCTGGGGATTGGTGGAGAGAAGTTGACATTGTTGGATTGGTGCCAGGGCAGTGTATGCCTGGAACTCTATTACGGCCAACTTCTGTAAATCATGGTGCCTTAGTAAAAATTTATTTAAATGGCAAAGAGGAGCCTGGAATGTCATGCTGGATTGTGGCTCTATTTGACTTTCCACCTTAGGACACTGGACATTGTTTTCCTCTGCTCATTTTTGCTGTGGCCTAAGAGATTCACTTTGCCAGTGGTATCAAAGGGTGTGGCTCAGCGGCTCTCAGTATGGGACTGCTGAGGTCCCTCGGAGAATATTCTGGTCTTTCTCCTGTGTCTATCAAGAGTGCTCTGAAGAATTCTAGTATAGTTGTGCATGTAACCTTCATAAGTTTGTATCTTGTTTAAATGGTCATTTCTCTGGCCTGGAAATTGCGGGCCCAGCGTGTCAGTGGAGCATATTAACCCAGTTCAGCCATGAGGCTGTGGACAGGCAGCACAGGGCAGTGAGAGAAGAAGGGATTTGAGAGACAGACCAAGTGTTCCCCCAGGGCAGAGCGTCCCAGCGTGCGTGGATGGGAAATGGGGGGAGAGGCATGGCAGGTCTTCCAAGGACTGTGCTTGGTTTCTTCCTCCCTCTGGTTAACAGCGTCCTCCAGGTGGCAGGAACTAGATGCTATTTGAGGCCCTGTCTTCATTCTTGCCTCGTCACTGCCAAGTCTCTGTTTTTAAGATCCCATCATAACCTTGAGGACCGAGGACCATCCAGCTAGGCACCAAGGTGAGGGACAGATGCCAGGAGTGCCTGCAGGGGCCATGCCTCGGCCACATGCCAGTCATCAGCAGTCTCCATGTAAGATTGATCTCTCTGGCTCCCTGGGATCTCATCGGCAGGGGAAATAGGAACCAGAGGGCCACAGCACGTGAGATGTGGGCACTGCCCCTCTCCGGGTCTGTGCTGGGCACAGCCTCCACAGCTGAGATTGCTCGGCATTGCCTTTTCTCAGCCCTGCCCCCTGCCCAGCACCCGTACACCGAAACTCAGCCTCTGGAGCATGCTTTGTCTTGGAAGTGGTTCTAACGGAACATAATAGAAAATTACTTGCCAGGAGAAGAATCAAATGAGAGCGTCTATTTACTTTGGGCGAATTTCCCACTGCACAGGGTTAGACTGCCAAGAAGTTAAAAATAGTGGTGATCCACAGCCTGTGAATTGGTCCCTCTTGGGTGGCAAGGGTCAACTGGAAGTAGGATTGTTCCTCGGGGCCCTCGGGCATTCCAAACTGTGAGTGTGATTATACCCTGTGCTTCTCTCTGTCTGGGATCCCTCGTGTCTGTCAGTCCGAGGTTCCCCTGTCGTCTGTCCAGCCTTGCTCCTGACTCCCTCTGTGCAGCCTCTTTAACCGGCCGGTTCTGCATGGCCTCGTGCTTTAAATATGCTATTTATAGCACGTAATTTATGTTTTCATGATACTTCATGTAGCAGCTGGTCTTTGTGCCACTGAAATAAGGGAATAATGAACTACATGGTATTTAGATGCTGGCTGTGGTGTTTGTGCTGTGCTATTGGAGGAGGCGTGTGGAATCAGAAGGCATTTTTTCTCTTAAAGATAAGCCTTTGCTTATTAAATCTTCATCTGTTGCGTAAAAGCATTAGACTTTCCCTCCCTTTATTTTTTCGTTTATATTTTTTGGTTTTCCCCCTGATTTTCTCATAGAAATATATTCAGATGTCTACAATATGTATTGTTCTCATAAAACATTTCTTCTTGCAACCGGTCCCTTGAGCATAGCTGAAAATCAGCAGCAGCTGCTGGGAAACAGGCTCATGTGTGCCCTTCAGCCTAAAGAATGCACCAGAGCAGGCTTGAGATCTGGGCTCCTGTCTGCCTTGAACCCTGGCAGAGCCTTGACTGCACGGGAAGTGATGTGTTGCCCAGAGCCCAGGGCAGCTTCCCCTCAGTGCCTCCTCACATGGGGACACTTGGCATGTGTGGGGCCCAGCTGCGGTGCTGCTGGACAGGTGATCCCGCCTCTCGTCTGAGGATAGGCCAGAAAGCTACAGAGGGGGACCGTGGCTGCCACACTTCGCTTCTTGAGCAGCACAGGCTTCAGCATGAACCTCCAGTGTTCCAAACCGTGAGTGTGATGGTACCTGAGCTTCCGTATCCTGGATTGATTAGTCGTTGTCTCACTGGGCTGGATCTGGGACTGAGAGCCCCTTGGTTGGAGAAAGATTCCCCCATCCCAGAGATAACAGCACAGGGACGGCAGCACTTTCCGTCCATGCCCAGCACCAAGGAGTGTCTCCCGAGCCTCACCAGGAGTCATCTCTGAGCACAGAGCCAAGAGTTATCCCAGAGCACGGAGCCAGGATAAACTCTGTGCACTGCCAGGTGTGGCCCCCAAACTAAAGAAATAAAAAATAAAACAAGCGGCACCATTCCATGCTGCCCATATCACCACCTGAGATGTGGGCTTTCTCTCTCTGTCTCCTTACAGATTTCTAAAGTTTCTAAAGAAAGCTTTTTGTTTCCTTTGGGGGACACAGGGGGATCTCTCCAGGCAGGGCTCAGAGGCCATATGCAGTGCTGGAGTCTGAACCCTGGTTGGTTCTGAGGAAAGCAAGTGCCTAACCCCTGTACTATCTTTCCATCCTCCAAATAAAACATTTGTTTTTAATTTAAAAGTATTACAGTAACTTACAAAAAAAACCCCACAAAGCTTGTGTTCGGGGCGTCCCATTGCAGTTCAAACACGCTTAAATGCACTGACTTACCTGCAGCCCCCCCACCCCCATCCCCACTCTGCCTCTCTCTACTCCAACACTGGGAGCTTATTACACAGACCTGTTGCAGAGGAGCTGGGGACAGGACTGTAACCTGAGTGCCCCAGTCCCCAGCGGAGTCTCCCGCTGCTGCTCAGGACTGCAGATCTCTTTGTCTTACCAGTATCTGAGGGTTCCCCAGCCCCTTTCTGGGTACAGGGCTGTGGCAGGCACAGGAAGAGCTGCCTTTTGCATGCCTGCTGAGGCTGATGTAAAGACTGTGGAGAGAGTTCAGGGGTCCGGGGGGCTCAGGTCATTTCAACAGCCACAGGACATTTATCTCTTCTTGGCTGGCCAGAAGATGCGGCCGGGATGGGCAGATGGAGCAGTTCCGGGCAGCCGCAGGACAGGTGAGTGCTGGCGGACAGAACGTGGCTTCCCAGCCTGGCTCCAGAGCCCATCTTTGTAGCTCTATATCTGGAATCCTGATCTTGGAGTTAA
This sequence comes from Cryptotis parvus, assembly GCA_021461705.1. NCBI lineage: Eukaryota > Metazoa > Chordata > Mammalia > Eulipotyphla > Soricidae > Cryptotis > Cryptotis parvus. Next base: position 199,505 of record JAJIBD010001224.1, read on the forward strand.
AATGCCTTGTGCCTTACATGCTGGCATGGAGCGATGGAGACCCACAGCCGGATGAACCCTAAAGGTGGGTAGGTGCTCACACACACCTGGAGACCCTCCAGTACTTACGGATGACCTCGTCCAGTGTGTTCCATTCAAAAATTCCTTTGTGTTAATCCATGTTTTAAAATAGAACTCTGGGGAGCAACACTTAACGCATTTGCAAATACTCACGGAAAGCTGTGCTTTGAAGACCCTTAGAGGAGGTTTGTTTGAGCAAATATTTCTGCGTATCACAGATACCAGACAGGCCAACTGCCCTTTAATCCCCACACTCCAGGGATTTGTAGTGGCTGGAAATGTTGGGGCTCAGGCTCGCCTCCCCAGACCAGGTGCCTTGCATAGTCACGCTGCTGCGTGGACTGTGTCCATTTTTCCTGCTGGGAGGAGTCAGCGGCTTCTGTCTCCCACCAGCCCCTTGCCATGCAGAAGCTGCCCGCACCCCACCTTCTTTCCAAAGCCGGTTTCGGATGTGAGTTTGGGGAAAACAGGTGAGTACATTAGCATTCCCTACAGATCAGTCTACAGGTGGGAACAGACCTGCCACCCCATTATTTTCCCCATTAAAGTTGGTCAGAAAACTAAAAGATAACTGAGGCCTGGGATGCCGCAGAGAGGGAAGGTGCACAGAGGAAGCTGGTTGCTTGATGACCATGGAAAGGGCAGTGGGGAGGCAGTTCTTTCTCTCATGCTGCTGGTTTGTCCTGAGGGTTCAGATGGGAGCCATGAGATGAAGAAGAACCAGCAGGAGACAAGCCTGTGGGGGAGGGACCCCAAAGAAGTGATCCCCAACGTGATGAGTAATGTATATGTGTGTGTTGAGGCCTCGCCTGGAGGTGCTCAGAGCTTATTGCTTCCCCTGTGCTCAGGGATCACTGCTGAAGGGCTCGGGGGACCAGATAGAGTGCTGGGAATCAATCTCAGGTTGGCTACATGGAAGGGAAGAGCTGTCACATTGTGGAGGACCTCATCTCCATGTCTCTCTCTCTCTCTCTCGCTCGCTCTCTCTCTCTCTGAGATATTAGACTGAGCCACCTCCGTACTGTCTCTCTGAGATATTAGACTGAGGTATTTTCAGGCATACATGTCCACCAGGAGCCTAAAGAAGCCCACAGTTTCTTTGCAGTGGTCTCTAGGGATATCTTAGTGGGGGGCAGGGAAGGGACTGGAATAGAAATGGGGAAAGTTCAGCACAGAATAGGCTCAGCTTTGTCCTGCAGGACAGGCCAGCTGCAGGAGTGACCAGCCTAACCTTGTAGGAACCTCTTTGGCAGGAAGAATCCAGTACCATCTCAGAATTCAGCACCACCTCAAACCGCCTTCAGGAGAATGGGCAGCGTGGAGTCTTGGGGAAGGAGAGGGAATCAGGCGGGTGAGGGGAAAGGGATCCCCACGATGACTGGAAAGAGGCTGATGATCTTAGTGAGGCCCGTCTGGGGCAGCATCCACACGTGCTCCCATAAGCTCCCCTGTAGTGAGACTCTGGTGCTGCTGTGTAGACGGAGAAGCAGAGGGGGAGAAATAGGCCAGCACACGCAGGGCTGCGATTCCGACTCGGCGTCTTACTTGCAGCACTGTGCACTTTGCCTCTCACTGCAGGGACTTCCAGGGGACCATAAAATGCCTCATGTGCTAGTCAATGACGTGGAAAGATGTTCAGAGATGTGACTAAGTGGATGAAGCAGGTTACGTGTTTCTTGATCTCTTAACACACACAGCCTAAAAACACCAAGATTAAAGCATAATACACTGTAATACCACCAAGGGGTAATCTGTGAGCTTTGAACGAGGAGGTATTTTCAATTTTTTTTTGCTAAAATATTTGTATTTTACAAATATTCTTCAGTGAACAACACTAACATACTCATGAAAACTAACGGAACTCTGGTCTTTTGAACCCCTTTGCAAGAGTTTTGTCTGACCAAGTGTTTAGTATTTTAATTTCAGTTTGGGACCCACACTCAGCTGTGCTCAGAGCTCATTCCTGGCTCTGAACACTTTGCAGCACTGGGGATTGAACCCAGGTCAGCGATGTGCCAAGAAAAATGCCTTAACCATTGTGCTGTTTCTCTGGCCCTCAGATATTTTATTTATTTTTTTTTATTTTTTTAAAGTATTTTATTATACCACTGTGAGATATACAATTACAAATATATACAATTAAAAAGTTCATATTTGGGTTTTGGTCATACAGTGTTGCAGCACCCATCCCTCCACAAGTGCCCATCTCCCACCACCAACGTCCCCGGTTCCCTCCCCCATCCCCCAGCCCACCTCCATGGCCAGAGAGACAGCACAATGGTTAAGGCATTTTCTTGGCACATCGCTGACTTGGGTTCAATCCCCAGTGCTGCAAAGGGTTCAGAGCCAGGAATGAGCTCTGAGCACAGCTGAGTGTGGGTCCCAAACTGAAATTAAAAGTAGGGATAGTGTTTCCGCTGCATATTTTTGGCTTCCCAGAGTATATTCCCAGGAGTGGTATGGCTGAGATATTTTAGAGGTATCTGAAAGGATGGGTGAATTCTATTTAGATATCTAGATATGGCAGAAGAGCAAATGATAAATGTATGGTCAAAGGTTCTTTATTTCTTTCCCTTTCTCTCTCTCTTTCTCTTTTCCCTCCCTTCCAGACTATGGATTACAGAACATACATTAAAGGGTTGTCATGTGTATCTTTTTGCCTGTATTTAATGCTCAGTTCTAGGTTGATATTAGTACCCTCGACACTTGTTAACACACTGTTCTATTTTCTGTCTTACCTAGCCTCTGACTCCCACATGTTTGTGATAATTTCCACCTTTGACAAGACCTCCTGATATAAGGTCAAGTTTCACTTGACCTTGGATATTGGCATCATAATATGTACATATATATTTATGTCATGCAAATAAATGCAGTCATTCTGTATCTGTCTCTCTCCTTCTGGCTAATTTCACTCAACATAATCTTCTCTATGTCCATCCATTTATAGGCAAATTTTATAACTTCATTTTTCGTATCAGCTGTATAGTATTCTATTGTGTAGATGTACCAACGCTTCTTTATCCATTCATCAATTCTAGGGCACTCTGGTTGTTTCCAGATTCTGGCTATTGTGAATAATGCTGCTATGAACATAAAAGTAGGGATAGTGTTTCCGCTGCATATTTTTGGCTTCCCAGAGTATATTCCCAGGAGTGGTATGGCTGAGATATTTTAGAGGTACCTGAAAAGATGGGTGAATTCTATTTAGATATCCAGATATGGCAGAAGAGCAAATGATAAATGTATGGTCTGTTTCTGTTTTTGTGCACAGGCCATGTGTCCTCCAGCTACTTGGAGCGGCTGAAGGGTATTTCTTGCTTGTCAGGGCGGAGAGTCACGCCACACTCAGCGATGCTCAGGGGTTACTCCTGGCTCTGCACTCAGGAATTACTCCCGGCAGTGCTTAGCCCAGCAAACTACTGAGAGTATACCGCTCGCACGGCACAGCCTAGCAAGCTGTCCGATGCGTACTCAATATGCCAAAACCAGTAATAAAAAATGTTCATCTTCCTGACCCTGAAAAAGCCCTTAATACGGCAGCGCTAAGACCGGACGAACAAGGAGGGCCTGATAAAATCTCAGGGCCTCACTAAGCTGCCAAAACGAAGAAGGACTAAAATGACAGTCTGTATTTTCAATGCATGTACACTGGCAATGGAGGCATATATCGAGGACCTGATGCTGCAAGCTCAAGAAATCAAGTATGACATCATTGGTCTGACTGAGACAAGGAGACGTTAATCACATCACGTTGTTTTTGACATGGGAGAAGAACTGTTCCTCGGAACATGCGATGAAAGAGGGTGTGGGTGGCGCCGGTGTCCTTGTCAACACGAACATGGCCGCGAACATTGATTCATTTGAATGCCTAACAAACCGGATAGGACGACTGCACTTGAAGAGATGTGGCCCACTGTGAGCAGTTTCTGTCTTCGATGTCTACGCACCAACATCCACATACAAGGAAGAAGAAATAGAAAAAATTCTACATGGAACTGGAGGAGTTCTATAAAAAAAAGACCGCACCTTCTACAAGATCATAGTTGGTGATTTTAATGCCAAGATAGGACCGAGAAGATGAGCCGAAGAACTCCATGTCGGGACCCATGGCCTAGAATGGAAGGAACAGGGTGAGAGACTATCTGAGTTCATCATGTCCACCAAGACCATTCATGGGAACTCACAGTTCCAGAAGGCTGAATCAAAATGTTGGACATGGGAATCCCCTGGTGGACAGTTCCACAATGAAATTGACCACATCATCTTCAATCAATGGTTTTTCCTGACAGATGTTGCTGTCATCCCCAAATTCCAAGCAGGATCGGACCACCGTCTCTTTGTGCAAAAGTCTACTTCACGCAACAGGGAGAAAAGGCTGCAAAGTTTAAGAAGAGAACTCCCAGAACGACCACCAACTGGGAACTCTTTGGCACCACTGTGGCAACATGGGAAGATACCATCATTGAGGACATCGATGAAGAATACAACCGACTGGTTCAGCACCTCCATGATTGTGCAAAGAACGCCGAGAGAGAAAAAGCCACAAAAGGACGCTTGTCTTCAAAAACTCTCAAGCTCATTCGCCAACGTGGCAAGGTGCGAGCCTCAGGCGACCAAATGCTAACATCCAAGCTTGCAAAGCAGTGCAGAGAAATGATAAAGGAAGACCTCAAAGAGAGAAGAGCAGAAATACTGGAAGATGCAGCGGAAGCCGGGAGGAGCATTAGCAACACCCGCCTGTCTTTTGCCAACTATAAGACCAAGATGACTGCTCTCTGACACCCTGATGGATCTATCACATCTTCCAGAAAGGTAATGGAGAAGATTATCAGTGACTTCTACTCAGATTTCTTTGATAGCCACGTCCACCTGCCCACATACCAAATTCTGCAGGATGGATATGTCGTTTCCAACGTTCTCTCTTCTGAAATCCAACATGCCATTTCGTCCGTAAAGAAGGGAACAGCACCAGGCCCAGACAAAGTCAAACCCGAACACCTGAAGAATCTGCCTTCAGTGCTCATCAATACACTGACTTGGCTCTTCACATGCTACATGTCCCAATGCAAGGTGCCCTCCCAATGGAAAACCAGCAGGACAATTCTACTGTTCAAGAAGGGAGACATCCACGACATTGGCAACTATCGCCCCATTTTCCTGTTGTCTGTCATCTACAAGCTGTTAACTTGAGTCATCCTGAACAGGATTGGCAGAACATTAGATGAAGGACAACCATGCGAGCAAGCGGGCTTCTGAAAAGGATTCAGCACAATTGACCATATCCACACAGTAACCAAGCTCATTGAAGTTTGTATGGAGTTCAAGATGCCACTTTGTCTCACATTCACTGATTTAAAGAAAGCCTTTGATTCTGTGGAGACTGAAGCAGTCATCGAAGCCCTAGCCAAACAGGGTATTCAAACCCAATACATCAAGATCCTTCATGTGCAGTATCACGGATTCACCACCAGGATCTCACCATTCTACAAAGAAGTGATCATCGATGTCAGAAGAGGGGTTCAGCAGGGAGATACCATTTCACCCAAACTCTTCAGTGCCACCCTCAAGAATATCATGCGACAATTAGAATGGGAAGGAATGGGAGTGAAGATAGACTGTAGGCAAGTAAACCACCTGCGCTCTGCTGATGACATCATTCTAATAACCCCAAACATTAGCCAAGTGACACAAATGCTGGCTAACTTTGACTGAGAATGTGGAAAGATAGGTCGACAGCTGAATATCAACAAAACTATGTTCATGAAAAAATGAACTAGTTCTGGAGGCCCCATTCACTCTCAATGGAACAAACATCTCTGAATGCAGCAGTTATGTGTACCTAGGTCAAGAAGTCACATGATAAACGTCCTAAAACCTGAGCTGCACAGGAGGAAGAGAGCGGCATGGACTGCCTTCAAAAACATCGAAGAAATAGCCAAAAGAACAAAGAACCTCTGGCTTCGGGCACATCTCTTTGACTCCACTGTTATCCCTGCATTAACATACGCCTCAGAGACCTGGGTCCTACCAAAGCAGGATGAGAATGCTATTTGGGTCTCCCAGTGAGGAATTGAAAGACCTATGCTTGGCATATCATGCCTCACTCAAGTGAGAGAAGGAATCGGAGCTCCAACCTCCGTCGCTGTTCCAGAGTCAGGGACGCTGTGTGGTTTGCCAAGGCATCGACAACCAGATGGGCTGCACATGTAATGCAATTTGGAGATGACCACTGGACTAGAGCTGTTACCGACTGGATCCCACGGGCCGCCCACCTACAAGATGGTCAGACTTCTTCGTCAAGACCCTGAACAAGCAGTTTGAGGCTCTTCGTATTCCTGAATCAACCTGGGCTACACTGGCACGTGATAGGGTCAAATGGAAATATTACTGGCACCCGCTTGAGCAAATCGATGAATAACGGGATGTCAAGTGATCAAGTATGCATGCAGAGAGCATGGGTTCCAGGTTCCAGTGTGTTTATAATAGGACGTAGAGTATTGTGGCAGGACCCCATGGGTCCTGGTGGTGATGCTGCTTTGGGGGGAGAAGGGCCCCCTAAAGTGTTGGTGCTCTTTAATCTTCAGACTATGAGGAATTTGGTTCAGGGGAGGTAGATGAAGAGCATATACCAACAGTAATATAATAAATGTAGTGGGGGATTAAGTGAGGGCTATGTACAAGAGATTGACATTTTTAAATGTTTTTGTTTTGTTTTGTTTTTAGGCTACACCTGGAAGTACTTAGGGATTACTTCTGGCTCTGTGCTCAGGGATCACTCCTGGAAATGCTCAAGGACTATGTGGGGGTGGGAGGGGGGCACTGGAAATAGAATCTGGGTTGGCTGCATGCAAAGCAGGGTCCTACCCACTGTACTATTGCCCCGGCTCCTTACGTCCTTCCTCCTTTTTTTTAAATAAACAACTTCTTGACTGATTGAGGTTTTGTGATTTATAATTCTGTTCAAGATGCTGCCTTTTGATAGGAAATGAGGCAAAGCGTGCAGAGTTGGCCTGATGCAACACTCTATCACCACCTAGTGGTCCTCGGGTCAAATTGCAGGACCAGTAGGCTCTGTGCCCAGAGCGGAAATTTCTTCCAGCTAGGAGGCTTCTAGCTAATTTCCCTAAGGAATTGAGTGATTCTGTATTAACCCAGATGTTCTAGGATGTGTATATTGCTTCTTATGGAATAACTAAGCAGAGAAGGAAGCCTTATATGCCCTGGATTGTACGTAAATAACTGGGTTCTGCAGGAAGTAGAGTGTCCTCAACATTTCTGTGACCTGTAATGAGAGGAAGATCCTGATGTACTGATTCTTACCACGATGGCATTTGGGAAGTTCAATTGTGTATTAAATGAATAGTCATTTTTCATGGAAGTCACTTTAGCTGACTCCATGGCTTGATTAGCTGTTGTTAGGACAAGCATGATCTGCTACAAAGGGAGAGTGGGAATGCAGAAGATTTTGACTGTGACTGTGACTGCAGCCAATAGGAGGCATCGTCTGGCATCTGTGACTTTTATGTTCCATTCATGTTCAGGGAGAGCTTTTTCAGAGATTAAAGGTAGGGGGCTCAGGTAAGTGTTTTTAGGGAGGTGGGAAAATGGGATGGGTGGATGACATCAGTTGATGCAAGTGAGAGCACAGAGGACGTGTTATGTGGGGCACACACAACACGCTTATCTGTCTCACTTTGTGCCCCAGAGTGCCCTTCCTGTTGGGTGCTGGGTCTAGTTATTTTCCCTAACTAGATTTGTGGATGTGGGTCAGATGGCTTTCCAAGTCACATTTCTTAGCATGGAACTTAGTTTTATAGATGCCCTTCTTATTATTCAGTGGTGTTATGGGCTTAGGCTAAATGCCTGGAGTAAATAAAATTGATGTAGTAGAGGTGAGGGGCTGGGGAGATAGTGCAGGTGTTAAGGGGCTATGTTTGCATCCCACTGACCCTGGTTTGAATCCCTTTCACTCCATGTACAATGTTGCCAGCCAGTATTACTGAAGTACATAAACAGAGAACAAAAGTCTTAAAAATAGCCATTGGGCCTGGAGAAATAATATAGCAGGTAGGAATCTCACCTTGAAGGTGATCTTCATTCAATCCTCGGAATCCCATATCATCCCCAAGGACTGCCAGAATTAATTCCTGAGCCCTCAGCATCACCGAATAATCCAAAACCAAAAAAAAAAAAAAAAAAAACCAAAAGTCATCAGTGGATACATAATGTATTTGAAAAGTCTGTGCAATATAACACAATGGACTTTTTTTGTGTGTGTATACACACAATGTGTGTGATGTGCTTCTTACTCATTGTTCCCCTATCCTTTCTTTTGCCAGTCTTATTTTTCTCCCGTCTCTTTTTCTTCCTAGTCCTGGCCCTTGTCTCTGATGAGCAGATAGACAGTGAACACACATCTGGGTATTCATCTGTCTTCTCTCAAGCACTTGCACCTCTGATGGGATATTCAGCAGAGACAACCACTTACCAGGTGCTCAGCACCGCCCTGCCATGCTGGATTCTTTTTGTGAAGCTCTTTTGTCACCTCTCAGGGAAACAGTCCTCAACACGTTTTCATTTAAAAGCCAAGTTTCAGGTTTTGAGTTTGTGGTGCTCCTCCTCTGCATGCCGGAGCAGCCTCCCATGCTGGACTGATGTGAGCAACCACTCTTTCAGTCTCCTCTGACAGGAGTGCTTTGGAGCTGGTACCTGTTGGCAGCCCAACAGGTTGGGAGAGCAAAGTTTTCAAGCCCAGCCTTGGGCCTCAGTGGAGCTGTGTGACTCTAGCAGCCTCTGTCGCTGACTCCGGCTTCCTCTGTGAGCTGAAAACATGTGTGCTGCAGTACTGTGGTGGGGAGTCAGTGAGCTGCCTGTGAGAGCCCCCTGGAAAGCGCTAGATAGCTTTAAGTTTTGTGAGGCAGGTTTGTATCCTCCCTGGATAAAGAGGAATTAAATGACAATGTCCATTTTTTCTGTTCCAGGGGATGGTTACTTTTCCCTCTTTTATTTCCGTGAAACTTCTGTCAGTGTGTTTGCACAGATCCATGCTGTGGGTCCAGGGTTTGGGCAGTACACCAGGGACCTCCAGGTTGGGGGGTTCGTGAGACCTGAGTCCCAAAGTTCTAGTCCCAAGCAAGCCACACAGCCCCTATCAATTTGATATATGGCGTTTGGAATGGGATTTGTTTGGAGTAAAGGCTACCAAAAAAGAGTTGGAATACACCCACCATTTGTTTTGGACAAGCGTGAAAACATGGTTGTACCAGAGACTGATAAAGGCCACGGCCATGGTGAAGGGACAGCCAGAGCTTCACAGAAATGTGCTGGGGAGCAAGGCAGGAGCTGGGCGCAGAGCACCTCTGGCCAACTGCGAGAAGATAGAAGATGATTTTTATAGGAAGTTACCCCAAAGCTTTGGAGAGAGTGCATAATCCACCTTAAAGAGGGCATTTTCCTTCCTGAAATACTGACTTTTGTCCCTGGCTGCATGACCCTGTTCTAAGGGGTGTGGGGACAAATGCCAAGGTGTCACTGCAGCAAATATAGCCTCGGGTCTGCTGAATCTTTGGGACTTGTCATACTCCTGAGCAGGAGCGAGGAGAATACCTCTTTGCCCGAAGTTGTGCAGAGAAGCCGTAGGACCTTAGCAGGAGACCTTTTGGCAAGGCTCCTCTGCCTGCCTTGGGAAGAGGTTGAGCTAGAGCGTGCTACAATGGGAATTCGCCTCTTCTCTAGCATTCGCACACACTTGCCATTTTGTTGGGGCCATCTTTGAGAAATAGATCAGTGTCACTACAACTCTTTGATTGTTTGGCTGTATCTCCACAACTGCCTCCATTTTTCCCAGAAGCCAGCCGCTCACTATCTAGATGGCATCGGGCCTTCTTCCGAGCCTTCGCTGTATTCTGCAGACCTGGTCCTGGAGAATGTGCATGCTTAGACCTGGCTGATTCTGAGTTGAAGGCCCCAGAGGCTGAGCTCTCTTGAGAGAAAGATGAGGGGAGTAGCGTACCTGGAAGGGTTCAGAGCCTGCAGAAGTGATGTCCCAATGGATTTTCCTGCCCTTTGCCAAAGACTGAAGCATGAACAAGCTTGTGTCATCCAGGTGGAGATTATTCCTTTGGTTAGAAGGATGACTCCTGATTGTTCAGGCCAGAGCAACTTCATTTGTCTTCATTCTGTGGCTCCGCCACCCCTTTCTCCCTAATTGTTCTGGAGTAAAGAGGCTTTAATGCAGAAGGAAAAGAGCAGCCTGCCTGCAACCGCTGGTAAATTTTTGCTTTGGGGAGTGCAGAGAGACAGAAAATGGGGGAGGAGTTTAGCACTGGTGAAAACCTAATACTCAAAAAGTGGGAAATGAAGATAAGACTAAGGGAGATCTCCAACCTTTGATCTGCGGTGGGGTGGGGCTTCCTGAGTTGTCTAGCTACCCTGTGGACTGTCCCAGGAATATGAGAAACTTACATTCCCTTGACAGTTGTATTACTTTTCCAAGTATAAGGTCCTTTTGGGCTGGTGGTGGTTTATTTTTCTTGTACTATATATTTGAGTGGAGCCTGGCCTCTAGTCCACTTAATCTGGATCAAATTAGACTGTGTTACCTTGAAAAGTCCTTTACCCCTCTTCCCACACTGCATCCCACTCTTAGCTCTTGGTGTGAATGGAGGAGATAAAGGTCATTGGGGAAGGAAGGAGCCAATGTATGCTGAGACTCAGAACATCTATGACATTGTACTTGTGGTTGAGCTGGTCAATGGGTTGACAGAGATGACACCAGATCTCCTAGGAGAAACTCAGTGTCAGCCACCTTCACACCATGACAAACCAGCAACAGTGATTTCTCTGCTCTTTCAACCAACCACCATTGTTTTTAAGGCCCATCTGGGCACATTTCTCCAGAACTGGCATCAATGTTCTGTCCCTTTCCTCGTAATCTTTCCTTCCCGGTAAGAAGTTGAAAGCATGGATTGTTTTCACTTGAAGACGAGGTTCATGACTGCTAGTGTTCCTCCGGCTGCTTTTTATGCCTTGTCTATGTTGTCAGGTGCCAGAACCTTCTCTGTGTACCTTTCTGGTGTTTGTAACAAGCAGGCATTTATCAATGCCTTGCTTTGTCATGAAGTTGCTCTCGAGACTTACCCTGACCACATGGTATATGCTAGGACTTCATTTATTTTTTAACTTTTATTTAATTAAAGAACCGTGATTTACAAAGTTATCGATAGTTGAGTCCTTAAGCATATAGTATGTAAATTCCAATCCCACTATCAGTGTCAACTTCCCTCCAAGAGTGAGTTCCCATATTCCTGCCCCCACTCCACCTGCCACCTTGACAGACACATTACAAAGTTTGGTTGCTGCAGCTGGGACCTAATGTTTCCAGTGTTGTTGAGTCTGCTCTGGCGGTGTGACTGTCCCTCTCTCCCAGACCATACTGTTCCCTCTCTCCAAGGCCATCAGTATAACTGAGGCCTCGGCACTTGTTTCCCATTACTTCCCTTTCTCATCTTCTTCCTCCCTTGATTTCTTACCCTTTCCGCCCTTCTCCTCCCTGAGCTCTGGATTCCAGGGCAATACGAGCTTCCTCTCTTCACTACATTATATTTCCTCATCCAGTTATTCTCTAGACTGCATATAAGTGAGACCATCCTGTTTTAGTCCTTTTTTTCTTTTTAATATTTTATTGTACCATCGTGAGATATACAATTACAAAGATATTCATGTTTGGGTTTCGGTCATACAGTCCTTCTTCTTATGGCTTACTTCACTCAGCACGCTCTGATATCGTTCAATCCCACCTAGGTTGCAGCAAATTGCATATTTTCATTCTTCATTGAAGCTGCATGGTTTTCCATTGTGTTCATACACCACATCTTCATAATCTAGATGCTAGAACTTCTTCTTCTTTTTTTTTTTTTTTTTTTTGCTGTTTGGGTCACGACCAGCAACACACAGAAGTTATTCCTGGCACTTCATTCACTCAGGAATTACTCCTGGCGGTGCTTGGGGAGGATGCCGGGGGATCGAACCTGGGTTGGCTGCATGCAAGGCAAACGCCCTTCTGCTGTGCTATCGATCCAGCCCCAAGAACTTTTAGTGATGTCCTTGCCTCTCACACTGGTATGCAGGTACTGTGACTATTTAATCTCACTGAACTCCTTGCTCTGGTGTATTGATACTAAAGCAGCTGACGGGCATGAACATAGACACATGAGTAAGTTAGGAAACAGGGTAGAGTAAATAGAAGTCTTACGGAACCCTGTGCTGGAAGGAAAAGAGCTCTGTACTGGATATTCTTCGACTACCGGCAGGCATTGATGCATCGCTGACTCACACCCAGATTTCGGGTCTGTGCACTTTTCCTGTGGACTCTTCTGCCGAGCACAGTGACTGACACATAGATTTGAAAGCCACCTTCAAATCCTGTTATACAGAACAGAGGACAGTTCTGTGCTCTGCCAAATTCCTCAGTCATCCTGGGTTCCTGTGTGCTTTTATGCTGAAGAATCTTATTGGGGGTTTTAGTAGCTGGAAACTGGTAAATAGAAAGCCCAGTGACTGAGCTCACCAAAGCAGCTTATGGGCAGCCCAAGGTAGTATGTCCGGAGACCTTGCTTATGGTCTTAGCCCTTTACTAACTGCGGGCTTGTAGATAAAACATTTAACCTTTGTCTTTGACCTCAGTTTCTTGAGTCATGAAAAAAAACAGGCAGCTGGTCTAGGTGAAGCAGTTCTTGAATTCTATTAGGTTATAAAAATGATTTTGAAATGTCAAGTCTAAACGAGAGCCCTGGATTGCTTTGCACCTCGCCTCTGTGAGTCTCTGGGAGTTGGTGGGTTCCTTCCCAGTGCCAGTTTCCAGAGCCCAGTATGGAAGTGTCCAAAGATTCAGAAATACCCGTTGGCAGTTTTTTTTTTTCAAGAACCCCCCAACTCCCATTCTGGTCTTCTATGTGGCTTGGCAGGCATTTTGCCAAGACAGATTTCTATAAAAACATACACATACTGAGATGTTTCCTTTTGCTCTTTAAATGTTTTCAGTGCTTGCCATCTGAACAGTACAATTTGCTGTTGAAACCTATCAGCAGTGTAATGACCTAGAACTAGCCAGGTTCTCCCTCAACGTACCTTTCTGTCGGCTGCCCGTGACCCCGGGCACTGCTCCAGACACACATACAAGAGCAGAAAGCTGCTGGCGACTTGCCAGAGCAAAGCCATGTATGTTGATGGAAGCCTGTTGAAATGGGTTTTAAAGCTATCTTTAAATTCTTTCTGGTTCCTGATGACATATGCCTACTTGGGCGTGGAGAACAATAACTACACAGAGAAATGACCACTTCTAACATATTTGTGTATAGACACATATATCTCTATTTTTATATATCCACATTCTGCCTGTTACATCAAACACTTACAGATTTTTTTTCTATTTCCCATATGATTAAAAATAGTTCAGAAACATAATTTTTAGTGGCTGCAAATATAGTCCCTGGTGGTTGTACATAATTTAACTGTTGGTACTGTGTTTTCTTTAGACCTCACCCTTCAGCACTTGTTGGGGTTTTGTTTGTTTGTTTTAAGTGGCCTTTGTAGGTGGTAAGACAGCTATATCTTTGGACTAACAGATTTGGATATTGGTTGTGAGAAGAAACTGCATGTAATTAGCATCTTCAGATTTCTATTCTAGCTTCATTCTAAGATGCTTAATGTTTAAATACTCAAATAATACACAAGAAATTGTTCTGGAGGCTCTATTTTGTACTTGTCTGCTATCAGACTCAGTAGTGGAGATTAAAAACTGTCAGAGCAATCAGGCCAAAGAGAGAGTTCAGGGGTTGAGGTGCCTGCCTTGCAGGCAGCTGACACCAGTTCGATCCCAAGCACCATGTAGTTCCCTGTACGTATGGTAGGAATAATCCCCGAGCACCCTTAAACCAGAATTAAACAAAACGCCAAAGCAATAAAGACTTAAGAAAGCCTGGAAAAGGATGAATGCTTTTCCAGTACTCTTGGATACTTATGGAGCAGCTGCTGTGGGGTGCACTTGAGTTACCTATTCTATTCCCAGGATGAGTCTGTGGGAGAATTGTCACTTTTCCCAACTTCATGGAAGACAGAACTGAGCTTGCAGAGGTCTTGCACTCTCAAATGTGTGTCACTGGACAATGACAGAATCAACAAGTGAGCTCTGATCTAGCAAATCGCTAATCCAGATCTCCCTTTCCCTGGCCCCTACTATGCTGCCGAATACAGCTGAGCGTGGCTCAGGGTGGTGCTTCCAGCTCTCCAGAACTATAAACTTGGGAAAACATCTACTGCCCTAGTGTTTCCTGCTCTTTGGAACCACTCTAGGTGGGGGAGCGGAGGACTTCATTTGGGGGGTCCCTGCTTCCTCCGCCTCAGTACATAGTCTCTGCTGCTTCAACCACAGAAGCTCACGTTTTCCAGTTTCATAGTTCGGACTTCGTTGTTTCCTGCTTCACACCCACTACTACGCCCTGCCAAGTACCCAGGATAGCAAATTTCTAACTGGGTGTTTCACTGCTCTGTGGTGGTTCTTCCTGGGAACTTGGCTCTGAGCAAATCTGTCTGCCTCACTACAGGGTGGATTTGTTCACTTGGTACTTCCCCTGCAGTCGCCCTCCTCAGCCCTGTGGAAATCTTCATTCATGGACAGAATTATTGGTGGGGCCTCTGAAAAACTAAAAAGGCTTTGCTTTGTACTCAGTGTGCATTGTGACTTTAATGTCTTCATTTGTGGAGACAGTTCTCTGCATAACCCCCTAAGAGTTCCCACTCAGAGAATTCTCTGTCTTTACTTTGATCAATTATGATAGCTCTAAAATAGCGGTTCTGAAATCCTCCACTCGCCACCGCCTTCCTTATCACTGCTGAATCGCATTCACTCATCCATGTATTCATTATGCCCTTCCTGTGCATAAGCTAAGGACCGACCACGGGGCCCTCTGCACCCCTCACCCCTGTCTGTTTCTCCCCCTTGTGTGTTGAGGGATTTTTGCATTTATCTGGAGTAATAACCGGAAGAGGCTGACTGTATAGCAGTGCTCAGTAATAAGATACAATAGTCTGAAATGTGGTTCTGCCCCCAAACAGCAGTGCTGGGAAAATGTATGTAACATGAGCTTATAAACTACAGGGGGAGAAAGGGTATCCATCTCACCTAGTAGTCACTTTACATATATTATTGAGGACTGACAATCTCAGAAGCTAATATCTGTAAACAGGGGAGACTGTTATTACCATCAGTAATCAAAGGCAGATTTATGCTATTTCCTGTTAGTTGCAAGTAGATCTTATTACTTGTCGTCAGGAACACTGGCACTTGTCTGATGTAAGGGCTTATGTCTTCAGCAAATACTCCCACATCCATTATTTTTTCATTTGTATTGTTTTAAATTAATTCCAAAAAAAATTCTGTATAGGTAAGGTTGGGTTGGATTTGTGATCCCACTTTGCAGACAGAGAAGCCGTGCACATGTGTCAGCACCAAGGGAGCAGAGTGCATTTTTCTCTGAGTCCACTGTTTCATAATCTGATTTTTCACGCTATGTGGGCAGATACCTCTTATCGTTTTGATGGGTCTGCTTCCAGTGCCTTTGCAAAACGAAAGTCATCAGTGAACATACACACATTCTTCCTGGAAAACACACACACACACACACACACAGACACACACAGACATTGGTGCTTTGCACTCCCTATGAAGTTTCCTCATGCCACGAATTTGATCACAGCAGGTACCTGCTCAGGGCAGCTGTCCAGCGACTGGATCCATGGACTCACACTTCATTGAGTGTACACAGTCCAGTGCCGACTGGTACGAAGGTGCTAATCACCTCAGTCAGTGTGTTGCTGATGTGTATGAAAGCAGTGCTGTGGGGTATTTTGGAACATAGCGTTAGGTTTCCTGATTGGAAATGTTCTTGAGCTAAAATATCTTCTGTGACAAGCTTTCTTTTGGTGGTTATAAAAAAAGCTCAGCATCTCGCAGGTTACCCGATTTGCTAATGACTTAGAATTCAGATCAGGTGTTTGGTGAAATTAGCATACCCTAGCCCTGGTCTGTGACATGGGTTTCTGATGGGAGAAGCAGATCATCGTGGTGTCTGAGAACATGCTGGGAGAAGTAGAAAGTGGGTGCTTGGGGTTACGTTTTACCACCTAGGCAAGGTGATGACTCTGTGTTTTGGTGACGTGCAGCAGGAGTTGCTGAATCGCTTGGAGAGGCAGAGAGAGAGAGAGAGTGAGAGAGAGAGAGATTTTCTGAGGAGGAGATAGTGTCTCGAGGGTTGCGCTCTTTCCTTCTCAAAGGCAGATTTCTGCAGCTCTTCTGTGGGCTGGGTTATCCCTCACCTCCCGTGTGGGAGGACCTGTAAGAGTTGGTTATTTTCCAATTATCAACAGGGAGGAGGTTGTTCTTAATATATTTACTCAGAGGCCCCTCCCGATGCATCTATTTCTATCCATCTATTCCTGCCCGCCTCTGCCTATCTGGGTATTCATCCATGTTACTCTCTGCTGCAGTTTCAGAGGTCAGGTCACCAGGCCGCGGCAGCCACTCTGTGTCACACGGGAGGCGCGTAAGCTTCCCATAGCACCTTCAGTGCTTGGTGGAAGGGGCCAATGAGAGTATCAGTGCAACGCTCACAGCCCTGAGCGCTCCCCAGGGCCTCTCTTCTTCGTCCCTACCTCTAGCCCTTAAATGTCATCTTGAATGCAACCGAGTGACTCACCCTCATGAAGGAGTGGAGTTCCTTTCTTTTGAGTCTTTCCACAAAATATTGTTCCAGCTGACAGGACAGCGCCCACAGCCATCCAGATCACGAGCTGTTTTGCAGCCTTTTTGGGTTGCAGTGATTGAATCTGCAGACTGGGGCGGGGGGGGGGGCGTGAATGATAGTACCTACTCCAGAGGACTGAATGGAGAGGAAGTGAGAGGGTATCGGCATGGTGCGTTTCTGGATCGACAACACAGGCACAGAAAGTGGTTCCTTACAACAAGGTGGCAATTAGTGCCAGGGAAGTGGGCAGCTGGGCTGTCATTTAGAGGCAGAGACCTCAGCTAGCCACCACCCTGCAGGGTGGAGAGCAGAGACGTCAGCAAGCTGCTGCCTTGCAGGGTGGAGGGCATCTGTTCAGTTAAGGTGGCAGAAGGCCTTGTCCCCACCCACTTGTGGAAAGTTGCATTCCCTAGGGCTTCAGCAGTGACCCAGATGGCCTCCAGTGGACAAACTTTGAGACTGTAATTAAACCAAGTCCCACCCACCTGCACATATTTCCCCTGCCCTCCAGGCAGTGGAAAACTCCATGCTCTGACTCCCAGCACTAGGGACCTCACATCTTCCATGATGTAAGATGTGAGGAGCTGCTCATCCCACACTCAGCACTGGGGCCGGGCCTCTGAGTCTGCCACTGCCCCCACCCCCTGCCCACCCCTATCCATACTCTGGTAGCAGGGTGGTGGCACACCACCGATGGGAAGGGATTTGCTGTCTTCCTCCAAGACAGTGTTCAGCTGGGTTGGATGCTCGTGCATTCTCCCATGAACTCAGCTGGAGCCTAGAGTTCTCCAGGGACTGAGATGTGGCTTTAAACCAAGGCACACATTTGTTCCTTTCTTCTCTTCTCTCTCCCTTCTCCTTCTCCTTCTCCTTCTCCTTCTCCTTCTCCTCCTCCTCCTTCTCCTTCTCCTTCTCTTTTTTCTTCCTCCTCCTCCTCTTCCTCCTCCTCCTCCTTCCCTTCCCTTCCCATCCCCTTTTTCCTTTCCATTTTCATTTGTGATTTTAGGTTTTGGGACACACCTGGCAAGTGCTCAGGGCTGTCCTGGCTTTGTACTACAGGATCACTCCTGGCAGAGTTCAGGAAATCATATGGGATGCCGGGGATTGAACCTGGGTCAGCTGAGTGCAAGGCAAACACCTACTTGCTGTACTATAGCTCAGGCCCAACATACACATTTCTGAGGCTTTGCGACATTGTTCTCTGCAAATCTTGGGTTATGGAGCTGTGAGTGACATGCACAGGACGCATGGGGATGGTGTTGCCTCAGTTCTCCCTTTCCTTCTTTTCTTCTTCCACACATACCCACATCCTCCCATTTATGCACCGGTCATTGAATAGTGGCCCACCTTGTGGCAGTCACAGTCAAGTGCTTGCCGCTCCATGTGCTGGATGCATCAGTATCCAGTGGTCTCCAGGACTCTCTTTTTCGTAGTGGTATATGCATGACACCATGACCTGGAGCATATTGGGGTGAGGGGTTGTCCCTTCAAATGGGGTGATTGGAGAACATCCAAGTGAAGTACTATAAGAATCAAATGGAAGTTGTCTCTTTGGCCCAAATTCTAGTTGTGTCCAGAATTTCTAACCTTCCTTTTTGATTTCTTAGCATAGCACTTAGTTTGCATGAATAATGTTTTAATTGAAAGGCATTTGGGGCCAGAGATATGGTGTGGCAAGGAAGGCTCTTGCCTTGCACACAGCTGACCCTACGCTCAATCCCTAGTACCCCCACAGATATCCCCTGAGCCCCATTAGGAGTGATTCCTGAACACAGTGACAGGGAGTAGTCAGTCCATACCGCTGGCTCTGGTAAATAAAAGACATTTGTCCTCCTTCCTTTATAGGTTAGGCTCAGAGGGGCAAAGTCACCTCACCATTATCACACAGCTTTTTTATTGCTGCCATCCATACTAGTGTATCCCTTTCCCATCCCTGGCATTGCCTGGTGCATACCAAAAAGGCTCTTCCTTCCTCTCCCACCTCCCAAGAGATGGCCAAACTTAACATTTAAATATTCTGTTAAAGACTCACTGCATGTACCATGTGGGCTGTTTCGGCTTTCTGAAGCTTGGAGTAGGATCAATTACACCCCGCCTTGACAAGGTATCGATCACAGGGTGGTTGAGTGATTTAGACACGCTCAGGCTCTTCAGCAAGAACATCCCTCTCGCCATTCATTACAAAAGACTGTGTTCAACTAATCTGCACTAGCTGTGTTTTACATTCTGGAAAATCCCTTTCGACGGCAAAGCCTTGATACAGAGGCCAGAATTAAGTTGCTGAAGGGTGATCCTGAGCATGCCTGTTGCCCTCTTGGCAGCCCTGCGTTCACATGGCTCCAGTGGAGGGGGTCTGGAGACAAGCTGCTCCTATGTTTTGCCTTTAGACTTCCTGACTGTGGCTGGAGCTGGTGGTGCTCAGCTAGATGTTGGTGCCGACGACACTCCCATCCTTACCAAAATCTTTCTCCCTCCCAACTGACTTCTACCTCCTAGGGTGTCAGGCTTCCTGTTTGCTTTTCACTCCCACAATCTCCTGCTGGGCTGTTCTCTGGCGCCATCTCTCTGGGTCTCTGGGGAAGATAACAGAGAGGAACTAAGAAGGCTCCATGGAACTGAGTCTTCCATGAGTTATTTGATGATTCATGTACTGCAGGGGGTGCTGGCTTGGGGGGGGGGCAGGGACAGGGAGAGAAGGGAAATGTCCTTTTGTTTCTTTCCACTGCGGAGAAACAAGTCAACCTACCATCTCAGACAGCCGCCTTGGCTTCCACACATGCCTGCATTGGGCTGTTTGCAGCGAGTTCCAGAACAAACAAGCAAATGCTCCAGAATTATCCTTACGGTGTGTAGGGGTAGCTAGGTAGGCCTTCGGGAACTCGCTTCTGTCTAGTGCCCCTTTGCTTTGCTTTTCGTCATTTCCTTTGCTTTTTACTCTTCCAAGGAGAAAGAGAAGATGACAGGCAACTACATTCTCCCTGAGCAAGAAGCAAGAGCAGGTCTTTAGCTTTGGGGCATGTTGGGTGATGTTTCCCTCTGCGAAAGTTAGGGGGATTCTCTTCTAGAAAAAAAGACTCACCAGTAAGGAGAGTAAATGGTTGCAGCTGACTGACCCTCTGTGGGATCCCACGGTGTCACTGGTGCCCTTCTCTCAATAACTGATCCTGCTTTTCTGAACTCGGCACCTGCCAGGCATGCTGGCCTCTCCCCACGCTTCTCTTGAGAAACTCATGGGGGTCTCCCCGTCACCCCACGTGCAGGAAGAAGGGAACACAGCCGCCCGAGGTGTCTGAGTTCTTGGACCTGTGCCCAGTGATTCACCACATTTGCTGTATCTAAACACATCATCAGGCTTTGTCAAGTTTCTGCTGTGGTTGGCTAATTAATGTTATTGGAGGAAATGATGAATTTTTCCCCTTCACAGCTGAAGATGAGACAGAATGTGTTGGGCGTTGCACACAGGTGTCCTTTGCTTAATCTTTCCTGCTTGAATCTCTCCTCAGTAGCTCAAGGATGCTTCCAAAAAACACCCTAAGTACTAAAGGCCACAGCTCCCCTTATGCTCTCAAATGAAAGCTACTTGGCTTTTATTTGACTTCACTGTTGAACGCCTCTCTCATTCCCTCTCTCTCTTTCAAGAAAAGGCACTGGGTGCCTCTACTTGAGTTCAGTTTGGTATAAAGATCCCATATCTAATGAAGACAGACTCTACCAACATCTTGAATCTGGTGCATGATAATACCTATCAGTGATAGCCCAAATATTTCCCTGCCCATTTTATAAGAAGCAGAACCAGTATTTGGCATAATTCTTAGCTCACTGTCTACTGTGAGGCCAGTTGATACCCCAGCATGTCTTTTCTTCCATAATACATGGCATATCTGATTAGATACATGGTCACTCCTATTTCCATAGAGGGCGCCCCCCCATCCTGATGAAGACACAGCTTCAGTGGAAACGTGAGTTCTGATGGCATCCCTCCTCTGTGTGGAGACATAGGCTGCAGGGCTGTGAAAAACTTTCTTTAATGATAGCCTTGACTCTTCTCTAATCTATGGAGAAAGAAGAAATTGTCTGAAAACATTAGAGCCACAGAGGGTGCGTGGTTCACCTGGAATATCAAGTCACAGAGAGATCTGTTTTCCCTGCAGATGTGTTCCGTGGATATCTTGACTAGAAGCTGGGTTGAGAGTGAAGGGTTGTAGCTCCTAGTGTGTGGGGAATTGTATTTTTCACCTTAGAAACTGAAATTCCAGAGAGCTTTTGGGTCGGAGACCCAGAGACCTACCTGGCTTATTAGCATTTGTCAGATACTGGCTTTGGGAATATGTATAAGTAGTGAACTGAGTCAGTGTAAGTATTTGTAAGGTGATCTCTGCATCTTTCCTTTCATAAATTCCCTTTACGCCCCAAATAGGATATGCTTAGAGCAGCGCTTTCCCAAAGTGGGGTGATACTTCTCTCTACCCCCAGGCTGCTGGGGGACATTAGTGATCTCAGGTGCAGTTGGGCAATTTGTTTGCTAAAGAATGACAGTTTTTTTCTGAATGAAAAGGGTCAATACGTCAAGTAAGTTTGAGAGTCTCTGGCTTAGGGGATAAATCCTTTGCAAAGTCCCTTGCAGAGAGTGAAGCAGGCTTGACAGTGAGGAGCAATAACTTCAGAAAGAGCTTTGGGGACTAAGCAGGAGAAAAGGGGTCCATCAGGGCCTTTGTATTACAATGTGAATAAGAAAGGGGAAAGCTCTCGACTAAGATACCTGAGATATCCAGGTTGGTTGAACCCCTCCCGTCTCAGCTGTATGAGTGCACTGCAAGCCAGAGAGCAGGTAGCTACAAATAGACTGACCCCGCTGAATGGGAAGGGACCATTTCTGTTGCTTGTTAGTATGAGCTTGTTAGTATGAGCAGTAGTGGCCAAGTCCCATCCCAGCCTGGCCCTGTCTTATGTGTCCTCGTATAACTCTGTTTCTTTGGGGTCTGAGCCATGAAAAGAGCCCAGGAATGAAGCCTGCAGATGGACCTGCACGAGGTGATTGCTGATGCCTGTTTCACAGAAGGGTCAGGGTCGAAGGAGACCCACGCACTTAACGAAGAATAGGCCGTTGACTGCAGAGCAATTGGCTGCTTTACAGGTGTGGCCAAAGGGCAATGTCCTTCCTTCCATGTACTTCAGGGAAGACACAAACCACAGTCTCTTCCCGCTGGTCCTCTGTTTTGTTTTCTTTTTCTTTTGTTTTGAGTTCCATCCACGTTAAGGGCTGATTTCTGCTCTGCTCAGGGATCACCCCTAGTGCTGCTCAACCCCATGGATTGCTGGGGATCAAACTGGGCTGGAGCCTTGTGCAAGGCAAATGTTAACCCCTGTCAGCCCTCCTGCTAATAGAATTTTAAAATTTTGTAAAGTGCCATGCCCATATCCCCTATGGAAAACTAATTAACAAAAATTACATAGCCCCCATGCTCATGTGGATGCCTGCAATTAGCAATTGGAGTTGGAGGTACTCGACAAGATAATAAAGCCTGTGAACAGCCAGCCGTCAGACCCAAGGCGTCTCTGGCACTGTGAGCAGGTTAGCAGCTGCTGACTGGATGACACGGAGGGGAGAAAGAATGAGCTCACTCTCTTCTCCCAGGGGTGCCAGGTGCCGTCCAGCCTGGGTCAGTCCCACAGCAGCTCTGCTCATAGTTGTTCTGGGGTCACGCACAATGGCTGAGTGTCTGCTTTGCACAGGAGCCCTTGGTGTGATCCCGGTGCACAGCCCTCCAGCTCACACTCACTCTTGTTGGTATAAGGACTAAACCACCCCAGCCTCTCTTAAGGGGTACTTACTAGAGATTTATTAGCAAGGGCTGATCATCAGAAATGGCTGAATCTCTCCATTCTCCCAGGTGAAATGGCAACCTGCTGCGCAGGGCACTGAGAGCTGCCCCTTGGGGATCCGGGCGCAGCTATTACAGCTGCTCCTTACAGTCCACAGCCTGATCCAGTGCCAGGGTTTGCTGTAGCTCTGCAACCTCCTTCACCCTCTGTGGACTCTGATGGGATGGTGGAGGATGTTCCTCTTTGATGAGATGATAGAGGACACTCCTCTCTCTCTCTCTCTCTCTCTCTCTCTCTATATATATATATATATATATATCTATATATCCATATATAGACATATATAGATATATATATATACATGTACATGCATATATATATATCAATTTATGTCTGTATATCTATATCTACATCTAGACAGAGAGATGCCCATCTGTCTTGTTCACTGTTAAGTGTCCCAACATCTAGAGTAGTGGTACATAGTTCATAATACCTTTTAGTACCAACTTGTGTAACAAGCAAATGAAACACAGCCAAACACTTTTTCAACAGAAGGTTTTAACTTCTATTAGTGCTAGACTTTTGCTGACAATAGGATGGCTGTTGTCATGGAGCTGGCATGGCTCCTCCGCCCTTTCCTCTACCTCCTTGCCAGTTACCCCTGAAGAGAGACCCATGCTAGACCCACAGCTCCGTTGGCAACCCTGGAAGAGATCCAGACCCATCCACTCCAGATCCACAGCCGTGCCACTCGGCCCCACGTGGAAGCAACCTATGGAGCTGACCTCCCAGTAAGGGGCTCGCCAGCTCCCTGGCCGAGTCCAACATTGCTCCAAGGGTTCACGCACACATGGGTGAGGGGCCACGCTGGCTGGACTTGGAGCGGGATTTGGGCTCCTCTGTCCTTTCCTCCACCTCCATGCCAGCTACCCCAGAAGAGAGACCCACGCCAGACTCACAACTCCATTGGAGCACTGTGTGTCTGGCGTGGGTCTCTCTTTTTTTTTTCTGTTGAAAAAGGTGTTTGGCTGTGTGTCAGAGTGGCTGCGCCGACAGTCTTAGATAGTACTAGATTTTAGGATCAGTTCCTTCCCAGGATGTTTTTCATTTATACACTGTATACAGTTCGAGGCAGAGCTTAGCTGATACCCGTCATCCCAGTAAGCCTAGCAAGAAGTCAGGTCATCCTACACATCATTAGGTCAGTCATTCTCAACATCCAGACTCCACAGTTCCTCAGGAGCTCCACCCAAGAGAAAACCTCATCTTTTTCCCTTTAAGTTTCATCAGTAAATGCTTGAGATGAGAGCCTTCTACTGAGAGTATACCACCTACACGACAGAGCCTGGCAAGCTACCCATGTTTTATTTGATATGCCAAAAACCAGTAACAATTATGGATCTTTATCCTATGACCTGAAGGAATGGTTTGAGGCTCTTCCTGTCCCTAGAGCAAGCAGATGCCCTTGGGCTACACTTGCTTGCCATGGGACATATGGAGATGTTACTGGTGCCCGCTCAAGCATATCGATGAACAATGGGAAGACAGTGATACAGTGATACAGGATAGCTGTAGGAGAAAGCCTTTATTGCAACCTATAGACCTCTAATGATTCTTTTATTTAGTTTTTCAGTTATACCTAGCTGTGATCAGGGCTCACTTCTCTCTCTGTGCTCTGGGGATCATTCCTGGCAGTCTTGGGAAAATAGTGTGTGCTGCTGGGTATTGAATCTGGATGAGTTTATGCAAGACCAGCACTTTAGCCCCCTTACTGTCTCTCTGGCCACTATTTATTCTTTTTTTATTAACAAACTCACACTTTCCCCCCATATATTAGAATCCCTTCCCCTAGGGTGAATTTAGTTCTGTTTTCAACATCCACTGCTTTTTCTTTGGTGGCAGGAAAAGAAGGGTTGTCACCTCAGGCCACACCATGCAGTGCAATTCCTAGTGCTGTGCTAGGGAGTGATGCTTCTTTGTTCGCTGGTGGTGCTTGGGGAATCATTTTCAGTGCCAGGGATTGACCCTGGGTTGACCATGGGCAGTGTCAGTGCCTTCCTGCTCTCCCATCTCTCCCCCCCCTCCTTTGGTATTCATGTCATCAATCTGCTCAGTTGTTTTTCTACCTCAGAGAGTGGGAAGGTTGAAAGCACTGTGGACTTTGGTACTGGCTCCAAAAAATATGCCTATTTAAATCATGCACTTATAGCTTTCACTTTCCTACTACTGCCTTTCCGGCTTTATCGTTCTCTACCAGGAGACTGGCCGTGTGGCAGAGAGACACAGTATTTGTTTTCAGTTTGCATATAGAGAGGGAGAAGCTATTGAGTTTCAGAGAGTGTTTGAAATAGCACTGGAACTTTTCCCAAGCTAGTCCCACAGCTCGATGGAGAAAGATGAACAGCTATTTTCACCAGTACCAAGTGGGCTGCTTTTGGACATCAATTTGGCAAGTGGCAGGATGAGCCATGTGCTGAGAGTGGACATGGGAAGTGGGGGAAGTGCTCATATTTCATTCCTAGATTTGGTCTCGCCCTGATATAATTCTGTTTACAGTAGGCTCTGCATCCATACTGCTTTAACTCGGCTAGAACAATATATAATGGATTTGCCTTGCATGTGGCCCACTCTTTTGATCTCTGGCATTCCATCTGCTCTCCTGCGTCCTGCCAAGAATGATTCCTGACCATTGCTGGGTGACGCCCCCCCAAGCAAAGAACAAAAAGCTACATAGAGACTACTCCTACAGTGTTCATTTACTAACCTAGTATGTGGGGTCAGATCTCCCCGACTTTGCATTTGCAGTCGAAGTGGTCATGGCAGGTAAAGTGTGACATGTCAGTTTATGGGACAAAATCAGTCCCGTGTACAGCTCCTGCCCTGTGGGATTTAGCTTCTGGGATATTTGTCTTATCCTGATAACTGTTCTAGAAGGAAGTCCAGTGTTTCCGAGCCTAGTGTGCTTTTCATTTTGCGGACAGGCTGCACTGGCACCCAAATATTATGACTTGATAATGATTAGGGTCTGTGTTCCAAACACGGATTCCCAAAAAATAAAAGGGGAAGATAATAAATAACACAAGGAGAATATTCATTGATTTACTCGTTCCAATTAATAATGCCTCTGGGAGGGAGGAGGAAGTACTGGCAGTGCTCAGGGATCACCCCTAGCTTTGTGCTTCGGAGGCCACACCAGGCTCTGTGCTCAGAGGGCCATATGTGGCAATGTGGTACCAGGATTTGAACTGGGCACGGGCCGCTTTCCTGATGAACTATTTCTGCAGCCTGGTGATGACTTATTGAGGGGATAGCTCTGTGCATGGTGTCTCAGAGCCCTGAATGAGAAGGAGAGAGTTTGGGCTTATTGCTTAAATTTTATACATTTTTATCCAGCTTGGAGCCTCCCAACATTTGACTTGGTTGACGTCATCACAGAAGGCAAAACGCTTTTAATTCTTATGCTGGTGATTGGTATGGGCTGTTTATATTACTTTATTGGAGAGAAGGCTGAGATCGCTTTTTTGTTCTGGGGTGGACGGAAATTCGCTGATGGGCTAGTGATATCTGGTACAGTCAGTGGTTAGGGAGGGTTCATGGAGTATCGCCACGCCAATGGATACCAGGGCTCTTGTCTTCTGGGCTTCCAGTGCCTGGATCCTTCTGCCACCTGAGCCTGGAGTCTTTCCCTTCTAAGAATTCAGTATTCATAATGATGTCAGTCTGATGTCAGAGTTTTGTTTGGTGAAAAAAGAACAAAACCACTCAGGAGCACCTGAAGCAATGTAATGATAACAAATTCCCCCCTAGAAGGAGAGAGGAATAGCTCTTTTCCTGTAACCACCAGCTTTTATTTTATTTTATTATCTTTTTTTTTCACACCACTGGCCTTAGACACAATGAAAGAAAGGTATGGTATTCTTAGTCCATTCAGTTTTCATGTGTTTCTCTGCCATGTATTTAAACTAACCCAAGTGAACTAGTTTCCAAGTTGCCCTAAAAGAAAGTTTAGTCATCTCTGCCACATTTCAGTGAAAACCTTGTATCTTGACGTCTCGTGAAGTTTAAAAATATAAGCCTTTTTTTGTATTTTTTGGTCTACGAGGCAGATTTAACTCTAATTTGAAGTTGTGTTTCATTAGAGGTTTTTTTTTTTTTTTTTTTGGTTTGGTCTCTGAGCTCAAATAAGGCAGTCATACATAATAGCATTAGCCTAGGGAGGGTCAGATGAGATTGTTAAGTGTAGCTCCTGTTTATGCGACCATCTTCTCATACACATTTTATTTGTGCGTGCTTATCTCCGTGCAAATGAAGACTCAAAATAATTAGGTTTTAAACTGTACTTGCTGCTTAAAGTGTGGCAGGTGATAAGTAGCTGTAGCAGCCCAAACAGGCTCCACCGGATGAGGCTGGTAAGATTTTGCATGTGATTTTATAATAGCGCACTTCTTGTGCCTCTAAGGAATAGCTAGATTGCCCCTAGTCACATATGACTCAGCTCTGCATAGAACCATGGACAAGAATTTAGTGATACCTCAGAACATGGATGCTTAGCGGTAACACAGGAGGCAAATTTAGTCCTATTTCTCTACATCAAAGACAGTTTTATTATATGCAGTATTCCTAAAGTCTTAAAAAATCAGTGATATTGTGGGCGAACGAGATAGTGCAAAGGGCCAGGCGCTTGCCTTGCACCCAGATTACCCGGTGCAGTCCCTGCACTCTAAATGGTCCTCTGAACCCACCAGCAGTGATTCCCTAAGTGCAGAGCTAGAGTAAAACCTAAGCTCTTCAGGGTTGGCCAGATTTTTTTAAAAAAGATATTTATCTGTAAAATCATGTAATATTGGAATCAGAAAGACTGCTGCATTTCTGCCTCCAGTGGGAAGCTGAAGGTTTTGGCTTAAAGGACCACTTGTTACTAATAGCAGAGTGATGCTTCTCTTAGGAAACACTTGTCTCCTTGTCCAATGTCTGTTTTCTCTCACATTAAGAAAATTAAAATGGTACCAAACAGAATGCTGTGGGAAGAAATGGGAGTTCTTACCAGTGATTTGATCTTCCCTAGTTGAAGTCTTGAAAGTGCCCTGAGATTATCTCCAGGATATTGCTGCTTCCTCACTGCCAACCTTGATAAATAGGTAACTAGTCCCCTAACAGGGCTGCTCCTCTCTCATGGCCACCTCCATGCTCGGTTGAGGATCCTGTCAAGTTTCGGGCATTGCCGTGATCATTCTGAGTTCAGTGGACTGTCTTTCTCCTCTCCTCTGATTGGGATTTCCCTATGGCCTATCTCTTCTTACCAGGAGAAAGCAGTGCACATAAATGCATGGAACAGAAATGACGTAAGGGCCAGGGTATTTTCTAGCAGCAAGAAGCACTTTTTAAGTTGTGGGGGCAAGAGGCTGCTTTGAGAAACATGTTTGGTGAATCTCGCCGGAGGAGAGAAGGAAAGGAGGGAGTCTCAGGGATACCACGACTGTCAGCCCGAGACATAAGGTAAAGAGGAAGCAGGGATGGGGAGATAAACCTGGATGTCAGGAGGACAGTGTTTAGAAGGATGCCCTCTTGTGGCCTCACCAGTTTTAAGTGACATCCTTCCCCAGGGACGCCCAGAGCAGTTAGCTGATGTGGTGAAGCCACATGCCTCACTTTCAATGTCTTCCACAGACCTGGCCTTGACCATTAAAGGCTCCAAATGTAGCTTCTATCCAGTGGGTGGGAACATTGTGGAGAGGGACAGAGAAAGCTGCCCTCCGGGTTGCCCCATTAGAGCTGGCAGAGGGTCCTCATCTGAGGGGCACAGGCAGTCCTTGAAGCCTCTGGTCTCTCCAAGCTCTGGCACTTGGGCTCAGGAGCATCTGGGCTCATCAGCTTCCTAAGGCCCGGAGTGGGTTCCAGGCCACGTCCCATCTTGGACTTGCTGCATATCTGCCTCATTGTGATCTGATTTCAGCCTGAGAATGAGCTGGTCTGAAGGTTTCTTGAGAATCATGACTTCCCCACAGTCCCGACGCCTCTCGCGGCTCCTTGCTGCTCACTTCCCTCAGTCCCCTTGGTCCTCTCGTCACCTGGAGTGATGTAACAGCTCTGTATTGGCCTCTGAGCCCTCATACTCTTTCACATCTTTCCCACCGGTTCCACACAGAGTGATGGGAAGCTGACCAGTCCGGCTGGCCATTCTTGGTTTGAGATCCCCTGGTGGCACAGCCGGAACATGCTCCTGTGTGCTATCCCTGTCCGCTGATCTGGGGCTTCTGTTTTGGAGCGGCCCCGGGCATAGCCCCAGCTCTGTGGCAGAGTCCCCTGCTGACAGCCACCATCCTCTCTGCTGTGGGAGGCCGGTTTCTCCTCTGGCTCTCAGCCCTGTCTCCATCCTGTCCTGTCTTCCAGCATGTCTGTTCAATCCCTGAGAACTGGAGCCTGCATTCAAGCTACCAGCTCACTTCCAGCAAGGACTGTATACTTCCTGCCCTGTTCCTTCTGCAGTCACCTGCAGGTTCTGCCAGGCAACTCTTTCCTCCACCTGGATGGCAACTGGAACTCGCTCTGTATGGGGGTAGTGGGGGGACTGTAGCCACCAAACTCTAGGGGCTTGGCCATCCCCACAGATGGAAACCACACTGGAGCCTGGCAGCTTTTGGTGCTAGAACTCAGGGGCCCTGTAGGTGCGTGGATTTCCCTCAGGGCTGGCGCAGTGACAGTTCTGGGGTTTTGAAGCAAACAGGCCCCCCAAGGCTTGACTGCACAAGGCAGCTGCAGAATCAGCCCCTGGCCTGGGTGGCTGAGGAAATGGAACCCAGCTCCTTCCCCCGTGACCACCTCCCACCACAGATAGCCTGGAGAGGATTTGCTGGCAAGAATGTCTGAGCCAACCTCCTGCTTTATTGGCTCCCCGTCCTCGGCCCTGCCATTTTCTCTGCCTTCACCCTGACAAAGCGCCAGGTTTATTCTCTTGCTCCGTGTGTTTGCCCGCTTGGGTGTCTCAGCCATGTATCAGCCTCAACTAATGCATTAGAATCTGAATAAATGTATAACAGCAGGTAGCAAGTGACTGGTGACAGGGTGACATATTGACTTAATATCTCGTGTAATGTGAGATGAAGGATGTGCCTTTTGGTGTGTATTTTCATTTTAATTATTTTTTGTTGCTTTTCTTAGGCAGACACTTGTAGGCAGTTTTGAGTAATTGTCTGAAATCATTAACATGTTTATTAAATAAGGAAGCAGAGTGCATTATCCAGCGAATCAATTATGTAAATGCACCAAAAAAAAGCATAAGAAATTAGTCTTTAACTGTTGCTGAACTGCATCCGTAGTCTAAATTATAGATGAAACGTGCGGGCGTGTGTGCATGGGGTCGGGGAGGGAGGGGCTTGGAGCCGTGTCCCTTTCTCAGTGTGCCAGAGCAACAGCAATTAATGGATGGTTTTGTTTAGGAGGGAGTGCTTTGAGGTACAGCAACTACAAGGGATTTATGTGGCTCCTGTATGTGGATACAGCAGATGGTTGGCTGGGAGGAGCAGAGCGGACGAGAGGGAGGGCACTGGGGAGTGAGGAGTGTGCCGGGGCCACGCGCGACTGTGTCTCTCCTCTGGATGACAACTCTCTAGATTCAGCATTTTTGGTACCTTTTTTTGTTCATCTTTGAGACTCAGTTCGCCTTTCTTTCTGATTACCCACCATTATCATCTCTCTTTAATTATTTCTGCCATTGGTTCAGGTCAGATCTTTGTTAGCAGTGGCTGTTTTCATTTGGTAGACTCAAAGTCCCCACTGTCCCCCACCCCCAGGTAAAATTATTTGTTAAGGTGAATTATCTTGACATTCGGAAGAAGCATCCCTCCTTTTGGTCTCGGGATCATAGTCATGCTTCAGAATTTTGTGGATCTCTTTTCTTCCTTAGATGTTTTAGTAGTTCATCCAAACATGTGGAAGTTTCCAAGATCTGGCCTTGAGCTAAATGACAGAAAGGAAAATGGCAGAGCCTTCCCCCCCCCCCACCCCCGCCCTATTTTCTCGAGCCTGCTTCTGATAGCAGCCTGAAAGCAAAGATGGGGCAGACTCCCACCTGCTCTTTAACTCTTGAGTCAAGGGTGCTCTTGGTGAGAGGAGGGTGAAGTGTGCTTAGAGGTGAGGTCAGCAAACTGATAGCTGCTGTGTACTGTGTGAAATCTGAGGTTTCTAGTGAGAGAGATGCTTGCTTGCAACTTTTCTAGGCCTTTTCGTTTTGAAAACGGAGATCCGCTTGATCAGATCAGCCACATAGATTCCAATGACTGCTTACAAAATATCTGGGAAGCCAGAAAAGGAAAGATCACTACAGGCCAAAATGATGATGTGTAGAAAGCGATTGACTTCTCGATCTGTATGAGACTGGGTCTCTGGATTCACATTACCCAGAACGGGTCATTTAACCCCTGTGGACGGTTTTTTTATTATTATTATTATTGGTAAATTGGGAATGATAAAATATAATTCCTACGGTTGTTAGGATTAAATTTGAATACATATTAGAGTGCCTATTAGCATAATTGGTGCATAATATCTCAGTAGCTTAGTTTTCTTTCTAAAAGTGTTAGGAACTGCTGGGATTTGAGTACAATTAGTTTCTATGAAGAAAATGAATGCATCTATAGACTTTGTGCAGTTTGCCCTTGTTTAGAAGTGTGCATTCACTGTGTTGATTTCTGCAAAATCTAGGATATATATATTCTCCATGATAGTGTGAAAATAAAAGAACATTCTTTTAGATTTAAAAAAAGTTAAGGCATGGACCATAAAGATATCTTTATAGTTGTCTTGTAGTTCAATCTCCTGTTCAGATTTTCATTTTAACTTATTGTTTCATTTATAATTTTGTTTTGTTTTTCAGGGGCCACACCTGGCATATATCAGGGCTTCCTGCTAGCTCTGTGCTTAGGTATTACTCCTGGCAGTGCTTGGGAACCATAAGGGTTGCTGGAGATCAAACAAGGGCTGGCTGCTGGAAAGGCTAGTGCCTGACCCACTGTAATATCACTCATGCACGGTTAAACATTATTTCTAAAAGTAACACCCAACCACTGGAAGGACCCACCTGCAAGGACCCACATTGAGTTGCAAGTTCTTTGCTTTCAGATCTTCTCGCTAGGAGCGCCAGTATTAATAGTTTTGTGCTTGCATTTGGGAGATATATGATGCTGTCAGAGCAATTTCCAAGAGGGTTGGGTGGTAAGGGGGATGTATCCTATCCATCTGGAAGGGTCAATGGAATTGTCCTTGCACTAGGAACGGGTCCTAAGTGCTCCCCCTCAACAACCCACTGTATCTAGGCTTCTCTAGTAGGACAACTGGCACTCTGTGGTTAATTAGCATACTGTTAGCAGGGACCAGAACCGGGCAGCATTTTTGTTTATTAGTCGTTTGTTTCTCTCTGTGAACTGGCTCTTCCTGAGGCTGCCAGGCGACCTGCTTCTCCTACAGTTGGGAAGACTCTGCCCGAGCGGCTGCACCTGCCTGGCAGCCACGTTCTAGGGGTACTTCAGGTGAGGAGAGCCCTAGGTTCAGGAAGACCCATATCCAGCTAGTGATTCGTTCTGGGCTTGCAGTTGTAGGCCCCTTTGAGGCAGCTCAGCAGTCCCAGCTCAGAGCAGGCTTATGAGAGCAGCTGGGGTCTTTGTGATGTCATCCCGTCACTGTAGGCTCTTCACTCTGGGGAAGTTGAGCTCCTCTAAATGACTGGAAGGAGCTCTTCTCAGGAGAAATTAGCCCCCAATCTAAGCTATAAATTACAGATCATTTTATTGCTTTGTCATTTGCCAGTTGCTGTTGGTACAAATTTGCCATTCAAAGTTTCAAACACTGGTGTCGATGTAATCCTTTACTTTCTTGCTGTTTTATTTTCTTCAAATGCATGGCATTTGAAACCTTGCCTTGTGAAGAAGTAGAGTCTTCCTGATGCTAGGGCTCATTTTTTTAACGTTTCATTCTTCTGTTTTAGAAACTTATATTTTTCTGCATTTAAATGTTTAAGTCATGTGGGATTTATGTTTCTATAAGACATGAAAATGGAACTAGCATTGTTTTCCCCCTTAATAACTGGCCAATTGTACCAGCATATTTATTGGATCATCCATCATTCTCCTACATCTGAAATGCCAGCTTTATTATATTGTAAATTTTAATGCAGAATGTCTATTTTTGAACTATTCTTTGTCTCCTGTATCTTTTGCTAGCTCCAAACTATTTTTAATTGCCTTAGCCTTATAGCCTGTTTTAATATATAGTCGGATTAATATCTCCTATTTCGGATAGTTTTTCATAAGCTAATTTTCCATGTGCATTTTAGAATTTAATTTCCAAGTTTCAAGGATACTCCTGTTTGCATTTTTACTGGGATCACAGTACATATATAGAATCATTTAGGGGGAAATGCAACTCCACAGTAAATTTTTAAATTTACAGATGAAGTCTGCATTTATGCCAGTTTGTCATATTTTCCATATTCACATAGTTTAAGCCATAAGTTTCAAAGTTTTTTCTTATGAATTCGATGTGTCTTAAAATTTATTCCTTAAAAATCTGTATATGCTTTTTGCTCTTGTACGTAGTATTTTTTATCTATAGTTGTAAAATGTTTTGATTTCTTTGGCGGCACCCAGTAGTGCTCAGGACTTACTCATGGCTCTGTGTCCCAGGATCACTTCGGGCTTTGCTCAGGGGACCATTGTTTCTGCGGACCTCCCTGAGATTGGCAACATACAGGACTTGCACCTACCCACTGTGCCATCTCTCCTGAACATCTTTTTATTTCTTTTAAATTGAAATTTATTTGAGGCACCATGGTTTATGGTACTGTTAATGGTAAGGCACCTGGCACAGAGCATTTCACCACCACACCAGTGTCTGCTTCCTGCCTCCATTGCCCCAGTGGCGGCCCCCCCCGCCAGCATCCTGCTGTAATCTAGTTCTCAGTCTCTATTGCCGTTGGGCACCTGGGTGCATCTGTTATTCCTTTACTATATCTCTCTGTATCCCACATGTGAGAGAGTTTTTTTCCATGTTTGATGCTCTCCTAATTTCTCTCAGCAGGATACTCATATCTACATAGTAGCCAATAGTATTATTTCTTTTTTTTTTTTTTTAAAGAAGAGTACTACTTAGTTGTGTGTGTCCCATAGTTCCTTTATCCAGTCTTCTGTTCTTGAACACTTAGATTGTTTCCATATTCTGGCTGTTGTGAATAGTGCTGTGTTGAATGTAGCAGTGCAAGGGCCTTTTCTTTTTATTTTATTTTATTCTATTTAAATATTTTACTATACCACTGCGAGATATAAAATCACATAGATGGTCATGTTTGGGTTTCGGTCTTACAGTGTTCCAGCACACATCCCTCCGCAAGTGCCCATTTCTCACCACCAATGTCCCTAATTCCCTCTCCCTCCCCTAGCCTGCCTCTATGGCAGGTTCTCTATCTTCTCTCTGTCTCTGTCTCTCTCTCTGTCTCTTCCTTATCTTACACAATGTAGATTGCAATACATACACTTAGAGGTTATCATGTGTATCTTTTGCCTGTATTCAATGCTCAGTTCTAGGCTGATATTATCACTTTCGACAATTATTAACACACTGTTCCCTTCTCTATCTTACCTAACCTCTGACTCCCATGCATTTGTGGTATATTCCACCTTTGACAAGACCTCCTGATCCATGTTTTGCCTCACTTTGGATATTGGTTTCATACTATCTATATCTATATCTATATCTATATCTATATCTATATCTATATCTATATATCTATATCTATATCTATATCTATATCTATATCTATATCTATATCTATCTATATCATATCTTTATCTATATATCTATACCTATATGTCTATATATATATAATGCAAATAAATGCAGTTATTCTGTATCTGTGTTTTTCCTTCTGGCTAATATCACTCAACATGACCCTCTCCAGCTCATCAGAGACCCACCCTTCAGCAGACTTTTTCAAGCTAATCCCAGGTATGCTTGATCCAGAGACTCACATACACGATGCAGAGCTACTACCTGCTCTCCCTGTGCCCAGCTGATCACGAGGCGCCCGGGATGGAAGGCGGGTTCTAGACCTGGCCTGCTATCTCAGCTAGAGCCTCGCAAGAAGCCAGAGGAACCCCCCACACCATGAGGGCCACCATTTTCCACATCCAGACTTCCCGGTTCGTCAGAGCTCCACCCAGCAGAAGAGCTGATCACAGCCTGGCTTGTGCAGCCACTTTGCGGCCGTGCAGTTCATCAATAAATTTACAAGATGAGAGGCGACTACAAGAGTATCCTACCCACATGGCAGAGCCTGGCAAGCTACTCATGTTGTATTTTGATATGCCAAATACCAGTAACAATTATAGACCTCATTCCCATGACTGATGGAATGGTTTGAGGCTCTTTATGTTCCTGGAGCAAGCAGATGCCCTTGGGCTACACTAACATGTGACAGGATATATGTAGATGTTACTGGTGCCCGCATACAAATTGATGAACAGCAGGAAGACAAGTGACAAGTGATGATCCTCTCCATGTCCATTCATTTATAGGCAAATTTCATAACTTCATTTTTTCCTAACAGCTGCATAGTATTCCATTGTGTAGATGTACCAAAGTTTCTTTATCCAGTCATCAGTTCTAAGGCACTCTGGTTGTTTCCAGATTCTGGCTATTGTGAATAGTGCTGCTATGAAAATCAAAGTGCACATGGTGTTTCTGTTGTGTGTTTTTGGCTTCCCAGGCTATATTCGCAAGGGCCCTTTCTAAGAGCATTTGGGCTTTGGAGTAGAAGCCCATAACGGAATTGTTGAGTGCTGTTGAAGCTCAGTTCCTAATTTTTTTAAGAAGTATCCATACTGTTTCCCAAAAAAGGTGGGACCACCTGACATACCCACCAGTACTGGATGAGGATCCTTATCCCCCATCTTCAGATCATATTATTTTCTTCCTCTTTACTGGCTTTTAATTGTGTAAAAAAAAAAAAAGCTTACCTTTGTAATATACTAGTTTCAGAATCATGTACCTTTACTTGTCACTATTTTTGTTCATTTTCAGTTGATTCTCTTTGTTTTTCTAGGCGCACACTGCAAGTATCATCCATAAATGTAGTTTGTCTCTCTTCGATTTCATTATTAAGATGGCATTTCTCTGTGAGGGCTGCTGTAGCCAACCAGGCTATAGAGTCAGGAATAAGCCCTCAGCACAGCTGGGTGTGGCCCCAAAACAAAGGGAAAAGAAATAGGAAGTTGGAAACGTGAGAGTGTTGGTAACTCAAGAAATGTAAAAGAGTGTTGGTAAATCATTCATAGGTAAGAAGGGTAAGGGTTTTCCATTTCTTGATGGCAAATGATTCTCAGGAGTTACTATTGACCCTGATTCTGCCTTTTGGAATTAAGGTATATCATTTTCATTTTAAAAAGCATTCTTTTGGGGCCGGAATGATAGCCCAGCGGTAGGGTGTTTGCCTTGCACACGGCCGGCCTCTGCCGGCCTGGGTTCGATCCCCGCATCCCATATGGTCCCCTGAGCACCGCCAGGAGTGAGTCCTGAGTGAAGAGCCAGGAGAAACCCCTGAGCATTGCCGGTGTGAACCAAAAAGCCAAAAAAAAAAGTAAAATAAAAAAGCATTCTTTGGTGCCTCTATGATATATGTATTTACTCTTAATAGATTTAGATGTTTATCAAGTGATTTTTGTTGTGTCTACGGAATGCTGAGATGGTCTTTTCTTTTTAAGTTACTAATATAATGAATTATAGAAGAAAATTTTCTGTTCTCGAATGATCCTGTTATCCCTATAATTAGTCTTGTTGGGTTGTGGCATGTTATTCTTTTCTGGTGCTGGTAGATTCTGTTTGCTGGTGTTTGAGTTAATATTTTTACATCATTATTTATAAGCTAGAACTGTATTTTTCCCCCTTGGGTTATTTTTGTCAGATTTGAAATCAGTGTTAAAACTGTTTTGAAAAAAATAACTTGGAAGTTTTCTTTCCTGAATACATATTTAAGTATTTTAATGTGAATCAGCATGAAGCAGCTTATTGTTAGTCTTTTCTCAGTGCTTCCCCTAAGTATGTTTTTTCAGAAGAGAATATTTGAGTTCTAATTAATAATCATCAGGATTGGACCTATCCTGATCCAGCCAGAAAGTAGAAGGCCTGGCAGAGACATTTCCCGAACTGTGGAGCAGAGAAGGGTGCCTGTGAGAGAGGGATGGGGGTTGGCTGCGGGTTCTCCTGGACCGTAGGAGGCCATGAACACAATATGGAGCCCTTGAGAGCAACCCCAGACCCTGTAGAACCAGGTCTGTCTCATGTGCTCTGAGACCGGAGACTGTTACAGGCTCGCGTAGCTGTTCTGCAGTAGAATGGGAGAAGGCCCGGCTGATGCTGTCCCGCTATCTTCGCCCCACTGGGCGCACTGTGTTCTGAGCCCTAATGTGCCCATGTCTCCTGCTGCTTCCCTCCAGCCCAGGGTTCCCTTCCCACACTCCTCACCAGACCTTGGCACCTTCACTCTTCTTCCTCACCAAAGCCAAGGTGTGGCAGCTCCTTGCTATGTAACTGTGAGACCCATCCCAGCTCCAGTGCAAACTGTGGCTGTCATTTGGCTTCTGTGCCTCCTGCAGCTGAGCTGTGTGTATTCCAGAGGGTGTTGGGACAGTCCTGCTTGCCCTAGCTCAGGTTCTGCCTCTGGTGTGCATGATGCAGCTCCTCCTTAGGAACCAGGTCAGGAGACCTCGCTCAGCTCATCAGCTCACAGCCACGACCCTCTCCTAAAGTGGCCAGTGTCCTGGTGTGTCCTGGTTCGCCTTCAGTAGATTCAAGAAATGAAACATGAGTGTTCTGCTGGAGGTTGTCTTCTTCCTCTTGCTGGATGACAGGACTTGTAGCTTTTTGACTCTCTCTCTCTCTCTCTCTCTCTCTCTCTCTCTCTCTCTCTCTCTTTCTCTCTCTCTGCATCCTAATCAGTGGTGACTCTGTAGTGAGCAGATTATATAACAACATGTGTATGGTTAAAAAAATGTCTTCTTTGTCCTGATAAATTCTACATTCTATTTTCTATATGGATTCCTAGCTTAAATTATGATAAAAATTTACATCTAATAACATAGACTGAAGAATGTCATGGATAACATAAACCTGTGAACATTGTGTCAACCCCAGATGTCAGTGTGGATCCTTTCTGAAATTATTTACATGATAAGCGTATACGCCTAGATGACACATATACATGTCTGCATTAATAAGCACCATAATCTGAAATGTGAATACTGCCTTGTGAAATGTGGACAGAACTCCTTGATCAGTTTTTGGCATTAACAATGAAGAAGATTTGGGGGGTTTCAGTTTACACTTTCCCATTTGTGATATGGTTAAGCATAAGGGTACTGCAAATAGAATGGAATTCGGTAGGATTTAAGGTTCTGAGAGGAGGTTTCTTATGTGAAAAACAGCTTTTTCTTGACAAGCTGCTTGTCAAGACTTTCAGCAGCCTCTTTTCATTTATTTATTTGGTTTGAGGGAGTTAGGAAGGTGTTTGGTGTATTTTGTGCTGGCAGCTCACACGTCAAAAACACAAGACTAAAAATACTCCAGCATGAATATACAGTAGCTGCTTCTTCTCTTCTTCCTCCCAGAGTGTCCCACAGCCGGAAGGGCAGACCCTGGTGGGACCCAGGGCCCAGAACCCTGAGACTCTGCTCTGGGATTCTCGGGGTTCCTAAGCTTGTTCCACACTGACAGTTCCTCACTCATCCTTACCCTTCAGGACTCTGTATATCACCTCACCTTCCCCTGTGGCTTGGCCATTTTTTATCTCTTCTTTCTATTGCTGGGCTCAACTTTGATTGCCTAGCAGTCACTGTCTAGGTATAAAGGATCCTGCAAAAGTGAAGAAAAAGGGGCTAGAGAAATAGGACAAGGGTAGGCACTGGCCTTGTACGCAGCTTACTCTGGTTCCATCCCACTACCACTTCTGGACCCCTAAGCCCTGCCAGGGGTGCTTCCTGAGCACAGAGTCAGGAATAGCTCCGGAAGATGACTGAGTGTGCCCCCTATCACTACTTTTTTTTAAAAATGAAGATGTTTCATCTTCAGGGGACTCCATGCAGTGTTTAAGGCAGAGCAAATGTTGGTCTGGGACTCTTAGCCCTTTACGTCTGTCTGCATGGTGGCCTGTGAAGCAGACCCACAAGTAAAATGCCTCCCAGCAATGGACTTTCAAAGCAGCCAGTCTGGGCTCTACAATTGGCTTATTGCCATAGAGTAAACGTCAGAACCAATCTCTTCCCTCGTCTTTGTGTTTGGGGAAGTGAGCACTCTGGTGAGACCATAGACAGGCCGAGGAGAGCTTTCTCTTGAGAAAAGGAGGCTTTCCGGTGTGTGTTCTGCATGCTGTGGCTGTCTATGCGTCCCGGTGGTTGCGTTTATAGCAATACGACTGCGAATGTGCAAATGAAGTCTGGGAAGTGCCAAATGGCGTCCTCCGGCATCTAACAGAATTCGCTTGGTGTGAGAGGAACTTCCAATCAGGGAATACTTCCTTTCAGCCCAGTTTATTGAACTGTTTTAAAAGAGAACTTAGGAGAGGCGCAGATTGGGTAAAACATAATGAGAAGTTTATTTTTTCCTTGGGAGTTTACTTTTAGGTTCTTTATCTCTCATCTGATTTTTCTGCTCTGTCCCAGCCCTCCCTGGTGCCCCTCACAGGGGCATTGCTCTGGCTATCTGGAATGAAGAGGCTTGTGGAGCGAGGGCTTTCTGGGGGTTAAATGTAGTCAGACTCGTTAAATGTAGTCAGATTTTTTCTGTAGTATTTTGGGTCCCCAGCAGGATTGTGAAGATGACCTGCTCCCTAGTCCCTCCCAGCTGCTGTCTGAGGTAGGCCTGGGTAGGGACTATGCATCCTAACCTGCAAATTTCTCTTCACTTATCCATTAAACAATGAATCTTCCCTTCCTTTTCTGCCAGCCTGGCAGTGAATTGAGTGTGTTTTCTTTGTTTGTTAGCCTGTTCATTTGTTTGTTTTGTTTTCTCTTTAAAAAAAAACAGCAAAACAGTCCAGACTCTTGGCCTTTTCAGAAAAATGTGCTCATTCTCCAGATAGGATTCTTCCTAAAATTACATAGTTGTTTCCCAAATCATGTTTCTTGGAATACAAGAAGTTGATCAGTCAGTGTTTTCCTTGTTTGCTAAAGACACGCCCATCTGAGGTCTGTTTAGTTTGGGGGAACATTGTGCCTTATTGCTTCACACACACCACACACACACACACACACACACAGACAAGGCTCAGAAGTTGTGTAGTGAAAAACAAAGCATTTGAATTTTGTTTGATCAGCTATTACTATTAGAATGGTTTCTCTTGTCAGTTTATTTTATTTCATTATTATAATTTTGTTTTGGTGCCATAACCAGGAGTGCTCAGGACTTACTTAATCCTGACTGTTCTATATAGGGATCAGTTCTGAGCAGTAGTTGGAGACCACATGGGTGCTGGGGGTTGAACCACGGTCTCCCTGCAAACAAGGCATGTGCCTTCCCTGCTGTATGCTGTGCTGTTTCTCTGCCCAGTGTAGACTGTAGAATACCTTCCTTTATACACACCCCAGCCCGATAGGGAGCTAACCAATCTGTGGTTCACAGGTTTATTTTGCTGGTGGTAGTTTTTTAATCTCCAGGCGTAAAGGGACTGGATTTCTTGCTGTACAGTAGCTCACATGTTTTGTCAAAAGACTCCCAAAGATCTAGGCTTAAAACAGTCACCGACTACAATTTGAACATTTTCAGAGTGGTCTTTTTGCCTCAGGGAGTCAGGAGGGCCAACCCGAAACAGTCAGTTTTGGTACTGTGTAAAGAGTGCTCTGAGTATTTTTAATCCTACATCATTCAGCATACAAGGAACTAGCTGCAGCCCACGTCTACGTGAGTCACTTTTTTAAATACTTCTTTTTTAAAAAAGTGTTTCATGCACATAGATAATGGGGGGGTATGAGTAAAAATAAATCATGTTGTTTGATTTAAAGGCTCAAAAGAATCTTAGGAATCAAATACATATGTTTCTCACTTTCTTGGATTACCAAGAATTGCCACCTTTGTTCTGGTCGTATTCCAAGCATGTGAGTTAGCATTTTCTACCATAACAGTGCATGATAAAGAAAGAGCATGCCACAATAAAGGTGATGCTGCATTTAATTCACATAGATGACATGATATAAATAAAGTAGGAAAAATTCCATAAAAATGTATGTTTCCAGTTAATGACCCCATGTCTGTGGCTTATCAGGATAAGTATGCTTTCCTTATGGATAATCACTTTCCAATTTATCTGTTTTCCTCTTGAGTGTTGCTTAGGAAATGGGATGCTTAAAGTTATTCATTACTGTTGAGTGTATTTACTGATTATGGAATATCTATGTCAGAGCTGTGACCTATTATTACATCCACCTATTATTTCATTATTAAATTTAATGCATGGCATGTGCAATTTTAGAGTTGTCCATTACGGTCTTAATTTAATGTCACACAGACCGATTGTTAAGCAAGAATGACACTCATCTAAACACACAACTTAGATCTTCAAAATGCTCCGTGTGATGTGAATGTTGAAGGGAGATGCATAAGCTTGGGCAGAAATGCAGAACAGGGGTGATCCCTACGGAGGACAGCCCATAAAGATGTTTGAAAACAGCTGATAAAGATGTTCAGAATCAACTAAACCTTTGGAGCGCCTTTTCTGTGGCCTTTATTTTTGAGAAAGTTATTTGTCTCCTCCCAAGTGTCTCATTCTTCACTTCTTCGCCCAACCTATTGACACAGTCATTGGTGAGTTTGACTAATGTCCAAGATAGCTGCGCTGCTGAATTGACCAGGATCTTATTTGTGGTACCAAGAGAGATTGCTCTCTTTTAGTCTGAGATGAGGCATCTAGTCCTGCTCACAGTGCTACTGAGTTCAGTAGATTTTTCCATCAGGCCAGTTTATTACCTTAAATTATCTCTTTTAGTATACCTCTGCAGTTCTGCACTCAGCTTTCCTGGTGCCAGGCAAAAAACATTTGTGCTAAAGGATGTGTTGATATTTTGTAGTTTACTTGGTTTTAGGACTTGGTGGTAAGAGGGTTTTTTTTCAATCTCTTTTTTTTAAATGTGGAAATACAAGTCTCTGACGTTACAAATGTGAGAATAACATCAAAGTGAGAGAAAAGCTCTCACACTTAGATATTATTCTCACACTTTGGGAACAAAATAGGATTTATTGGTAGGTTGTGTCTGCACTTGCTGTAAGTGGAATATATCATATCATTCCTCTAAAGTTATGATATAAACAGATTAACAGCACAAAAGTTTTGTTAAAGCAAACATTTAACATCTGGCTGAATCAAAATAATATAAATAAGAAGAAAGTGATCTCATTGCTGTATCACTGTATCACTGTCTTCCCGTTCATCATCGATTTGCTCGAGCAGGCCCCAGTATCATCTCCATATGTCCTGTCTCATGCTAGTAGAGCCCAAGGGCATCTGCTTGCTCCAGGAACTTAAAGAGCCTCAATCCATTCCAGAATGAGGTCTATAATTGTTACTGGTATTTGGCATATATATTAAATACAACACGGGTAGCTTGCCAGGCTCTGCCGTGCAGGTAGCATACATTTGTAGGCATCTCTAAGTCCAGCATATATTGATGAACCGCGTGCCGCTGATAGGCTGGTCTGCTGGGTGGAGGTCTGACGAGAGAGAAGTCCGGATGTGGAAAATGGAGGCCCTCATGGAGTGGGGGTCGCTCTGGTTTGTTGCGAGGCTCTGCTGGGGTGGTGGGCCAGGGCTAGAACCCACCATCCCTCCCAGGCGCCTCGTGAGCGGCTGGTCACAGGGAGAGCCAGTAGCAGCTCTGCCCCATGTCTGCGAGTCTCTGGACCTGCATACCTGAGCCGGATTTAAGAAAGACTGCTGCAGGGTGGAACTTCGATGAGCCGGGCTGTGATAGGCTGGTCTGCTGGGTGGAAGTCTGACGAGAGAGAAGTCCGGATATGGAAAATGGGGGCCCTCATGGAGTGGGGGTTGTCTGGCTTGTTGCGAGGCTCTGCTGGGGTGATGGGCCAGGGCTAGAACCCACCATCCCTCCCGGGCGCCTCGTGAGCGCCCATTTCTCATGATCTCATTGCTACTAGGAAAAATAAAGGTAAGGAGAAGCTTTCCTCGTGGTTTCTAATGTTTCTTGATTCCAGGAATTTAGTTGCTTGACCCTCAAGTGTACGACAGGTTGTGTCCTGCTGTCGAGGGTCCATAGCACTAAGATTGCCCTCACTAGGAACAACATCACTTCATTGAGTTCATTCCAGATTAAAAGGGATTACAAAAATTGATATTTTAGTTACTTAATTGCTAGGTATTAAGTTTGAGGAAAAAAATAACCGAGTTAATGTCACCGATAGTATGATTATGCTTATATTTGAGAACTCACATAAACCAGTGTGACGCATCACTTCTCATCTCTGGAGTGGAGTTGCATTTCTGTGCCCTATACTTTGATTTTTGATCCTATGTGGATTCTCAACTTTAAAAGAAATCCAATTATTAACGGAGACTTTTACTTTTTAAGGGCATCCTCCAACACTCAGGAAAGAATTCAGTAACTGTACAGATACCTAAGAACAAGAGCACACTCCTGTTGAT
Organism: Cryptotis parvus; assembly: GCA_021461705.1. Lineage (NCBI taxonomy): Eukaryota > Metazoa > Chordata > Mammalia > Eulipotyphla > Soricidae > Cryptotis > Cryptotis parvus. The sequence continues at coordinate 242,882 of JAJIBD010001224.1, forward strand.
TAAATGTGCATGTAAAATAGACCAAAAGAGGAATTCTTTTTATGTGCATTTTTGTTTGTTTTTGGATCACACCGAGCACTGCTCAGAGCTTTCTCCTGACTCTGCTCCAGGATCACTCCTGAGGGGGTCAGGGGGACCATATGAGATACTGGGGATTGAACTCTGCATGGTTGTGTGCAAGACAAAGACCTTTCCTGCTGTACAATAGCGCTGCCCCCTTTTTGTGCAATTTCTAATAGACCATGCAGTTGTTTAAATTTTTTAGCTCTATAAACCATAGAGAAAAATAACATTATGGTGAGTGAAACCTCTCAGTTTATTGATGTGTTGTGAGGAACTGGTAATCAATATAGAATGGGAGAGATTGGAGTGATAAAGGAAGATCGGCTTTCCTCAAGGCCTATTCTACTTCAAAGTCTCAAGGTGTGACCATACCTGTCATAAGCTGTTCCATTCTGCTTATTGGCCCACAGCAGCTGCCAAACAGCCCTTTGTCATATTTGAAAATTGTGATTGGCCTGTGGTCTTCCTGACAGGAAGCACATGTGCATTTTTTTTATGTCAGACTTGGACATGACATAGTTTTGCACTCTTCCTACTTGAAGGATCAAGAAAATGCTGAACAAGAATTTTTTTTTAAGATTCAGTTCCTTGAATTAGAATAGTTGTTGATCGCCACCCTGGCTTTTCTTTTGGGGAACTTGACATGTACTCTGTGGGTCCTGGCTTATAGCATGTGGAGACACCTGGAGTATGCCCCGTCCTTGTGTCAGAGCCCCTGAGGCATGGGACATCAGGCAGGGGGCTGGCATTCAGATGCCATAAGGAGGCAGTAGCCTATGGCCTTTGAGCAGAAGTGCTGATGTGGAAAGGGAATATGGGCTAGACCACCCTGATTCAGTGCTTTTACATTGTCTCTGACACCCTGGTCACCAATAGACCCAACACCTGTGGCAGCCATCTTGCTTTATTAAAATTAATATTTTGCTCTATTAAAAAGCCATTTTGCTCTATTATAAAGTCTGACCCAAGCTCAGACTATGGAGGGCATCTGAGGGAGCTCTTGGGAATTTCAGTGAGCCATGCAGAGCTAAATCATAGTCTTCATGTGCCAGCCAGAGATCCTGTGTCCAATGAAAGAAGCCCAGGGCCACATGGTCACTGTGGTTCACAGCAGGCCTCACCCTGTCTGCCTGATGCCTCAGAAATCAGCCTCGGTATATGAGACACAAGACAGTGATTGCCACAGACGTTACTTCCCTCTCGGTTGCCTTACCGTGGGGAAATGGGACAGAATTTGCTCCACTTTACTTAGCCCTGTGATAGGAAAAGAGGGGACTGGGGAGCAGAGGGTGCTGTTATCAGGAAAGATAGTGGTTGGATTCAGGTACTGTCCAGGAACAGACTTGAACGTTTTGCCGGTGTGTCAACTGCAGGGGTTATTTTGGGTTGGAGGTGAACAGAGAAATGCTGAAGACTTGAGTGTGGTTGTTCAGTCATGGTCTGAGAGGAGCCCCGGGAGACCTACTCTGTCAGCACTTTTCTGTTCGCTGCATCTGACACACAACCCTTCCCTCACCAACATAACACTCCCAAGACACTGCTGTCTCCTGCCTCTGGCCACTCAGTACCGCCGAACTTTCTGGAATTCTTCGCTGTAGCACCTGCTTCTCCAGACTCTGCTTGCTCTGGGCTCATCCTTGTTTTTGTTCGCTTCCACCAGAAGATGTTGCATTAATGAACTTACTGTGTGGTTATAATTACTCCTTTCAGCCTTGTAAGTGTCGCCCTGTCTCCATGCCTGACCATCCCCATACTCAGTAGCTTCTGGAAGGTGTCAAAACTTCTCTCTTTACGTTCCAGCAACCCAGCTGGAGACCCTGGAGGTAAGCTGTCACTCATGGTACTTCAGGCACCTCAGCCTTTCAGACAAGACTTCCTCGGGGGCAGGGGATAGGAAACCTGTTGTTTCTTCTAAAGGTTTCTAGTATCAACACTGTTATTTTCAAAGACCTTACTTTTCGAAGCTGTGCTTAGTTATTATTGAACGAATGTGTTCCCATCGCCAGATAATAAAAAGCAGGCTGTTTTCATTACCTGCCAGGTTTCTCAACAGTGGAGAGTTCCATTTGGATACAAAGAGATACCTGGCAGTATTTAGTGAGTGACTTTTTATATTTCTGAAAGTGTCAACAGAGAATGCAGCGCAGTTTATACGGGTCAATCATATAAATATACTGAGCAAATGGAGAAACCAAACTTCGGTCTGTGTTTTCCCAGTCAGCAGCGCCGTTTGACCTTATTTCTAGAACAGTAGGTAAAGTCAGTGTTTGTTCTTTCAGCTGTTTGCATTTCTGAAGGCAATACTGCTACAACAGAATGTACCCAACAGCCAAAGGAAATTCTATTTATGTTTATAATTGCTAAAGAACAAGCCCTTAATTATTACACTTCATTTTTTTAGAATTGTAATTATAGCACATTGAAATTTACATTTTCATTATTCATCTTTTGACATTATTTATTGCAGTATCATGAGATTATTAAAGATAATATTGGAAAAAAGAAAAATATGTGAACTGGAGTATTTGATGACCATAAAGCATGACACTTATGGAGGGAAAATACTTCAAGGCAGCTGTAGTAATGGAACGTGATGGACACTGGGAGGCAGCTGTAACAAGGGAACATAGTGGACACTGGCAGAGCCATCTTTGTTTTGCTCTGATGGAGGTCATGGTCTACTGTTCTTCCAGACATTCATTAAGATATAAAAATTTAATACCTTTCCTGTTGTTGTGTATACATGCAAGCATTTAATGTGGTTATACTTTGGGGAAATTAAGATGAATTGAATTTATTTTTCCAGAATGGCATGGCCTTAAACGGCTCTAAATTATGCATTTCAATGAATTTTCACTTCCATTTTCTCCCCAGAATAGATAGATTAGTGAGAGAATTCCATCTTTTTTAAAGACTTGAATGCAAATCTGATTTCTCCTTTCAGGCAGAGGCAGGATCGCTGAGCAGGCTGTGGGCCGTGCCTGGGGATTGTGGACTCTGCCCGGCTCTCATCATCTTTTTCTCAGTGCCATGTCTACACCACATTTCCGGGGCCTGGCTTTTCCCCATGTGAACCGTTTCCTCCGAAGGCCAGTGATGAAATTTTCCAGCGGAGGAGAGGTGGCTGGCTCAGGTCACTGGGTAGCAGAAAAGAGAGTCAAGCCCCCGCCTCTGTGTCTAGTGCCTTCCCGCCTGCCCCTCTGTTGTCAGGAATAGGCATCTCAGCCATGTGCTTTGTTGGCTTCCCCAGCTTCTTCCCCTGCTCCTATGTACTAAATCAAGGCTCAGATTTGGGGATACTGACCTTCATTTCCTCTCTAGTGAATTGAAATGAGCAGCGATGAGGGCGCGGTGAGGACGCGCCTTCACGCAGAGTGAACACCGGGACACACTTGCTGTTGGTGTGCACTGTCTCTCCAGCTTCAAGATATGTGATTTTATTTATTTTGTTTACTTATTTTTATTATTATTTGTTTTTGCTCTTTGGACACATCTGTCAGAGCTCAGGGCTTTCTACTGACATTGCATTTAGGGATCACTCCTGGTGGGACTCTGGAGACCATATGTGGCACCTGGACCAAATCCAGGTCAGCCGCATGCAAGGCAAGTGCCTCTCTCTGGTCCCGATATGTCTGTTTATAAATAAGCTAAAATGCATAAATAGTGAAGAGATTTTGTTGAGATATGTGTAGAAGTCTGTCATTCAGAGAACTGTTGAACTAGGCTCTTTTATGGAAAAGCTAACAATGCCGGATCTACAATACTGTTTTGAAGTGGCACCATATTGGTGGGCAAACAGGGTGTGCTAATCCTTCCTGCAGAATGTGCTAGTGAGCTCCCACTTTTATGTTTTGTCTCTCTGGATATTCTTGATCACTTGATCACTTGACATCCTGTTATTCATTGATTTGCTCCAGTGGGAGCCAGTAACATCTCCATTTGACCCTATCACGGCCAGTGTAGCCCAATGGCATCTGGTTGATTCAGGAATACGAAGAGCCTCAAACTGTTCATTCAGGGTCTTGACGAAGAAGTCAGACCATCTTGTAGGTGGGCGGCCACATGATCTTTTGACATCCCGTGGGGTCCAGTCGGAAACGGCTTTAGTCCAGTGGTCATCTCCGAATTGCATTACATGTCCAGCCCATCTGATTTTTTGATGCCTTGGCAAACAAGACAGCATCCTTGACTGTGGAACAGCGGCAGAGGTCAGAACTCCAGATTCCATCTCTCACTTGAGTGAGGCATGATATGCCAAGCATAGCTCCCTTCAGTTCCTCTTTGGGAGACCCGAATAGTATTCTCATCCTGCTTCGTAGGGCCCAGGTCTCTGAGGCATATGTTAATGCAGGGAGAATGGTGGAATCGAAGAGATGTGCCCAGAGCTGGTTCTTTGTCTTTTTGCTATTTCTTTGATGTTTTTGAAGGCATTCCATGCCGCTCTCTTCCTCCTGCGCAGCTCAGGTTTTAGGTCGTTCATCATGTTGACTTCTTGACCTAGGCACACATAACTGCTGCTTGCAGAGGTGTATGTTCCATTGAGAGTGAATGGGGCCTCTGGAACTAGTTCATTTCTCATGAACATAGTTTTGCTGAGATTCAGCTGTAAACCTATCTTTCCACATCCTCGGTCAAAGTCAGCCAGCATTTGTGCCACTTGGCTAATGTTTGGTGTTATTAGAACGATGTCATCCTCGGCGGAGGTGGTTTAGTTGCCGACCATCTATCTTCATTCCCATTCCTTCCATTTTAATTGTCGCATGATGTTCTTGAGGGTGGCGCTGAAGAGTTTTGGTGAAATGGTATCACCCTGCTGAACCCCTCTTTTGACATCAATGATCACTTCCTTGTAGAATGGTGAGATCCTGGTGTTGAATCCGTAATACAGCTCACGAAGGATCTTGATGTATTGGGTTTGAATGCCCTGGTTGGCTAGGGCTTCGATGACTGCTTCAGACTGAGCAAATGGAGATATCAGTAATATCTCTGGATATTACAGACAATTAAGTAGCAGGGGGTGAGGCAGGGTCTAAGTACACCTGTGAAAATGATTTATATGCTTGAAACTTGGGGCAAAGTTTGATTGTTGCTGGGGGACCTGGTGTTAGCCACTGCTGATGAGTATTTTTGCTAACATTGTGAAGCTACATTGTGAAGAAAACACCAACCTTCTCTCCCTTCCCCATTTCTTTTTTGCAAGCTCCAAGTGTAAAATTATAAAGAACATTCATTTTTGACATTTTATCATGAATGCTTTATGGGTAGAAAAAACTCAGACTGTATTCCAACAATTGTAGTAGCACCACCAACTATGATGAAGTGCATGCTTAGGTGGAAGTCTGATTCTCAGCCCTTTACCTGCATTTCCTTATTTAATTCTTACGTGACAGTTATGTGCATCTCTACCTGCCTGGTGGGGACATCATGGGCAAAGGAAGCTACATTGCTTGCTTAGAGTATGTTTAGCCTTAAGTGATAAAACACAATTTTGAAGCTGTGTGTGAACTTTATACTTAGTGTCTCTGACCCAAACTTCCACTTGATTCTCCTGTTTCCATAGACTCAGGATGTGCAAAACCTACCATAAAGTATTCTTTTCAGATTTTTTGGTGCCTAAACTGACTAGGTTTCTCCTTTTCCATCTATCAGATTTGATCCGTACACACATGGTAAAGCCCTTTTTTAGTCCTACGATCATATAGGGCTGGGTCTGTTACTAGTAAACAGATGTGTACATATCCATTCCCACAAAATGCTGGGCTAGATTCATCTTATTGATGAATAAACCAGCACCTCGTTGTGCAGCCATTATTGCTGAGACTATTATGACTCTTTGTAGCCATGAAGAAATATTGACTACTCAGATAAACAGATGGAATCTGTGATAGTTACTTCCCCTTCTTTCTCTCCTCTTTATCACCTTCTTGTTTATCTCTTTCTTTGAGAGATATAATCAGGATGGAACTGTCCAGAACATTTTGAATTCTTTGAGTAGTTATCTTTAGATTTTGATTGTTTGCAAACTCTTAAGCAATGAAATAATTTTGGGGATAGAGGGATAGTAAGGGGTCAAGGACTTGCATGTGGCTAACCCGATTTGATCCTCATCACCCCAGATGATGGTTCACTTCATCCCAGAAGTATCAGGAGTCACCCATACACAGAGAGCCAGGAATAGTGAGCACTACAGGTCTGTTTCCCCAACAATCACTTCCGCATCCTGAAGAAAAAGGAAATAGGTTTCAAACTGTTAGCTGGCTCTGAGTTGCTCCCACTGAAATGAGTTTTAAAGATCCTTCAGCCCCAAAGGGAGGGAAAGATGTGTCCTTCATTTGTCTCCATTGTAGTTGGCTAAGGAGAGTAACAGATTCAAGTAGAACAGATCTGTGGAGAAACTTGGTTTCTTCCCGAATTTTCCATGAATCCCAGGCTGGGAAAGCACAAGCCCCAGAATTTTCTGTCCTTTGATTCATCATGTATTAGGGCACAAACTTTGGGATTTATCATTTTAAGTGTTCTTAAGCTTAGTACTGTCACTTTTTTAATTTGTGTATATATCATAACACATACATGGGCCGGATTTTCCTCAATCCGGCCCAGGTATGCTGGTCCAGAGACTCTCACACATGGGGCAGAGCTGTTCCTTGCTCTCCCTGTGCAAAGCCGTTCATGAGGCAGTCGGGAGGCATGGCGGGTTCTAGCCCTGGCCCACCACCTCGGCAGAGCCTCACAACAAGCCAGACCACCGCTCCCCTCACTCCACGGGCGCCGCCATTTTCCACTTCTGGACTTCCCTCTCGTCAGAACTCCACCCAGCAGACCAGCCCATCATAGCCCGGATCACCGACACCCACCCTGCCACAGCTTTTTTCCTCAATCCGGCCCAGGTATGCTGGTCCAGAGACTCTCACACATGGGGCAGAGCTGTTCCTTGCTCTCCCTGTGCAAAGCCGTTCATGAGGCAGTCGGGAGGCATGGCGGGTTCTAGCCCTGGCCCACCACCTCAGCAGAGCCTCACAACAAGCCAGACCACCGCTCCCTCACTCCACGGGCGCCACCATTTTCTACTTCTGGACTTCCCTCTCGTCAGAACTCCACCCAGCAGACAAGCCCATCACAGCCGGCTTGCGTGGCCGCTTGCGGCGCGTGGTTCATCAATAAATGCTTTATTTGGAGGTGTCTAAAAGAGTTTGCCTCCCACTTCGACAAGCCTGGCAAGCTTCTACGTGTTGTATATGATATGCCAAATTCCAGTAACAATTATATTAGGTCATTCCCATGACCTAATATAATGGTTTAAGGCTCTTTATGTTCCTGTAGCAAGCCGATGCCCCTGGCTCTACTGGCATGAGACAGGACATATGGAGATATTACTGGTGCCCGCTCTAGCAAATAGATGATCAACGGGAAGATCGTGATCGTGATCATAACAGTAATTATTTTAAAAGTTACTGTTTAACTATTTAAATCTACCATTCAGCCACAGTGGCATTAAGTACATTCACAGTGGTGCGTCCAGCCCACCATCTAGGTTCAGAATTTCTTCACCCACCGGAGGGAATTGTTGGCCCCAAGTGGTCTTGCCCCTCTTTCCCTTCTGCCTTTTCCTAGGCATTATGAATCTCTTTTCTTTATGTCTTTGCTTATTTTTGACATTTCATACACATGGAAGCATATTATATGTGGCTGTTTGTGTCTGATGTCTTCCCTGGGCAACCCCAAATATTGACATTTCAAATCAGGTTGCATATTTGGTTCTTTTCCTCCTCCACAAATCACAAATGGTACTGGATTTTCCCACAGCTCTCCCAGGCCTCTGTAACAATCAGAGGAGGGAAATATCTAGAAGTGAGGAAGGGTCTAGAAATAGGAGATCAAATAAAGAGTAGACATATTTCCATAATGACTTGTAAAACTGCCAAATGCAGATTTTGATTTTCTGCCCAGCTGGAAAGTCATTTAGTGTTAACGAGACATGTGAATTCTTAAATTATTCATTTAAAAAATTGTTTTCAGCTATTTTAATTCACGACACTAAATTATTATCTTACAAAGGGTCGGGCGCCCTTGTTGAGGGAGTGATGTGGGCCCAGAACATTGGGCCAGTATTTCTTCTCAGTGGGATGTCAGTCCAAGTGTGGGATTCCAGGCGCTGGTCTCAGTCTCTAGGCCAGAATCTACTCTTGAGGACTGAGTACATTTGCTGTGAAAATGTTCTCTTTGCATACATTGGCAAGGCGGGGATGCCTGCAGCGAAGAAATCCCTTGTGACCTGCTTTCATATCCCTGGAGGAAATTCAGAAGCGATTCCCCACTCTCCTGCCTGATATCCCTGTAACTCAGCATTCATCACCTGTCGAGAACCCTAGAATGAGAATTTCTGTCTGTCTTTAAAGCTCAAAAGGACAACAGGGTTCTGTGCGACAGAGTTATTGCACACCCCAGATTGCTGTCTCCCAGTTTCCCTGAGTTATCTAACATCATCAGCAGTCTCCTAGGTCTCTGTGCATAAGATCTGTAATTAGATTCGCTTATGTGGGTGCCCAGGGAATCCTAAGGATGAGCCCCAGGAGCCCTTGTCTAAAAACAAGAGGCCACTGGAATTACAGCCTCATTTGGGGTCCTGAACATTTTCTGTTCATAATCTCCAATTTAGGCAATGTTTCCCTTGATGTTTTCTGGCTATGTGCACAGTTAAAATAGAAAGGTAGACCAATCATTCTCCTGTCTGTCCATCGTATTTTTAGTAGTGCTTTTAAAGGGTACCTGTAGAGGGGGACAGAAAAATTCCACACAGCAGTTTTGATCTAGGGGAAATATAGAAATCAGTCCATTGTAAGCAGAAATGACAGGTAAGCAGACTCCTGAAAATGGTGGGTTAGTGTGAAGCCAGTTCCCATTGCCTTTCTTTCAGGGTTTTAATTTTCTGGGTAGTCTCTTTCAGGGACTGAGCAATTAGGTAGAATAATTAGCACCAGCCCTGTATCTGCACATTTAGTGTGGGCTTGTCCATGCCAGAGCACTTTGAAAGGAAATGGTGGGGTCAAAGTGTATCACTGTCTGTCTTCCCATTGTTCATCGATTTGCTCGAGTGGGCACTAGTAACATCTCCATTAGTTCTGTCACAAGCAAGTGCAACCCAAGGGAGTTTACTTGCTACAGGGACAGGAGGAGCCCTGAAACCATTCTTCAGGTCATGGAACTGAGGTCCATAATAGTTACTAGTCTTTGGCATAAAAAGAAAATAAAACACGGTAGCTTTTACCATGTGGAGGGATCAAAGTGACATAGTAGATATAGTACAGAAGATAAGGCATTTGCCTTGCACTTGACAAACTTGAGTTTGATTGCAAGCACCCCATATTGTCACCCAGTCCCCACCAGGAGTGATCCCTTAGCAAAGAGTTAGGAGTAAGCCTTGAGCACTGCTGCGTTTAACCCCAAAATGAAAACAAAAACAAAGCAGAAGGAAACAGTGGGAAGCTATTGATTAACCCATGTTCTTTTTCACAAATTAGGGACATTGAGACCAGCTTTAATACTGTGCCCTTAGTGGGGCAGTACAACTGACAGGGACAGTGATAGGCCACATGGGCTGGATAGGCCCATATGATTGCTGACAATGAACCGTGGTCAGCTGGTGAAAAACATTGATGTCTGATGCTGTAGTTGAAAGGTTCTGTCAGATGATAATCAACTTCAATAACAGCAGCACGGACCTTCTCGAAGACAATCACTATCACTATCACTATCTTCCCGTTGATCATCTATTTGCTAGAGCGGGCACCAGTAATATCTCCATATGTCCTGTCTCATGCTAGTAGAACCCAAAGGCATCTGCTTGCTCCAGGAACATAAAGAGCCTCAAACCATTATATTAGGTCATGGGAATGACCTAATATAAATGTTACTGGTATTTGGCATATCAAATATGACACAAGCAGCTTGCCAGGCTTGCCGTGCGGTGGCATACTGTTGTAGTCACCTCTAAATAAAGCAATTATTGATGAACCGTGTGGCCGCTAGCGGCCGCACGAGCAGGGCTATGATAGTCTGGTCTGCTGGGTGGAGTTGTGACAAGAAAGAAGTCCAGATGTGGAAAACAGCGGCCTCCATGGAGTCGGGGGGGGGGTTTGTCATCTGGCTTGTTGTGAGGCTCTGCTCGGGTGGCAGGCCAGGGCTAGAACCCGCCATGCCTCCCGGGCTCCTCATGAGCGACTGGGCACAGTGAGAGCAAGTAGCAGAGCTGCCCCATGTCTGAGAGTCTCTCGAAGGCAAGTGGAAGGAAATTCTTAGTTCATTTTATATGTTGCATGTATGACATGGCCATTCATCTGATATGCTGCCTGTGTGATATTGCCATTCACCTGATATGCTGTTTGTGTCATATCGCCCTTCATCGGATATGCTTGCCTGTGTGATATCACCATTCATCTGATATGCTTGTCTGTGTGTTATCGCCATTCATATGATATGCTTCCGGGTACGCCACACTCCGGACCCCCCGCCCGACCCCTCACCGAGCCCGGCACCCACGCTTGGGCCCCAAGAACCCGGGACGCCACGACGCCTTGATCCCCCGAGCCCGAGACAGACGCCCCGAAGCGGGGACGCCAGCACGGGCCCGGGCGCTCACGATCCCGTGGAACGCCACGTAGCTTCCTGTGTGATATCGACATCATCTGATATTCTGCCTTGTGATATCTCCATTCATCTGATATGCTGCCTGTATGATATCTATGATATCGCCATTCATCTGATATGCTGGTTGGGTGATATCGCCAGTTCATCTGATGTGCTGCCTGTGTGATATCGCTATTCATCTGATATGCTTGCCTGTGTGATATCGCCATTCATCTGATATGCTTCCTGTGTGATATCGCCATTCATATGAAATGCTCCCTGTGTGATATGCTTGCCTGTGTGATATCACCATTCATCTGATATGCTGCTTGTATGATATTGCCATTCATCTGATATGTTGCTCGTGTGGTTCGGCATTCATCTGATATGCTGCCTGTATGATACTGCCATTCATACTCTGACTCATGGGATAAGGAATGGAATTCTGAGTGGCAAGGGAAAGACTGTCCATTGCTGTCATACATTTTTATTAAGCATTTCAAGTCGGTGAGCCAAGTGTTTCTTCATAGGCCTTTGAGAGAGTGATGGTCCCGCAGGAGCCTTGCTTGGGACCCTCAGTTTTCTGATTCTTAATTCCATTTTGTGACTCCACCAGTTTAAATGATGTGTTTAATTTGTTTCATAATCTGCATGAGGAAGACTTCATAGTCCTCATAGGCCTCCTCCAGAGTCCACCGTGATGGTATTTTTAAAGTGACTCTGCCAAGAGAAATGAACCAGATCTGCCCCTGTCTAACAAACTTTGGTGTCTGTGGTCACATGTGGGCGGAAGTACAGAGGCGGAAGTACACATGGCCGCAGTGGGAGCCTGGGACATGCTGCCTTGCAGAGAGGGTCCCCTGGTGGGTCTTTCCAGGGTAGGTGTCTTAAGTCCATAATGGATCTGTAATTGGGTTTTAATTGCAAACTGATTTCAGTGTATGTATGTTGTGGTATACCCCAGGACCGTTCTCCAAATGAGAGTATACACTGCCTCTCCAAACGCACTTTGTCTCGCAAAAAGTCAGTTGCACAAATAAGACACATGCCAAGCCTTTGGGTATTGACTGGACAACTGAGTCTCATCATTCTCACTTGTCTTGTCATGCTGTGTTGGTCACCTCTGCTGTGGAGTATGGCGGGAGAGGGCCTGGCTGTAAAGAAGTGTTGGGATCCCAATGGTGCTGCTCCTTCCTACCCAGAATCCTCTGTAAGCCTCATCTTACCTCTAAAATAGAAGATCCATCTCGATGAGGTATGTGCATGTGTGTATGTGTGTTGGGGGGGGGGGGGGGTTGTGAGGGGAGTTTCAGTAGGCAAAGGCAAGAAATACTGGCTTGCTCTTCCAGTCCCTGAACAGGTATCTCGCTTTCTTGTCTCTCTGTTTCCTTGTTTCTTTCCCTCTGGAGACGTTCTCTTTTGAATGCACACTTCTCCCTTCTTTCTCCTCACATTTTTCTGAATAAGTTTCAATGAAAATGAATTTGCTTAACAAAAAGTAGAAGTAAGAAAGAAAGAGAAAAGAGAGAAAAGAGAAAGAGAGAGAGAAAGGAAGGGAGGAAGGAAGGGAGGAAGGAAGGAAGGAAGGAAGGAGAAAGGAAGGAAGGAAGGAAGGAAGAGAAGAAAGAAAGGAAGGAAGGAAGGAAGGAAGGAAGGAAGGAAGGAAGGAAGGAAGAGAAGAAAGAATGAAGAGGAGGGAGGGAGGCGAGAAGTATATCTGCAGTTACACAAGGTGCAAAACTACTCACTTATTAGAGCTCTTTGGATATTGCTTTTTTCATTTAGTACTCTTCACTTTATTTCATATACATGAATTATTAAAACAGCAGAGCAGTTGGGATGGAGAACTAACAGGGGCTGAGGTGCTTGCCTCACATGGGGACCCCCCAGGGTTTAGTCCCTACTACCACATGGATCTCTTTGTACAGAGCCAAAGGTAAGCCAAATGTGGCTTCAAAGACCACAAAAGATATTTAGAGATTTTTTTTCTTGGTTGATATATATGGAATAAAAAGTTTGGCTCTAGATAGGAAGGAGGCTTCAGACTATCAAGGCTTCAGACTATGTCTATTTCCTTATTAGCAAGAGGGACTTTCTACAGAAAAGTGACCTGTAAATATTCTTTACTCGTTTGCCTCTGCTGAGAAACTGAGACTTCAGAAATATCACAGCATTCATTCTTGTGTCAGTTGATATTATGGTACAGATTTTTGAGAGAAAATCTGCTGGCCCCTGTGCCATAGTGCCCATGACTGTTACAATATTTTTCACAGTAAAGGTGCCAATTTTTCACTACCTTTCAGCTAATTGATTTTCTTAATGTGCTAATGGTACTGGGTTTTCTTTTCAATCAAAAAGCGTTTCATAGCAGACTTTGATGGGAAATAGGAATTTTAAGTTCATATTAGTTGTCATATAGCTGGGAGGAGAAATGGGGGAAAGAGAAAAAAAGGAAGATGTTTAGAGTATTGCTGAGGAATAAGAAGCATAATCAGTTCAGGAAATAAATCCATTCATAAAACATAATTGCGATTGTATGATAAAGTCACTTCTAATAGAATTTTTACAAAAAGAAATCTTTGGGATCAAATAGCATCACAACATAATCATATATCTTGACAGAAGAGTTTGATATATAAATGAAGTAAGCATGAATTCAAAGAAAATTGATAGACCTTTGGAGGATCTTTGAACACCTTTCATGATAGTAAAAAATAAATATTTTTAATTTAATAATACTAATAAGGACTATAGCAAACCCACCCAATTTTTTTAGTTTGATAATAATACCACTCTACCAGTAATAACTAGAATAGTACCCAAATCCTATATAGAGGGTCTTAAATGTCCTATTTTATAGTATCTCAATACTTTTGCCCTCAAAAGATGCATTTACTAAAGGATAACAAGTAATTTAAATATTTTATCACTGTCACTGTATCACTGTCTTCCCATTCATCATCGATTTGCTCGAGCGGGCCCCAGTAACATCTCCATATGTCCTGTCTCATGCTAGTAGAGCCCAAGGCATCTCTTTGCTCCAGGAACATAAAGAGCCTCAATCCATTCCAGAATGAGGTCTATATTTTCCACATCCGGACTTCTCAAATAGTTTATAGATAATTTATTTTCACACCATAATTGTTGCAATAACAGAAGAAATGTACAAAGATTACAAAATAAATAAGAAAAGGGAAAGGTATATTTCCAGTTTGAAGGGCCAGAGATAGCACAAGGATTAAGGCTTTTGCCTTGCTCTCCGTTGGCTCTGATTCAATTGACACACCCACATAGAATCTCCTAAGTCACATTAGGGTGACCTCTGGGCACAGAGCCAGGATTAAGCCTTGAGCGTCAGTGGATGCCCCCCCGTTTTTTTTTGTCATTTCCAGACAACAGAGAAACCTACTGAATCATCCCAAGTAGAGGCCCCCTTCTTTCTAAATGGTGGGGTATGCCTGTGCATGGGAATATAACATTTTTTAATGTGGAGACATACCGGCGAGACTCAGGGATAACTCCCAGTTAAGTGCTCAGGAATCATTCCTGTTGGTGATCAGGTGATTATATGGGACACCAGGGATCAAACCTGGACCGGCTGTGTGCAAGGCAAGATAGTACCCACTGTACCATCTCTCCAACCCTGGGGATAGAGCGTAGTTAGTAACTGCTGTGGATTCAGTGCAGCAGCCAGGACTTAAGGATTGCAGTAGCGTTCAAAAGAATTCCAGTCAAAGAGTCATGCATGGAACATCTGGATGGAGGATGAATGTCATCTTGAACAGCCTGAGCATGTTGGGAAACTGAGACCCAGAGTCCATTTTTGGCCAGTAAAAAGTCTCATGAGCAGTCAGAATAGGATCCAGGTTTTATTGCTGCGGGTAGGATTTCACACGTAAGGGAATTAAGGGCAGGAAGGTTGGAAAACAGTTGGAAAACTACTGAGGAAGCATTGGCTTGCAGTTGCTTGTCAGAAGCCGCGGGGTTATTCCCTTGCGAACCTCCTGCTGGAAGCTGTGTTCAAGTTGGTCTCTTGTACTGGTGGTTCTTCCTGAGCTTCTGCAGGGGAAGCCAGACCCCAGAGGCCACCCGACCCCACAGTCTGTTCCTGAGCCAACAGGGATGGTGCTGAGTCGGCTCCCAGCACTAGTGGGGATCTCCCCAGCCATCTCCAACCACATCCGTTTTGTTCTGGCCTAGAGGGACATACAGCCAGGATCAGAATATTCTGGAAACAAAACCTACCAGCATGACTTATGATAAGCTGTACCCACTAGAATATAAAAATAGTCTTTTCTTAGTGTCTGCATTATCTTTGAGCCCTGATAAGGGAAGCACTTAAAGGCAGAGGAGCTGATACCTTCATGGTAGGGGGCACAGAGTAGCATAATGGGCCGAGAGGCGGGGGGGCTGGCCCTGGGGAGCAGCAACAAAATCTTCTTTGAAGGGAAGCAGCCGAGCCAGCTTGGTGCTGGGTGCTGGGGGCCTCCCGTGGCTGTGTGCCTGCCTGCACTCAATAAAGCTGAGACCTGATAAGTATTTGGATTAGTGGAATCAACAGACACTTGGAATTTTGAATCCCACTGAAATGAGAGTCTCAGTCCTGTCTCTTCACCAGTGCTCTAGAGGGGTTTAGTGCTGGGAAGGCTGCCTGATGGAGGTGGGTGCCCAGGTGAGCACCCACCAGGCTGTTCTGGTCAGAGGCATGCTGGGGACTCTTTTTTTTTTTTTGCTTTTTTTGGGTCACACGCGTGATGCTTAGGGGTTACTCCTGGCTCTTCACTCAGAAATTACTCTTGATAGCTCTCAGGGGACCATATGGGATGCCGGGGATCGAACCTGGGTGGGCCGTGCAAGGCAAACGCCCTCCCCGCTGTGCTATCGCTCCGGCCCCTGGGGACTCTTGCATAGGCCCGAGGGTGAAGCAAAGTGGGTCATGCCCTTGTTGGCCCATTAGAACCTTCTCATGAGAAGGGCCAGCAGTGTTAAAAAGTGTGAATAATAAGGGTGTGGTGTGAGGAATACTATGCAGTGGCAAAGAAGGATGCAGTTATGTAGTTCTGCTGCAACTTGGATGGGGTCATGTAAAGTGAAGTCAGAATAGCAAGAACAAATGTGGGAAGCCGTTACTCATCTGTGCGTTGTAGACTAACAGGGCAGGGAATGGAAAGTATCAAAAAGGGGCAAACCCCTGGCCCAGGATTACAGACATGAAATGACCTGAGAGAGAAAGATATGGAGGAGGAAGGGGGAGATGGGCAGTAACACAGGGGTTTTAAATCCCCCTGGTGGAGTTAAGGCATGGTTCATGGGTTTATATAACCTACCAGACCCAACACTGCTGTCAGCATGGTTCTCAAATGACAATAATTAAACAGAAAACTGTACGTCGATACATTCCTGTTAAGGAGATGGGCAATGGAAGGCTGGGAGGGAGCCTGGGGACATGGGTGAGGGAGTAGACTCCAGTGCTGGGATTGGAGCTGTGACATTGTATGCCTGCAACACTTACTGGCGCCTTTGTAAATCCCAGAGCTTACATAAAAATTTTAAAAGATCCTTTTGCTGGGGCTGAGCCCTGGTGAGAGACCTTGGTTCAATTCCTGCCAGTTCTGGGCCTCCGAGTGCCAAGGGGTGTCACCCCCAAACCTATACCATCACAAATAATCCTACAACCTGGGCTGCAGCTCTGGCCAGCTGCAGGGAGCCCCTGGAGGGCCCAGCTGTCAGCATTGCTGTGAGACTGTCTAACTGCTTCCAATCTTGTCTCAGAGTAAGAATCCGAGTGCTAGAATACTCCGGGCCAGCAGGCAGTGACCAGGGGTGTTTTAGAGGGATTTTGCTGGCATCACTGTCTTCATCAGGACAAACCTTTTAGGAGACTCGCATGTCCTGGGATAGCCCAGGCAGGAGATAGGAGGAGCAGAAATGTCTCTTCTCCCCTTGGCTATTGGGGTGATGCATTGTAGGCCTCAGCTGCTCTCTTTTAGACTTAACATTCTCAGCTGAGAAAGGCTCTTCCCTTCTCTCCCTGGCAGCTAAATCAGCCTTTGGTGATATTAGGAAAAAAAATCCTCACTATATGTGGGAAGCACCGCCCACTCCTATACCCCCACCCCACCCCACCCTGAGTAGCCAGAGCTGAGACAGAGCAGTGGAGCTCCAGGAAAAGAGCCTCATCATGAGTCGATTAAAACCCCAGCCTCCTGACCTCCAATCATAAGTTCCTGGCCCTGGGAAATAGCGCTGTAATGGGCTTCGGGCGATAAAGCAACAAGGTTGAAATTGAGGGTTACATTAAAGCCCAATTTTCTTATAAGGAAAAATGTGCAAATGAATATGAAAGTGATGTACCTTTGTAATACAGCTTCTTGCCTGCGCCCAAAGCTCCTCAACCCTTTGTCTCAATTTTTCTCAGTACCGCGTGGCCTGAAGGAGCCTGAATCTCTATTGCTCTGCAGTGCCACCTCCTACCCGGGGCGCAGGCAGACTGGAAGGGTTCAGCTCCTAGTGGGGCAAATCAGAGTTGAAGCAGCTTGAAACCAGGTTAGACACTTCCAGATGTGTTACAACTGAACCCAGCCAGATTTTGGAACCTGGACTTCGAGAACTGCCTCTGACATGTTGTGTAAGCTCAGGGGAGAAATCAAGTTTGCTTCAACGCAGCTTTTCCATGTGCAGAAAGGGACGTGGTGGGGACAGAGAGATGACACAGCAGGTGAAGCACTCGCCTTACCCCTGGCAACCCCATTCAACCCCTGCCACTCCATGTGGTCCCCCAAGCCCCACCAGGAATGATCTCTGAGCGCAGAGCTACGAGTAAGCTGTGAGCAATGCCAGGTGTGGCCCGAACCAAATATAATGATAGGGTAATAAATAAATTAAATGAAAGAATATTTAATTTTTTTGTAAATGAATAAATAAAGGAATGGGGTATTTATTGGCACCACATCTGGTGAAGGACTTTCAGAATGAAAGAACCATATATAAAATATAAGTCATGGCTTTATTACATCCAGTTCCATCATGAAGCCAGATTTGTAAGGACTTTGTCAAGGGCTGCATTGCCATGAGCCTGTCAGACACTCAGACTCCAAAGCAGGAGTTTGGAGGAGGCATAGTCCAGTCCATCCTGGTGCGAATAGCCCTGCGTCTGGGTTGTGAGAAAAGTGGAAGGTCTCCACTTCTCCCAGATTTCCCCCTTTCAGCTGCTGCTGTTAGTTCCAATCCTTCCCTTCCCCTGTCTCCTGTCCAGTATGAAGGCTTAGAGATTACGTGGGAAGTAAATGAATAAGACAGAATAAAGCCCTCTAGAACTTTTCAGCTTGAACAGCAGAGCCTGGCTTAAGAGACAAGTTCTGTGAGAGCAGAGAAGTGCTGAGACGTCAGCCGGAAACACTGTTTACTCTCTTGCAAGCACCGAGAAAGGTGATCCAGAAATACCAAGTGAATATTTTCCCTCTTACATGCACTTCTTATTTCCCTGGTGTTTCTAGACAGTATTAGCCGTTGTGCTTAAGCTCCGCATCTTATATTGTCCAGGCTTCCTACACGCCGATGACATTATGCTCTACCCACTTTTAATACTGCAATAATTTTCATAACCTTAGTCTGTATATATGAATGCTTATTATAACTTCTGCTTGGGCCCTTTTATATAAGAAGCATTTTTTTTTCTTTTGGCAGCTGCATTGCTAAGGACACTGAGGATTTCCTTAATGCCGTCACTCAGTGGGCGGATATTTGGAATTGTCCTTTTTTGCTTTTGTGCAGTTTCTCCAGCTCCTGGAGCTTTGTTACCTGCTCTTGAAGAATAGGGCTCTCTGAAAGAGTGGACTGCGGCAGCCCTTGTGAGGACCAGAGTCTTGTTAGGGGAGACCATTTCTTTTTGCCCTTGGCATGACAGATTTAGACGTTGGTGCAGACTGAAGCTGAAATGAATTGCCGAGATGAGACCCCAAAGGCAGAGACAAGCAAGTGGCTAAAGGCTTGGAGGGGCAATTTGATCATTGCTGGCTCAGGATTGCCGGTTTGCAGAAACCATTCCTGGAGCAGCAGAAAGTTCCTGCTTTGTCAAGTGACTCCGAGTGAAGCAGATAGTAGACACCCAAATCATTTTGTGACTGTTTAGTAGTGCCTTTGGAAATGGTGCACACATGCCACCACACAATTACTCTTTCTGGATCGTATGCTTTTCTGGGACGGGATAACCTCTGCCCCTTGGTTTCTTCATTTTTAGAATGGAACACTTTGGACCTAGCTTACTGTTTAAGACCATGCTCAGGGAACACAGATGGAAGTTGCCTTTTTTATTTTAAAATCACCAGCAGACCCCTCCAAAGTCGTATTATTTTTACTAAGTTCTTTCTAGTAGAAAATGAAAAAGATTTCTTTTTTCGTATTAAGAAAATGTGGCCTTTAAATGTGGGGATTGAAAATCTCCCCTGAGGACAAGGCTGCCCCTCCCTGCTTGCGTGTTCAGTTCTGATTTACTTGGTCTGGATGGGGACTGAGAGTTTGTGTTTTAATTTTTCCTTAGAGGTGTGATTCGAGAGTCATGTGCACAAACCTTAAGTCTGGGCTGAATGACTTCCACTTCCAGCCGTGTTTTCCCCAGAAACGCCTGCGAGCCTGCTTCCCTCCATCAGCACGCGGCGCTTGAGCTTCTGTGTCTCTCAGTGCTGCTGCCTGGCTGAGGGGCTGCAGACCCGCACCAAGCACATGCTGCCCCCAGTGGCGCCGACACCCGTTTCTGCAAGTCCTACTCTGCTCTCTGCTCTCACCTGTTTCCTGGGACACTTATCTTTCTATCTCTATGTCCATACAGAGACACATGGGCATGGCGCTCCCTGGAGCCACAGACACCTCCAGCCCAAAGGTGGATCTCTCTGACTCCCCACACCAACGAATGAGCATATTCATGAGAGCAGTGAGTCCTCTTGGCCCCAGCCTATGAGAAGGCACCCACAGGGAAATAGAGTGATCATTGTGCACGTGACCACGGGTAGCCCTGACGGTATCTGCTGCTGGGCCTTGCCTGGGAGTCCATCCTTCCCATGACCAGGTGACTGCTGTTGTGCCACAGTGGCCAGAGCATGCTCCCCAGGATTCTGCCTAGCACACAGCCCCTTCTCAGACTTCCCTGGGGGTCCCTTTCTTTGGAGGCTCCTGGCAGCCAAGAGGAGCAACATTCCTCCCACGGAGAGAACAGAATCAGGAGTCTGCATGCAAGGTGCTTGCATTGGAGAGTCTCAGAGATGAAAGGAAAGTGTCTGATGTATGGTTCTGAGTTGTGGCATGGATCCCCGTTTCCCCTGACCTGAACTAGAAAGAAGAGGGAATAAAAGCCCCATCCTTGTGGAAAGGA
This sequence comes from Cryptotis parvus, assembly GCA_021461705.1. Classification (NCBI taxonomy): domain Eukaryota; kingdom Metazoa; phylum Chordata; class Mammalia; order Eulipotyphla; family Soricidae; genus Cryptotis; species Cryptotis parvus. The sequence continues at coordinate 262,935 of JAJIBD010001224.1, forward strand.
TCAGGACAAATTCCACTGCTGACTGATGCTGGTATAATCTCAGACCTCTCAACTGTAGCTCTTCTCTTTCCTTCTCCACAAAATCTACAATGCCACGGGACCACCATCTCCTCCTTTCTTCACAGAGTTGTGCGGTCACAGACACAATTGAAGACGTCAGTTGAAATGGGAGTTTTGAAACTCCCAAATCACAGTTGCATGTTTTCCATATGAGCCAAGCAAACCAAAAAGCTCATTCCTGAGGCTGCCGCTCCTAGTTCTTACCCTAAACACAATCTCCTGGCCAGCTCTTGTGCTTTCATTCTCAAGGCCTTTTGAGTAGGCGTTATCAGCCCAGAGCCTCATGGCTGCCCTGGGAAACCACATCCAAACAGGTATTATTGGCAAGGCATCATTACTTGGAGGAGCTTTGAAACCCCTTCTCAGTATCACTCTCCTCTGAGTGTTTCCTGCATCTCTTATCAGTGGACCCGCCGCATTGGACCCTGCACCCTAGATAGTGGAGAGACCGTTAGAAGCATCATTTCTTTATAACCAGAACTGTCTCTGCCTTGCTGTCAAGTTAGCGGCATCTCTTTAGAATGAATGAATGAATGCATGAATGAATGATTGAGGAAGGAAGGGATGCAGGCAGGGAAGGAGGAAAAAAAGGAGAGAAAGAAAGAAGGAAGGAAGGAAGGAAGGAAGGGAGGAAGGGAGGGAGGGAGGGAGGGAGGAGGAGGAAGGAAGGAAGGAAGGAAGGAAGGAAGGAAGGAAGGAAGGAAGGAAGGAAGGAAGGAAGGAAGGAGAAAAATATGGTTGGGATTACCAAGTTGAGGATATGTAACAACTATTTTACATTGTTTTCTAGCTTTTTTATTATTGACTTTTGAAATTTGACCACTTTCTGTTAAAAATGGTCTATGGTAGCCAATAAACATGGTTTCCCCAGTACCCATTATTAATACTTACATTCTTATTTGGCAAAGCATGAGTTTTATCATACTTCAAAGTAGAAAATTTGGAATTTTTGAACCCCTTGTACAAAAGCTAAACAGAAATTATCGACTCATTTTCTTTTGTCAGTGAATGACTTTGAAAGATTCAAGTGATTTCAAAATCTAGCTTTCCAGTGTCTGAGAGAATTTCTCAGACACATTTAGTAGTCAAAACAATTCTATAGGGTATAAAAGATGAAATGATGGCATTTCTACTTCAAATTAAAGTTTGCTAATTCTGTAAATGAGAAAAGGTTGACTACTTGGTGGCAAAATATTTTTTAGCAGGAAAGAATTTACTTTGGGAGGGTACTCAAGCACATCATATTTTACTAATGCTAGCAGACTGCAGATTTTAACAATTTATAGCATAGAAGGAGCTTAAGGTAAAGAAGTTTCTCTGTTAATATCCACATAGTAAACTGTGCAATGCGAACGTAACCAACCAGAGCACGACAGCCAGTTATAAGAACAGAATCTTTGAATGGCTTTATTTTGGAATCTTTGCTGCCATTATCAGAATTTCTGAGCCTGCAACCCAGTGGGGTCTATTTTGTTTTAATCAGATTTTTTGGTTGAGGTAGTTATGTGGTTGGGGGGGAAAATTGTAACTTTTAACATCCAGCTGATTTTTTGAGAATTACCCATCTATGAAATAAAAAAATAGTGGCACCATTAACATTTATGAGAAACAGACTTAACATTATCATAAATTATACAGTAAACTATCTTGGCCTTGGATTGAAAGGTGTGTGTTGTCTTTGAAGCTGATGTATTTTGACAGCACACCAGGAGGCAGCTCACTCTGAATAATGGGCAAGATGAGAGCCTGTGAGGAAAGAAATCACTCCCTTAAGTGAGCGTGAACCAGATAGGGGGTAAATGAACTTCCCCACCTGGACACGTTATGATTTCAGAAGCCTTGATCACACAGGGAAGTTAGTGCTCGGGAGGCCCAGGAGTCATTCAGCTCTGCCTGTTCTATTTACAAATGTAGAATCCAAGGTTTGGAAATACAATGATTCTTGGGCAAGAGAGAGACTCAAGGCTTGTTCTTTGCATGAAGGAATGCAAAGTTGGATTCCAACCCCAGCACTGCAGGGTGCTCTGAGCTCTGCTGGGAGTAACACCCCCCGCCCCACAAAGAAGAAAGAAGAGTGATTTTTATCCAGTGTGTCAGCGGAGGAGCCAGAGACAGTGCTACCATGACCGGCCTTGGAGCTGGGGAAAGCATGTGGTCTCACCTCGTTTCTCCTCCTTCAAATGAGAATGTGGTTTGCTTTTTTGTGTTTTCTTTGACATGAAATTTCCATGTTTGCCATCAAGTGTGTGCCGTCAGCTGGGTGTTTTCTCTGTTTCACTGCGATAACAATGTGTTCTTGTCACAGGAACTTTCAGGAACAGGACCCGAGGGCAAGGCCAGTGTTGGCCAGAGGAGAGATCAGGAAAGGTGGGTGTCCTTCAGGGTGCTCTTCTCTGAAGTCCTGCCTCGTCTCCCCTTATGGTTTTGTCTCCATCTAAATACTGAACTCTACATGCTCAGGAAGTTGGCCAACTTGCTTTGGTGATGCTGTCTCCTGGCTCCCCCTATTGCTTTATATTTCCATATATGCCACCATCATTTTAACATCATCTGCATCACAAAGGAAAGACCACCTCAGTCTTCAATCAAGTTTTCTGGTCTTTCTCCCACTTCTGCCTCCTCCCCTACTTAGTGACATCTCATCCTTGAAAAAAAGTGTTCCATCTCTGTCTTTTAGCATTTCCTAAGGTGTCACAGGATCCAGCATAGGCTTTTGTGGATCACCTTCACACAGGCCTTGAACCAGATAGACTGTACAGGCCTGTATGAGGTTCTTAGTTTGATTCCCAAGCACCACTGGGCTTGAGCCCCAAACACAAGGCCCTTGGCCTAAGAGAACCACTATGGCAGACCATGTGTATCTGCAAGACAGTGCAGTGTGAGCAATTGAAAGATGTGGCTCTCACATGCTCATTCATGATGGGTCTTTCTTTGATGCTGAGCCACCTCGCCTTGTGTCTGCATGCATCCTTGTCTCCGGCTTTTTCAGGCCATTCAAGAAAAGTCAGTGCAGGAATTGCTCATGGACCCTCAGTTAAGTCAGTGTCTCTCTGAAGATTTCATGACTAGTGGTCCTTGGAGGTGCCTGCAGAAGAATCTTCCATTCTGCTGTTCGTATTGGGGGGAGAGGGAGGGAGGCATTTCTGTTCTCTAACAGGTTTGCGGTACTGCAACTGCTGCCTCCCTGCCTAAGCTCCGAGCCTACAAAGCCCCAACAGTGGACTGGAGTGATAGCACAGTGGGTAGGACGTTTGCCATGCACGTGACCATCACCAGTTCCATCCCTGGCATTCCATATGGTCCCCTAAGCACTGCCAGGAGTAGTAATTCCTGAGTGCAGAGCCAGCAGTAACCTCTGAGCATTACTGAGTCTGCCCCTCCCCCCAAAAGAGCCTTGGCAGCTAATCTGAGGCATTTCCATTCTCCTTGGGGTGCTCTACAGGGAGGTCAGCTCCTGGAGCCTGGTGCCCTGGGAGGGGAAAGAAATCCACCCAGCGGTGCCATCTCTCTCTAATAAAGAGAAACCTCACTGCACGCTGAAGCCACAAAAATCTGCCCTGGGCTTTGTTGGAGGGAGTCTATTTTGGAAATTCCATGGTTGGAACCAGCAGGGCTGTGATTGTGCTGCAGCGTGTCTGGGATCAAGTGTCCCGGCTCTCAGCTTCTCCAGGCTCCCGTCTGAGCCAGCCATGGACTGAGTAAGCTCGTGTGGGTTTCCTTGTTGCCTTTGAATTTGATTTGTGCTGGTATTTGCTTGGAATATTCCAGGTTCATGAGAGCCCTGTGCTCCCAGGAAAGGGCCACTAGACAAGAGGTGGAAGGCAGCTCCTACAGATGGATGCTCTGCAGATATGGAGGGAAGTGTCTTGATTGGGATAGGCCCAGGACTCCCAAGCTGTGGTGCTGATCATGCCCCTTATTCCTCTGACCAGGCTTAGAGTATAGGGGTCTGAATGCCTTTCACTGACAAAAGTGTTGTACTCCCAATACTTGTGCCCCAAATCTCCCAGAGATTTATCTTCAAATCAGTATAGGTGCTCTTGGGATCCATTTGTATATATTTTAGAGCATTTTTAAGTAACCTGGGAAAGTTTTTTATTCATGAATTTCAAATGTTCACTTGAACAATGGTGGGAGTCAGTGGGTTATGTGGCTGTCATATGGGAGAACTTAAGCGGAGAGGCAGGTTCCAAGGATTCTCTTGGTGTCTGTGGCCAAGCCCCAGTGTCGAGCATTGTCTCTGGCTGGGTTCAAGTGGCAGGCATTGGGCAAAGATATGAACTCGAGTGAATCGCCCTAATAGGTGTAGGGATAGTTGTCCTTGCTGAGAAGCCAGTTATATAACCACCTTCCTCCAAGGGAGGTTTCAGACCAGTGGCTAGCTGAATCATTTTGCAGGGATAACATTTGTCTGTTGAACTTTTAAGTGGAGGGATCTTTGATTCTCCATTTTTACCAAACCGGAAAATGTCCGCAACAGAGGTCAACATTAAGACCCAATTAGTTTTAGTCACAACAGCAAAACATTTTGGTAAATGTGATGGAGTGAAGAGAATCAGGTCTACTGATGTCATGTTTTTCTGTTAAATATCTTATTATATACACACACACACACACACACACACACACACACAGGGAAAGAAGTAAATGGAGTAAATTATCTGGTCTTTTTCCTGCCAGTATTTTCAAAAGCTGGAATGTACCTGAATACCAACAATGTCAGAATTGTGTTCCAGTCATGGGATCAAGCTGAAATTTCAGTGTTTTGCCACTCTCCCTAGAGCTCACTTGGGACTCAGGACTTAGGAGGCGACATTGGACAGACAGAGGTGACATCAGTCTCCAGGCATTCATGAAAGACCCCACTGGTTGCCTCTGTGGTGAGCCGTGGCTCAGTCTCGCAGTTAAGTGGGAGCTGGAAAGCATGTTGGCCGTGAGGAGAGCTCTGCAGAGCAGCATTTGTTTCAAGGGCTTCTATGGAACCCAGAGTGCTGGTGTCAGAATTCAGTCTCTTTGAGGCCAGAAACAATTTCAGGCTCAAGTGAGTTGTGTTCCCCTCGTTCAGATGGAAAAACACTGAAAATCACTATCTGGCCCTGAATGAGTGGCTCTTTGGCTCTTCGTGGCTCCTTGGTTCACTCTGTCTCTACATAGGCATGTGGGCTTCATGATGCTGCTGCTGATGATGTCTGGGCGCTGCCCCCAAGTCTCTGGATTTGTCCCCCTCCACACCCGTTATTGGGAGGGGTTTGGGTGTCTGGGGTTCTAGGAATATTGAGGACATTCTTCCTATAAAATATTTAACAGGAATTGGTCTAATTGCTTTGTCACTCTCTGTGACAAGCCTGGCTTCTTGGGAGGTTCTGCCCCTGAGTGGAGGGAGGAGAGCTCTGCAGAACAGAGTGGCAAAACGTTGAAATTTCAGCTTGATCCCATGACTGGCACACAATTCTGACAATTCATCCCAGGTGCTGTTATGGTGTGATTTGTCCCTGTCACCTTGGAGCCGTCAGTTTGGGCAGACTTAGGTGCTCCCCACATGGCCTAAGGCCCTCGGCTTCCAGGGTGACTCAGGCATGAAGCTTAGCAGGACTTGCCTGTGAGTTCAGCCCATTTCTCCCTGCAGGAGGCGGGGCCTAGGACTGTGAGAACTGTCACCTCCCGAGCCTCATCCTGCTGGGCCTGAGTTACTCGTGGGCTCAGGCACCTCCCGTATGGTCCCTGTGCTTTGTCCATCGGCACTAGCTCTCTGTTGCCCTCAGGTGCTCAGGCCTTACTGTGATTCTGAAAGTTGAGGTCACCTGGATGCCCCCAGTGGCGCTCCTGTGACTTCCTGCCTCTCTTGGTTGGGCCTGGCCTCATGATTGGCATCACACCCTCCCGGAGCTCTCGAGCCACCCATGGGTACTGCATCTCTGAGGTTCTATCAAGGTCTGGTTCAGTGTCCTGGAGGATGGTGGTTCTGGTGGTGCCAGGCCCATAGGACCACCTCACGGACATTTAGTGGGGTCCGAAGTGGCGGTGTCTGGCTGTCCTGGGAAATACAAGCTTAACACCCCCTGAATAGTCTCACCGGGTTTCTTTTTTGTCACCATCCAAGAGATATCAAGTCCCAGTGGGCCATCCATCTTCTCACGATGATCTTTGTGGTTCTGGGCTGTCCCAGTGATGCTTCAGCCTCGTCGCAGGCAAGACCTGGTACCCAGTTGGTAGCTGCCTTCCAAGAGGTAAGAGGTCCCTCTCCTTGGCTTAATGTCCTTCATCTACCTTGAAGCCACTTACTCAACTCAGTGTTGCTAAGGGATTTGGAAGGAGCCATCAGGCTTTAAATGTGTTCCTAACTGTGAGTTACTTGCTAATTGTCCCTGGGTGGCACATCTGCCTTGCAGGCATGAGACTAAAGGTTCAGTCTCTTGCACCACCCAGTCCTGAACTGCATGTGACCAGCGCCACTCCCTAAGAATGCAAGGACCACAACCTTTCCAATCAGAATGTGCAAATGCTGCAGCCCTGTTATCTGTGCCCCCAAAGCCTGTGACCTGTATCCATCCCTTACTTCCTGACTCCAGTGCGTCTCTTTGCCTCAGAAGTTCCTTTCTCCACTCTCCCTCTAGGTTCTACTTTGTCTACTCAGGCTTTGATCAAATACTGCTTCCTCCACGCAGCCTCTCAGATTTTTCCCCATCTGTGTGTAGTGAATCAGGAATTTCACAAAATACAATTAAAATATAAAAGGCTTTTTAATAAGAGAATCCCCAATTTTTATGGTTTAGAGATGCCAGACCCAGAAGACATTTTCGGGCTGGAGAGCTAGTACAGTGGGCTAAGAGCTTGCTAGCTCATGGCCTAGCCAGGACCAATCCCCAGCACTCCATAGAGTACCCAGAGTCAGCCAGGAGTAAGAGCCAGGACTAAGTCCTGAACACCACCAGGTGTGTCCAAAAACCAAGCCAAAATAACAACTAAACAATGGATAAAGACACTATCAGGTTTCTGTGGAAGGTTTTTAAGGTTCCTCTCAGTATCTGTCTTTCTCCTGCCCTAGAGCAGAGAAGGCCAGTGTGAGGCCCTGCCCAGACCCTGGAGAAGACCACGCCAGAGCCAGACTCCCTCTTGCCTGCCTGGTTAGTTGATTGGTCATCAGACACAGGCTGCGCCCAGTCTCTTTGCTCTGCCGCACCTCATGTAGATGCCATTTGAGAAATGAGTTGAATTTTATGAATAAATGAATCTAAACAAATATTAGGTGAAGTGAAGGAATGAATGGCCGAACGGAACACATTGAAACTCCAAATCATCAGGAAGAATTTTCATTCTTTTTTCATTTTGTGAACCATTACCTTTTTTTTTAATTTTTTATTTTTACAATTACAAAGATATACAATTAAAAAGTTCATATTTGGGTTTTGGTCATACAGTGTTCCAGCACCCATCCCGCCACCAGTGCCCATCTCCCACCACCAACGTCCCCGGTTCCCCCCCCTCCCCCCAGCCCTCCTCCATGGCAGGTTCTTTATTTCTTTCCCTTTCTCTCTCTTTCTCTTAGGAAGAATTTTCTTAATGAATAACATGCCCAAGGGATTATCATTTATTTTTCCTTTTGTCTTTCATAGAATTTACTCATTTGTGTGGCATATTAAGACTCATTCTTGCCCCCTTCATTTCTCTCTTCTTCTCCTCTGATAGCAAAATGGAGATAAGGTTTATGCTTTAGCCAGAATCTGGGATTACTTGATAATATCCTGAGAATAACACACAGATGAGGATCTTAAGAGAAAGCATTCCTTATGCTTTAGTGCAGATTGGAATTTCTGAATTTTCTGAATTTAATCATTGCTAATTAGAGAGCAGAAGGGAAGAGATTATCTACCGATATGTATATGGATTTGACAAGAGTAGTTACAGCTCAAGAACTGAATTTGAATTAGCAAAGGCAAAAGTTTGTTTTGTAATATTGCCATCAAGCACAATAACGGAGTTGGATGAAAGAGCCCCCGCCCCTGCTTATACACACACACACACACACACACACACACACACACACACACACACACACACACACACACGTTCTGCTTCCAGCACCATGGAAGAGAAACCCAGCTCCAGCCTCTGTAACCACTATGGGGGTTGGAGATTGGTGGCTGAAATATGAACACTCTTCTGTCGAGCTCATACTGTTGTACGAGCTCTTACAACAGCTCATACAAAAGCCGTTGTACATTTCCCCCAGCCTTAAATGCAGAAAGGAACATAGCCACTTTCCTGCCTTCTTTTTCCATTTTACTCCCGCTAGTCTGGGGTTGCCCTGATCCCCCCATGTTCCTTGAGATCCCAGGAATCTCCACTCTTTTTTTTATTTATTTATTTATTTATTTATTCATTCATTCATTTATTTATTTATTTATTTATTTATTTATTTATTTATTTATTTATTTATTTATTTATTGGGTTTTTTTGGGTCACACCCGGCAATGCTTAGGGGTTTCTACTGGCTCTGCACTCAGGAATTACTCCTGGCAGTGCTGGGGACCATATGGGATGCCCGGGATCGAACCCGGTCCAGCATGGGCCATCCGTGTGCAAGGCAAGCGCCCTACCCGCTGGACTATCACTCCAGCCCCAAGGAATCTCCACTCTTATGGCTCTGCAGCGAGCCCTCAGCTACCCCGGATTTTAAGTTTCCGGGCATGAAGCAGGAGTGTGAGACTGCTTTTTTTAAATTTTTTTTTATTTTTACAATTACAAATATATACAATTAAAAAGTTCATATTTGGGTTTTGGTCATACAGTGTTCCAGCACCCATCCCGCCACCGGTGCCCATCTCCCACCACCAACGCCCCCGGTTCCCTCCCCCCCCCCAGCCCCTCCTCTATGGCAGGTTCTTTATTTCTTTCCCTTTCTCTCTCTTTCTCTTTTCCTTCCCCCCCAGACTATGGATTACAGAACATACATTAAAGGGTCCGTCATGTGTGTCTTTTTGCCTCTATTTAATGCTCAATTCTAGGTTGGCAATAGTACCCTCGACAATTGTTAGCACACTGTTCCATTTTCTGTCTTGCCTAGCCTCTGACTCCCACACGTTTGTGATAATTTCCACCTTTGACAAGACCTCCTGATATATGCTTCACTTGACCTTGGATATTGGTATCATAATATGTACATATATATTTATGTTATGCAAATAAATGCAGTCATTCTGTATCTATCTCTCTCCTTCTGGCTAATTTCACTCAACATAATCTTCTCCATGTCCATCCATTTATAGGCAAATTTTATAACTTCATTTTTCCTAACAGCTGCATAGTATTCCATTGTGTAGATGTACCAAAGCTTCTGTATCCAGTCATTGATTTTCGGGCACTCTGGTTGTTTCCAAATTCTGGCTATTGTGAATAATGCTGCTATGAACATAAAAGTAGGGATGGTGTTTTCGCTGCGTATTTTTGGTTTCCCAGAGTAGATTCCCAGGAGTGGTATGGCTGGGTCAAATGGGAGTTCACTTTCTAGTCTTTGGAGGAAAGTCCATATTGTTTTCCAGAAAGGCTGTACCAGCCGGCATTCCCACCAACAATGGATGAGTGTCCCCTTTTCCCCACATCCATGCCAGCACTTCTTGTTCTTGCTTTTTTGAATATGTGCCAGTCTCTGTGGTGTAAAGTGGTATCTCATTGTTGTTTTGATTTGCATCTCTCTGATGATTAGTGATGATGAGCATTTTTTCATATGTTTTTTGGCCATTCGAATTTCTTCCTTGCTGAAGTTTCTGTTCATTTCTTCCCCCCATATTTTGATGGGGTTGTTTGTTTTCTTCTTGTAAAGTTCTACCAGTGCCTGATATATCCTGGATATTAACCCCTTATCAGATGGGTATTGGGTGAATATTCTTTCCCATTCTGTGGACTGCTTTTGTATCTTAGTCACTGTTTCTTTTGAGGTGCAGAAGCTTTTTAGTTTCATGTAGTCCCATATGTTTATCTTTTCTTCTAGTTGTTTTGTTAGTGATGTTTCACCTTTGAAGATGCCTTTAGCTTCAATGTCATGGAGGGTTTTTCATATATTTTCTTCAATGTACTTTATGGATTCAAGTCTCAACCGGGACTTGTGGGAGGCATCTGGAGAAAGATGTGGGCTCTTTGGTGAATGTGGACTTCGTTGGACCGGTTGGGTGCAGCTTGATCTGAAAAGGATCCTGGGGACTATGGGAGGTCCCTAGGAAGAGCTTCAAGACTTACACATCTTAGCATGTTTTTTCCTTCTGTCCCACCAACATGACAGCTGACACAGGTTTATCCTCCCAGTCTCAGAGTTGAAATCTAGTCATTATCGTGATTCACCCTGTGATCCTGTGCTTGCTGTGTGATGGGACAAACACCCCTCTCCATCATCACCTTATTCACAGGTGGAGAAGCCCTGGGTGGCCATGGTGACCCACACAGAGTCACAGGGCAGGTCAGCGATGGACTCGGGGTGGGACGTTTGCAGTCTCTCTCCATCGGTCCTGTGTTTGTTGGTCACCCAGAGGCCACAGCTGGTGATGCTCAAGGCTCCTCCTGGTCATATAGACCCTTGGAGTAAGGGACTGAATGTAGAGCTGGAGATGTGAGGGAAGCACCTTATCTCTCTCCAGCATCACAATTGGTGCTTTGAGCAGCTCTGCTTTTTTTGCTTTGGGCTGGCAAATGGCATCCCGGTTCCTCTTTCAGGTTTGTGCTTTCCAATACACTGCTAAGTAAATCCACCCCTTCCCCTCATAAAGGCTTACAGTTTAATTAGGTTAGACTTGCTTATCCTATTGCCAGAGTACCTTTATTTCCTTGAAAATCAGGTGAGCTGGAGTAGGACTTGCTGCCTGAACCGTTTCTGGCAGCAGAGAAATACCAAAGACCACCTGGTTTCAGATCCCCCAAGGTGCCTCGTTGTTTGATACCAGGAAAAACATTATGGAGTTTCTGGGAGAACTAACTCTGTTGATTCAATCCCCATGAATTCACTGGCTCGCTGCAGTGTGCTTGTGTCCTTTCTAAACAAGGTGTGGGATTCAGCTGCAAACCAGACAAAACCCGGGTCGGGGCTGTGCCCTTGTTCCATCATGTAGGTGACATGCTCTGTACTATCTGGGTGCCTGTTACTTTCAGTCTCCTGTGCTGCTGCAGCTTTGTCCTCGACAGGAGCAGGATTGGCACGTGTCTCATTTTTGGATGAGCCATGTCAAATAACAGGGCCAAACAGGATTTGGAACTGCTGAAGCAAAATGAGATCATAAGACAGTGTGACAGTGGCTTGCTGAAGGTTTTCAAATTGACTAGTTAATCGTAAAAGCAGTTGGACCCAGCTTTTAATATAGCTGGAGCACTCTCTTTGGGCATTACTGTGGTGATTTCGCATATTGCTGGTAGTGTGGGTTTACATTTTCTTTCTTTAAAAGGTCCAGTGTTGTTTTAGGACTTGTAGGCAACATGTGTGATTTCTCCACTCTGTCTGTATAGACAGTGTCCGTGGATGGGCAAAGCTGTGTCTCAATAAAGCTTTATTTATTATAGGCCTTGAACACACATGTCCTTTCTTGTGTAATGTCTATTCTAGAAGGAAGTAAAAATTCTGTCAGTGATAGTGTTGTGTTATAGCTTAGGAGTCATTTTTGGTGGCGAGGAGGAGCATGTGTGGTGCTGGGTTCGAACCAGTCTTGTTTGCATACAAGAGAAGTGCCCTAACCTCTATACTCTTTGACCCCAAGTTATTAGCTTTATCTTTTTTTTTCTCTTGTTTTGTGGGGGTGGTGATGAGGTTTATACCCAGTTGTGCTCAGTGCTTACTCCCTGGCTCTGTGGTCAGGGATCATTCCTGGTGGGGCTCTGGGGACCATATTGTGTTCTAGGGATCAAACTCAGGTTAGCCTTGTGCATAGCAAGCACCCTGATCATCTTACTAACAGTCTGACCTTCCCATTAGCATTTTTAGAGAAGAAAAATGAAGTAATTAAATAACATTGACTTGTTTCACACTTACAATATGACTTTTTCAAGTTTGGATTCTACTCTTGGTGGTGTAAATTTCCTATTTTGCATGTCCTTCTATTCACATTGGTTCAGTACTAAGCCCATTGTAAAGAAGTTTCAAGAGGGATAGGAGTGATAGCACAGCAGGTAAGGCTCTTGCCTTGCTCCTGGCTGACACAGGTTTGATCCCTGGCATCCCAAATAAATGGTCTGCCGAGCACCGAGCACTGCCAGGAGTAAATACTGAGTTCAGAGCCAGGAGTATCCTGTAATACAACCAGAGGGGATAAGCTTGGAAGAATTTTCAACACCAGTTGAAATAGATTACGGGATGGGGGAAGGGTGGAGTTATTGCTATAAAGGATTTTTCCCTTGCTGGATATTCTCGATAGACTTCACCCTGGCAGTTAGTGAACAAAATTATTAATCACTTGCTGTTCAAAAATCTTGACTTTCTCTTTATCATGTATGAGGTAGTTCCTTCCTGATCTGGCCAGGGTGCTTGTGGATGAATTTAATGGGTTGGATGTTTCCTTTGGGATTTGGTGATCTGCTTTATAACATCAGCAAACTAGAACGAAGTCTCACTAAATTGTAGCAAGGGAGGAGGGAGCCTGTCTGGAAACAGAAAAGGAAGCATTTTCTAATGTCTTTCAGGAAATAAAATTGTATTCCAGAGGCCAAAAGCACCTCAGGGTAATAGGACCAAGCCCAGCCAACACCTATCCCAGATAAAAGTACATTTTAATTAACATATCAATGGTTTGTAGATCTTAGGTGCTTCCAAAGTGCTTGAGGGTGTTTGACAACTTTTTCTTCCCTTAAGCTCTTTTGCTTTCTCTTTGAAGAACTATTTTAAACAAAGAGAGCCCCTGTTCCAATCTATTTTGATCTCAAGGATGTCTGATTTAATGTAATTTTCTCACGTTTCTACCAGCTTGCCCAAGGTGAGGAATAATTTACTTTGTTAGAGCAAAAGAACAAAGAATTTTTTGGGAAATGGAGAATAGTGGATTTCCTTTCAAAGGGAGAAAGGTGCTGTAGTTTTGTATATATGGGCAAATCTGCTGCACATCATGTTGAAACTTCTTCCTTCTCGGATGCTCTTCCTTGCATTTTTGAGGCCTTTGTGGAATTTGTTCAAAAGGGCAGTCATGCAGAAGGCGCTTGTTTTCTTCTCTCTCAGTGCTCTCCTGTGCATTGAGATTTGGTTGATGGGTGTATTAGGAACACACAGAGCAGAGGTGATTCCAGCCCAGTGGATGCGGCAAGTAATTGCTTCCGTGATTCTGGAAACAGTTAAATACACGCCCACTTGAGAAATGAAGTCTCCCCGTCCAAGGTGGGCAGCTGTTCAGTGACCGTGGTCAGGAAGATGTGTAGGAGGGAGCTGAGCAGGAGCAGGACTTTCTTCTGGAATGATCAGGACTTAATGAGCCTTTGAAGAAGCAGCTAGCCGCATGGTGTCTTTCTTCCCATCTTTACTTTCCATTCCTAACTCTTTTCTCTGCTCGCCATTGCTCTTAGAAAGACCTGCTTTAATACAGACAAAAATACAGCTGCTCGAAGTCTGCTGCCAGAGAGATTCAAGGGCGCTGGGCCACCATAATTAAAATGAGAAAATATTTATGGAGAAAGCACTGTGAGAGTTACTCAGTAAGAGATGACTCAGTGCAGCTTATACCAGTATGGAGTGAGAGGAAAATCGGTATGTAAAATTGATGACATGGGGGCCGGAGCCATAGCACAGAGCGTAGGATGTTTGCCTTGCATGGCCGACCTGGATTCCATCTCCAGCATCCCATATGGTCCCCCAAACAATGCCAGGAGTAATTCCTGAGTGAAGAGCCAAGAGTAACCTCTGAGCATAGCTGGGTGTGACCCCAAAAGCCATAAATAAATAAATAAAAAGTAGATAAATAAATAAATAGATGAAATCGATGATACTTAAAGGTGAGGTAGGGCGATGTTGTAAATGAGCCATATGGGTTTGAAAGGCTTCAGGAAGGAGGTGAGATGCGGTCAAGGCCTGGAGGATGAGCAAGATTGGGATGGGTGGAGAGGCAGCCATCGCTGATGGTGAGAAGTACGAGCTCCTGAGATGACACAGGTTCTTTTCTGAGTTTTTACATCACTGTTTAGTGCTGAGCAGTTGTTTAATAGATTGCTATTAAATGGATGATGAAATGACTGTTCTGATTTCTTTGATCTAAGCCTATACTGTATAACTACAACCGACTTCTACACTTTTATTTTGTTTATTTATTTTTCGGTCTCACCCAGTAATGCTCAGGGGTTACTCCTGACTCCGCACTCAGGAATTAACCCTGGCAGTGTTCCAGGGGGTCATATGAGATGCTGGTGATCAAACCCTGGCCTCTGTGCTGTCTTCTTATGGCACGGCAATTCTTCTGCCTCTGGCTCCTCTGAGAGCTTGTATATGGTTTCGGTCTCTTCTGCAGCATTAAGGGCACTGTTATTTATGGACGAAACACTGCATAAATTCCCCTTACTGACCAGGACAGCCAGAAACACAGAGTGCTAAGCCTTGACAGGAATGAAATCTTTGTGAGACATTTAGAGAAATAAACCTATGTAATAAGAATTGCTGTTTTAGTACAGAGGGCAGATGTTCCACTCTTGCCTGGTCTGTGTGGCCCCCACTGGGATTGAACCCTTATGTCTATAATGAGGGTCTCCTTGTTAGTGAAAACAACACTTGATGTTTCAGGCGACTATTATTGTAGATGGGTTTAGCTATACTGTTACCCCATAGGTCAACTTACAGGCATAGGGATTTTACTTATAACTATTGGAGTTAAAGAATGGAAGGATTTTCTTCCCAGGGTACCACACAGAGCAAATAGTTAACTCAAATTCAGTTTGTATCAGTAATGCATTTTATGCTTGGGAAATGGCATTGAGTCCTTGCAGTGTCCTTGTGGAGATGGCCATGGTCAGTCAGATAGTTGTGATGGCGATTTTGACCCTAGGAACACCCACCATGTTAAGCTGATTCCCAGCTACATCTTCATGGATGATTGGCATGGATCTGAATGGGCAAAGGGAAGAAGAGACGTGCAATGAGGAGAAATGCTCAAGCAGTGATCTTGGCAGGAGAGTATACCATGGGGAGTTGTAAGAAACAGTCTTGAATTCCTGTGATCTGGTAGGATTATGAAAGATTCAGAAAAATTTGCTGTTTCATGAAATCTAACGGGAGCTAGACTTTTAATTTTTTTAACTAGAGATAATAAAAATTCATTGAGCCAATACTTATGGAGCATGTATCGTGTGCCAACATCAGCTTGTGGAAAAGTTCCTGCCTTGTGCAAGTTCTCTGAAACAATTGTCCTTTGGGGAAAGATAGCACTTAGTTAATAATCTCATAGTTGCTGTGAATTGGTACCAATTTTGTTGATAGGATTCAGAATAAACATGTAAGCACTGCTAGAAGGTAAATGTCAGGAAGTGACTTTGAGTTGGGAGCCAAAGCTATGAGGACAGGTGAGCTCAAGGAGGGACATTCCACACAGAGGAACAGTATAAGCAGAGTCCCTATGGCTGATAGAACTTGAGCTCCTTAAGAGTGACTGAGTCAGCCCATAGTGGAGTTGAGTAGAATGAAGGGTAGGCTGGTGTCAGATGTGGATGAGAAGGTGACAAGAGCCAAATCTCAGGAGTTTACGGTCTGTTCAGGTGGCTGTGAGCTCCGTAGGTGGTGGTGGGAGGGGACCAGATGATGACTGTCTCCATGGCCACTCATCACTGAGCACTGGTCCTGCCTCTGCATCCAAAACAAAGGCCAAGCTCAGTCTGTAGTTCGAGGCCATCCCTCGTTGTGCTTGCAAGCTGCTGTCCACTTTGGGAAAGTTAAGAGTTTTCAATAGATGCGTCAGAGTTTGTGCTTTATAGAAACTGATGGAGCCCACAGACCGAGGGGCTCATTTTCCTAGAAACAGTCTCAGTGGGTTTGCTCATTTTCTTCATTCCCTTGACGCCCTGTCTGCAGAGCGTGAAGGTGCTTTGATGTGACTGGGAGAGCAGAAGGCTGTTTTGTGCATAGCCAGCCGTGAGAGGAGAGCTGATTTGGCAATAAGGAAGTGCACAGAGATGACAGGTGAGTTGTGTGCCAGGGGGGAGATTAGAACAGGTGTGGCTTCTCCCACCTTCCCACGGCTACCACCTTGTCCATTGAAGACATGACTTACTTTCAGCAGAGAATCCACTCGCATAGACTCAGCCTGCTCCCCACTCCAAGGCAGTTAGGCTAACTAGGCAGTTAGTTATTTCTAACTGGCAGAATGTGTCCATCAGGAAGCAGGGATCAAGCCCTTCTCTCTCCTGGGCTTCTTTGGGTTTGTTGTTGTTTTCCTTTGGTGCCATAGAAGTTGTGGCACTGCAGAGGGACCTTTTAGAGCCAAGCCTCAGGGCACATTCTGCCCTTGTCAATGAACAGGATGGGGATGGCAGCGCCCCTGCATGCAGATGATCTTGTAGCGCTCTGTTGGCTCCGGCCTCTGGGAGCTGTTGCAGAGTGAAGTGCCAGGACCTTGTGAATGCCAAGGGAATATGAATGACCCCCTGAGCCATCTCTGCCAATCATGGGCCTGTGTCTGAGCTCCTGCAGTGCAGAGAAGGGGTGTGCACTGACAGCCACCAGGGACCGGAGCTGGGGGGGGCTTTGTCCCAGCCCTAGTGCTGGTGGCAGTGGGTGTGCTGCCTACAGATGGCCTCTCTCGGCAGTGCTCAGCTTCTGGGCCAGCACCTGCCCACTGGGAGCCCAGAGCCGACGTCCACTCTGGTGTCACTTGCTCGCATGGGAATCAGGCCTCACGGCACTTGGCTTAGGACAGCAAGGTGAATGGAGGGCAGCAGAAGACAGCACAACTCTGGGTACCCGAGCTTGCATCTGAGTTAAACACTGACCCACCGGCTTGGATCTGTCCCCTCTGAGCCCCTGACCTGACCTGAAGCTTAGAGAATGCTCTAGAAGCAAGGCTATCACCCTGCACAGCTGAGGGCAGCCTTATCTAATGTGCTCTCCAGTGTACCTGGTACTCTGAATTACTTTCCCAATTGCTGTGCTGTAGACCAGCCTTTCTCACCTGAGAGCCCAGGGTATTCCAAGGCAGCCTCACGTGAGAATTTATAAGTGGGTGGCCACAGTATGAGAGTTGCAGGGAAGGACACGGGGCTACAGGGAGGAATGAAGGTCAGAAGGAAGCATGTGTAGGATCAGGAGGGAGCTTAGGGCCAGGAAGGGGAGTGCACGTGGGGATAGAGAACAGAGGCATCGCCCTGGCAGATGGAGCCCCATGGCTGGCACTTTCCTTCTTTTCTATAATTTTTTTTACTCGACACCTTGATTTATAGTTATTCATAGTTGTGTTTCAGGCTTAGAATGTCCCAGTATCAGTGTCAGCTCCCTCCACCAGTGTCCCCAGATTCCTTCCCACCCATCCTCTGGCTTCCTGCCTGCCTCCTTGACAGGCACATTTTAGAGTTTGCTTGTTGTGATTTGGAGCTGTTGGTGTTCTTGGCTCTGTGGTTTGGATATAGAGCTCCACCACCCCTCTCTGCTGCTGACGTGTAAGAGCCCCTGATTCCTGTCACCTCTTACTTCCTGTTTGTTTTGTCTTTTTTTTTCCTTTTTCCTTGATTTTTCTCCCTCTCAGTCCTTCCCTTTACTATATTTTGGGGCCAAGTGTGATTGAGTGATCTGTCCTTTAATGCATGTTGTATTCCTTCACTCCAGTTGCTCCATATACCACGGGTTACTGAGATCATTTTGCTTGTCCTTCTTATTCAGGTTTACCTCACTTAACATAATATCCTCCAGTTCTGTCCAGGTTGCAGCAAATTTCATGATTTCCTTGTTCTTTGCAACATAGTATTCCATTGTGGACATTGACCACATGATGATCAGTCCGAGGTTGGGGGGCAGCATTTTCTGATGGTTCTCTTACCATTCCCATTCCAATCAAGCCATTTGCCTTTGGAGTCCAGTCTGCCTCTTGGAGGACTTGGGGCCTCTGCAGATGCCTGGAACTCTCAAAAGACACACCTTCACTTGCCCTCGGGGGGGGGGATTTGTTAAATTTGTCTTGGAGGACCAGGGAGGAAAAGGGAGAGAAAAATGCTTTATATAGAAAAGAGACTAAAGGGGAGGGAAGGGGCCTTTTCAAGTACACAGTGTCCCTGGAGAATTGCAGTCTTGGGTGGCAGCCAGGCTGTGGTGTGGAGCAGAACCAGTATGTGGGGGGGATGCTGGAGAATTTGCATCTGTCTTGCAGCAAGAAAACAGGAATGTGCTTTGACAGTGGGAGCCATAGCAGGGGAAGTTGGATATTCATGGGTGTTTGAAGAAGAACTTTGCTGTTGGGGGGTGGAGCAGAGGGAACACGGGGCAGGAAAGGAGAGTAGGACAGCCAGAGGTCTTCAGCTGTGGCCTGGAGAAGGGGCCAGGAGGCCTGGGCTCACAGTGAGATTCAGGCTTTTATTTGTTATTTTAAAGGACGGATGTTTATAGGCCCCTCCAGGGAGAATGGAGAGATTCGATTCCAGCTATTGAGCGAGCATGTGACTAAGCATGTGGCATTTCGAGTTAGCCGCTGGCTACGCAGAACATGTGGCTCAGGTCAAGTTGAGGAAAGACGTCTATGGAATCTAGCGGGGAGGGAGGTGAGGGGCAGCGTGCAGAGGGCTGTATTCTGTTTGATAACTGCTCACATTTGTATTTGTTTTGTTTTTGTTTGGGGGAGTGTCAAACCTGGCAGTACTGAGGGCTTACTCCTGGTTCTGCACTCAGGGATCATCCAGAAGGTACCTGGAGTGGGACCCTATAGGGTACCAGGGAACAAACCCAATTTAGCCCAGTGCAATGTAAGCACCTTGCCTTCTGTACCATCTCTCCAGCCCTAGGGTTATAAGTCAGTGTGTTTTCCTGTCAATCACCCACTTCCTGTAGTGGGCAGGGCCTTGGTAGTGGGGAGGAAGAATGGATGTGTTATGTGCAGAGCTATGATGCATGGGTTCATGAGATTTGGTTTCGTCCCAGCCAGACCTCCTGCCTGGTGTGTGTCCATGCATGTGAATTACGGGGTTCCACACTGGTGATCAAAGCCTTGAGATGTGGGAGCCCAAGTCATCCTAAGTGGAATCACCCCAGAGACTCCCCTCACTCCCCAGGCCACCTTTTCTTCACCACCTAGGAGCAGGAAGACGGACCTTTGCAAAATGTTTTTGTGGTTCTGTCACCCTGCTTGGTGGATTTCATGCATTCTGAGAACAAAACCAAAGTCAGAAAGGTTTATTCAGTGGTTCTTCTAACACAGTCAGGATTTTTAAACAATTTGTATTTTGAAAGGCTATTTGCCAGACAAAAAGCTGAGGTTAGGTCTTCATCACTCCTGCCCACCTTCCAATCACTGAATGTAAGTAGGCTGCCCGGGGATGTGAGCATTTTAGTGGATCAGGCTCACTCTTGCCCATTTCTTGGCCTCTGCAATGGTCCCTTTACCTGGCAGGCTGCAACCCTCATTCTCTCTCCCCTTCTTCTCGCTCTCCCTTTGGCTAATGCCTACCAGTCCTTGTGGCTTCAGAATAGATAGAAGTACTTCCTTTGTACTCAGTTCTCTCCCAGCCCCTTTACCACAGTTTACATGGTGGATTTTCATTGCTTCCTTCCCTGTGCGGTGTGTACCTTCAGCATGCACTGCGAACATCTAAGAGCAGGCCTGTACCTTTTAAACTCATTTCTGTATCCCTGATACACATTTACTGTTGATTGAATGAGAAAATGAATAATTGAGTGAATGTATCATAGCAGGTCATGGTCTCCTGTTGGTGTTCCCACGCTGATAAATATGCACAGTTATTTATTATCTCTGTCTGCACACATTTAAATGAATGGCGAGTGTGTCCGGCCACGGAGAGGCATATTCTTTTGTGAGCGGATGACAGCGGTATGATATTCTCATCATAAGTGAATCACCCTGACAGTTGAAGTGTACGGATGGACTTGGGTTCGGGAGGGCATTCTCAGGGGCTGGTCTTCCAGGTTCAGAGTAGAGGATATGTTCTGAAATTTTGGCTGACAGCACCCATTATCCCATGGAAGGGACTAACTGTTCTGTTCCTCAGTCTCATCAGAATGGCATGAACATATTCTGTCATGTGTAGGATAAGCCATATCTCGTGAATGGTAACAGGGGATGTGTGTTCATCACAGATATGGGGTGGCTGATATGGGATATTAAGAATAAGCACCTGAAGGAGCAGGAATGAGTCATTGTCCGTTTCCCACCGTCATTCTAAGGAATGATACTGCCCTGCAGTTAACCCCACTGTAGACACCAAACTGTCCTGCTGTTTTCCCCACAAACTCACTTCTTTTTTTTTTTTTTTTTTTTTTGCTTTTTGGGTCACACCTGGCAATGCTCAGGGGTTACTCCTGGCTCTGCACTCAGGGAATTACCCCTGGCGGTGCTCAGGGGACCATATGGGATGCCGGGATCGAACCAGGGCTGCCATGGGCCGGCCGTGTGCAAGGCAAACGCCCTACCCGCTGGGCTATCGCTCCGGCCCCAAACTCACTTCTATTTATGCAAAAAATGTGGGAGATCATGTAAAAATGATGCCTCAGAATTGGTATTGGTGAGGGGAGGAAAGGAAGTGACTTAGGGCTTCTTTTTCATTTTTTTCTGTCATTGTAAGATTGACTGCCTTATTTCATGTAGTAAATTCAAGGTGTTTCCTCCTTTGTAACTTATGTCCAGTGAGATAATAGTCCCACGTCTGAGTTTGTATCACGAGAACTGTTTTCATTCACTCCTGAAAAATGACCTTGAGTCATTGGCTTGGAGAGTGTCCTCCAAAAAGGGTTCACTCACGGCAGGATCGAGGGTCTGAACTTTATTTCCTGACTTGATGAGTATTTCATGATAAACCAGTTCTGGCCCATTAGCTTCATTTCTCAAAACACAGGTTTTAGAAAAGCATTTCCTCTAAGAGTTGACACTGAAAATGGAACATAAAATAAAAATGAAATAAAAATGGCCCAAGCTGACTGGTCCACAATCACGAGGAAGGGCATCGCTGGTCGTTTGCTTTTGAAGTGCAGCGTTCGTGTTGCAGTAATAAGTAACATCAATAACGACGCACATGTGTCTGATTAGCAGGCGGATGTTCAGTGACTCCTCCGATTGCTGGTGAAGTATGAGCCTCCCTTCCCAGCCCCTTGCACCTTTCCTAATTTGTCTCTAAAATTAAACAAGGAAGCTAATGTTCCAAGAAAGTCATCCCTCGCCTGCTGGGGATTCAGTGAAGGACAAGATAGCCTGTCCTCTTAGAAATAATGGAACACACATTTCTAGGGACATCCGCCTATGTATGGAGAGACATGGACAGAGAACTGTCTGCAGTGCTGTACTGGGGGCAGTGAACTAGAACCCGGTTATCATTTCCACCTGCCACTCCCTGAGTACACAGAAGGTATAAACAGGCAGATCTGAATGGTCCTTAGGTAAATGATAATTAGGTGTGTCTCTGAGATATTTTAATTCTTTCCTACCTTTGTTGAAGTCGACACTCCAAAAAGATAAATTCTCTCCACAGACGTTTTAGCTAATTGCTCCTTCTTGGTAAAGAGTGGTCCCGTTTTGGGGTCTATCTGATGTGAACTTTTCATTTTCTGCCATAAACTAACCTAATTTGCAAATGAAAAATTTCACTGAAACAGAGGCAGAATTTGAGTACTTTTGGAAGTGTTCGGGAGAACACACTACTGCTTTCTAAATAGAAGACAGATGATCTGAATTCACAGTTAAAGTAACAATGGCTCCTCAGTGGTACTTATTATTTTGAAAAGTTTAAACATTCCAATAACAGTAATCAAGAGGAGTTTGGTTCACTTTAAAGTGAAGCAAATGAAGAGAAATGGCGAAGACTCCTTCCAGTATTTCCTGTTTGTAGAAGGATTTCCTCAAAGCACGCTATATTCCCCAGTGAGATGTTTCACGGATAGTCTTTCTAGATGATCGGTGTCTGGAAACCCTTCACAGCTTGGTCTCAAGAATCAGAGGAGCACAACTCTTCCAGTGTCTGCGTATCCCTGGGATGCTGGAGGGAAGCAAACTGGATGGAGAGCTGGCAGAGGACTTGAGTTGAGTCTTGGTTTCTGGTTTTGTTTTTGTTTTGAGGCCACACCTAGTGGTGCTCAGGGCTTACTCCTGAATTTCTACTCCGGGATCATTCTGGTGGGGCTTGGGGTTACTCAGTGCAGGCAACTAACCAAACAACTAAGCAGTGTCTTTGCACGATCTTTCTGACTCTGAGTGTCTGTTTCTGTAGGGCTGTACTCTGCCTCCAGGTTACTTGACTTGAATAAATGTCCTTTCTCTCAGCTGTGAAGTCAGAGTGAAAATGTCAAGCCTGTGTGTGTGTGTGCAAGTGCGCGCGGCGTGCTGGAGAGGGTCTGTGTGGGAAACCCAGCACCCTTGAAAGAAGAAGGTACTTGTAGCTCAGACTTAGTCCTTCTCCTCTTCTTGTGGGTTAGGGCAGACGAACACGTAGAGCAGACGGAGTTGTTTAAAACTAAGAAAAAGAGCTCCAGGTCGGCTGGCCAATGGGGTGTGTAAAATTTCTCTCCCATATCTACTGTAATTGAGAACTTGGTTCTGTTTGTTTCCTCTGAAGCTATGTGTCAAGCCCCACTGCATGTTGGCGCTGAGGATGAGGCTGTAGCAGATGCTAAGGGTATTTTCTGCAGAGTCACTTGCCAGATAGTGGGAAGCAGCAGGTGGCCCCAACAGCTAGATGGGTGTGGGGCAGAAGGGGTGGGAGGGGGTAAAAATAAGAAAAAGGAACCAAGTGAGATCGTGTGGGTCTTGTCACTGCAGGAAAGGGTTGGTTTTTGTTTGGGGGCTATATTCAGCTGTTGCTAAAGCTAAGTGCTGACTCTGCACTCAGGGGTCACTCCTGGTGATGCTTTAGAAACATATGGGGGTGTGGGAGCTCCAACCCAGGTCAGCCACCTGCTAAGCATCCTTCCTGCTGTTAGCTCTTTCTGACCACTGAAGGGATTTGGTTTTATTTCTGTTTCATTTGTGAATCTTCACTCAGGTGTTGTGACTTAATGATAGTTTCCTTAGTACATTTTCCAAGGAGAGTTGGGCTAACTCCAGGTATGGGGCAGGTTTCTTTGCTTTGTTCTGTGTGTCAAAGGGCCTTTTGAGTGTGACACTGAGGCAGAACCATGATGCAGATTAAGCATCTGTCTGGCCAGCACTCTGGGCCATGACTTATGCATGTTTCTCTCCTTCCTTCCTTCCTTCCTTCCTTCCTTCCTTCCTTCTTCCTTCCTTCCTTCCTTCCTTCCTTCCTTCCTTCCTTCCTTCCTTCCTTCCTTCCTTCCTTCCTTCCTTCCTTCCTTCCTTCCTTCCTTCCTTCCTTCCTTCCTTCCTTCCTTCCTTCCTTCCTTCCTTCCTTCCTTCCTTCCTTCCTTCCTTCCTTCCTTCCTTCCTTCCTTCCTTCCTTCCTTCCTTCCTTCCTTCCTTCCTTCCTTCCTTCCTTCCTTCCTTCCTTCCTTCCTTCCTTCCTTCCTTCCTTCCTTCCTTCCTTCCTTCCTTCCTTCCTTCCTTCCTTCCTTCCTTCCTTCCTTCCTTCCTTCCTTCCTTCCTTCCTTGCTCTTTCTTGCTTTTCTTACTTTCTTCATTTTATCAGTTCTTTTTCTTTCCTTTTAATTGGGGGTCAGGGACATAGCAGTGCTTGGGGGAATCATATGAGGTGCCAGGGGATCAAACCTGGATCACTTGAATACAAGACAAGGACCTTAGCTGCTGTACTGTCTCATCTGCCCCATCAACTCTTGTTTCTTTGCAGAGAGATTTTGTGGCCTTGGGTTTTAGAGCAGCCTAGGTACAGGGGAGAATCACCTCCTCTTCCTGTTCTGGGAACACTTCTCTTGTTTCAGGTGGTGACATGGGAACCTGGGCGGTATATGGATGTTCCAACTTTAACTTTTTGTGTCCATAGCTATGCAGATGATGATGTATCTTGATTGAGGTGAAGAGACCCAGACTTTAATCTCAGGTGATTGGGAATGGTACCAAACTTGGCATCAAAGAGAAGTAGGTTTGAGCAGCAGATAGACAGTGTTACGGATTCTCACCACATGTTGTCATGGTTTATGCAGCACATATTATCATGGATACTCAACACAATTTTGTGGTACTTAACATGTGTTATCATTGTTGCCTGATTCTGTCTTTACTTCAGGGAACCAAGTGCATCTACAAATGTGGATTTGCTTGAAAGAACAGTTAACCTGGAAACGTTAAGAATTAAAGTCTATGTGGGGCTGGAGCGATAGCCCAGCGGGTAGGGCGTTTGCCTTGCACGCGCCGGCCTATGCCGGCCGGGTTCAATCCCGGCATCCCATATGGTCCCTCCGAGCAGTGCCAGAAGTGATTCCTGAGTGCAGAGCCAGGAGTAACCCCTGAGCATTGTCGGGTGTGACCCAAAAAAAAAAAAAAAAAAAGAATTAAAGTCTATGTCAAGTGAGGGCATTTTTATTCATTTTTCAAATTCTAAACATAATACATACACAATTCAAATGCTGAATTAAATGAATAAAAGTGAAAAAGTAAAAAATCAACCCCATATCCTGCATTTGAAATAGGCAAAATTGCGTATTCCATTATCACTTCTCTTCAGAGTCAATCATTCCTAAAGATTATTGTTCTCTTTGGGGAGGTGGAGGGGTGTTAGGGTACCTAGTGGCCTTTCAGGGTGCTCCTGACTCTGTGCTGGCAGAGGAGCATTGTTGGCAGTGCTCAGAGAACCATGCGGTCCCAGTCTGAACCCAGACTTCCTTCACACAAAGCATGTGCTCAGTTCTTTGACGTATCTTTCAACCCTTCTTTGTTCTTTTATCTAGATTTTTTTTCACCTGCCATTTTATTTCCTTTGTCCATGTCAGGGCAAAAAGGAAACACAAATAACTCCTTCCTCTATTAATGGTTGCATATGTTTCCTGTAGATGTTTATACTTTCTTCTCTTGAGAGTGAGGTAGATTGCTTCCGGTCTCCTGTCAGCACTGGCTGCTAACCCTGACCGGCTCCAGTGGTATGTTTTGCTGACTTGGAATGAGTGGACAGTCATCTTCAGCTTTCTCCTTTGGGACTGGCTCTCTGCTCCATCCTCTTATAGACCAGCCTGAGCGAAGGAAGCTGTTGTCCTTCCTGTCAGAGCCTCTTGCTCTGGTTTGGTTACAGAAGTCATTGCACAGTGAGTAAAAACTCTTGGAGCACGTCAAGCATCTCTGTTGCCTGAGCAAGATGAGCATAAAACCTGGCCAAAGAGGGCTGAAAGGTAGAAGGGATAATCTGGAGAATGGGACCTTTCACATTATTGTGGGGAGCATGCCCTGGACCATGGTGCTGGGGTGTTGACCTCAGTCCTTGGCATGTGCGTTACCACTCAACACATATTCCAGACCCTCAGAAAGATGCTTTTTGGACGAACCAAGTGCTAGGAAGAATACCTGGGCTACAGGATGCTGTGGAGGGAGGGAGGAGGGAGGAGGGAGGGAGGGGGGAGGGGGGGAGGGGGGGGGGGGGGGGGGGGGGGAGAGAGAGAGAGAGAGAGAGAGAGAGAGAGAGAGAGAGAGAGAGAGAGAGAGAGAGAGAGAGAGAGAGAGAGAGATGAGAAGGGCAGGCCGAAAGCAACCCACAGGGGCCTTGCCCTTTACAGAGGGGCTGTGAGGAAGACTGGAGCTTTTACTGAGCTTCTTTGCATGTCACTGTTTCATGAAAATATGCAGGATATTGCTGCATATTCCAATAAGTGCCATGATGAGCTGCTTCATACAGGCATCCCCTGCTCTTTCAAAGAAGCCTGGCTAATAAGCCAGCTAATAAGGAGAGTCGATGGAGCTCTGTAGCAGGTCAGCCCCTGGATTGTGGTTTCGAGCCCAGGCCCACCAGCCTTCTTGCTCCCTCCCCTTCTGCCCCCCCTCTGCTCTAAGGCTGCAGAAGGGCCCAGACTGCTTTGTGGATTCTACACAGAATTGGATAGGGCTGGTCCCCAAGGATGCCAGCCTGCAACCTTTAGAGTGTGAAATCCATTTAAAAAGGATTCGGGAGAAGAAAATGAGAATGAGTGGTGAAAAGCTGTTTCGATGGGGTGTTTTATACAGTTCGTGGCTTTCCTTCTTATTTACTGGAAAAGGAAGAAAGACATGTAAGGTAAATTCAGGGAAATGCGTATAGACTTACCAGTCTCTGGGCAGGATGCCACAGCCTGAGACCTGGGATTCCATTTCTCTGCCCAGACTTCAGCCCCCACTCCCAGGGTCAGTGTTTCCTTTGCCGATGGGATGGGTCTGATTTTTCTCAGCCACCTTGCCCAGGTCCCTGAAGCCTGTATTTTGCTGCCTATGGAATCTTCTTGTTTGAGCTTCTGGAGCTCATCTGGAAGATTGGGCTCTGTGGGTCCCCGAGAAGCCCTGACAGCAGTCTCTCCATCTCCGAATTGGGGGATTTCAACCTCTCTAACAGGCCTGCCTTGTAACACATCATCCTGTCAGGCTATTTTGTTAAGAAAAATAAAGATTTATGGAATTCAAATCTGCATGTCGGAAATAGCTTCCAGTGCTATTTGGCTGTCTCAGCCTGGGTCCCACCATGTCTGGAAGTGAGATTCAGCGTTTTCTTGTGGACTGTGAATTGTTGCTCTGAATGAACTTGTCAGTCTCTCGAAGGAACGGAATGTCCTTGGAGTCACCCCATGCTGCATTTCTGTGTGTACTTCCATGGAGCGCTGGATTGGGGCCTGTGCCCAACCTTGTAGTTTTCCCAGAAGAGGGCAACCCAGCTAGACCTCTGGGCACAGACTACCCCAAGCCCAGTGGCTGCCCTGGAGCCCTCACTAGCTGCTGGCCTGCAGAATTCCCCAGGAGGGAGTCCGCCTTGGTTCTGCTTCCCCCAGGACCTCTCTGAGCTTTCTCCTCCCAAATATCCTCCTCCGGGGCCTTATCTGGAGAGCTGGGCTCTTCCTGCTCCCATTTGTGCACTAACTTTTGGAGCTGTTCTTCATGGCCTGTGATTCATAATTCCCAACCTCCTACTGATGATAAAATAAGCAGTGGGAAGTAACAAAGCAGATGTCTTGGGGGTGCATACATCATGCTAAGGACCGGGGCCTTGGTGTAAAAGATGGACCAGTTGAGAAGTTTCCCCTGATTTTTTGGAAAGTACTTCATGTCACTGGAAACTCCAGGTTGTTCTTTCCCAGTTGTTTTTTTAATTTACTTTTTGGAGGGGGTTGCGTCCATCCAGTACTCAGGAGGATACTGGGACCGAAGGGGCGGACTGACGGTGGGTCCCTGAGGCCCCTCCATTCCATATCTAACAAGATACTTATTTGTGCTCCTACGCTGCCAAAGAATTTTGCCAAAGTTGTTAAGAAAAGGGGTTTGTTTTAAAAAAAAAAGCTGTTTAAAAGCTCCAGTTTATGTCTCTGATTTTGTATCCTTGAACAACCTTGGCGCTGTCTTATCTCGTTCTCCATGAAATTGGAAAATGCATTTGTCACCGGCCCAGCCCCCAGACAGAGTTGATATTTACAGAGTTGCCAGGATTCCTCACATGGGTAGCCATTGACCTTGTTTAGTTGTATGCAAAGTCTTTTTGTTGGTGGTTTTATATATGGCTTCCTTGAAAACCATTACTTACATGTTATGAAACATGCTTTCTTTCCAGAAAATAAGCCTCTAAAAATAATGTTGTCTTTTCTCCTCAATGTATTTTTTTAAACTTTCTTTTTTTGACTAAGACGTTCCTATTAGACATGCCTAAAATTATTTAGAAAATGGACTCCTATGATAATTTCTGCACATCCAGATTTTCCTTACCCTCAGCATTCCCATTCCCAGGAATTCTAGTTTTCCTGTGATTACCACCAGCTCTGTCTCTTCAGAGCACGGGAAATTCTTTTCAGAAGTGAGAATCAAACCAGTGATACTTATAACTGTGGCTCTTTACCCAGAGGGACAGTCCACCCATACACTGAATGTCTTGTGTTCAGCAATAATCAGCATTGAGTGTCCAGGGATGTCTCAGGCAACGTGGTGAAAATTGAGCTACCAAGATTGATGAAGAAAAAGAAAAGAAGGAGCTCTCAGGGAATGGCTACGGATTCTTTCCAGAATTCTCTTCTCTGCTTGGTGAAATGTGACCTCACTGTTTCATCACCAGCTCAAATAGCATCTCTTGTAAAGTCTCACATGGGCACCGGTGCTCCTTGTCCTCACATCCTTTGCACATTAGT
This sequence comes from Cryptotis parvus, assembly GCA_021461705.1. Classification (NCBI taxonomy): domain Eukaryota; kingdom Metazoa; phylum Chordata; class Mammalia; order Eulipotyphla; family Soricidae; genus Cryptotis; species Cryptotis parvus. The sequence continues at coordinate 291,325 of JAJIBD010001224.1, forward strand.
CTGTTTTTCTCCTCCCGTAGACAATTTGCAGGTAGTTGTCCAGTGGGCATACTAAGCACAAATAGGACACCAGCAGGGTCACCTTGTTCATCGTGTCCCTAGCATCTGGCCAGGCCCAGATACCTACTAGTTGTTTAAATAATAATTGACTTTCTTCCTCTACTGCTCCTGCATGGGCTGGAATAACATGTCCCTTCCCTTGATAACACCCATCTCTTTCCACCTTTACACCAGTGCCTTGAGCAGATGCTTTCTGTTCCTTCTGAAATGGAAGCTCTCAGGACACTAGTCTCTTGTCTGAGCCACTTTGTATTTTCTGTAAACTCATGAGGAAAAGATGTACTCGGTGCATGCAGGAATGGTGGAGTCCTGTTGGAAAGAGCTGAGGTCATTGTGGGTGTTCCTTCCTCTGTCTGTTGTGAGCCTTCGCTCTGTCTCTGTTGAAGAGGCTGGGCAGAGGGACGGTGGACTCTGATCTCAAGTCCATTTGAGTAGACTGCACCAGCCTAGGTACTGTTTATTTGCATTCTGCTGACTTCTGTCTTGTAAAGAGAAAACATCACTAAGGTCAACACAGTGGTCTAGAACTTTCTTCCTGTAACTGAAGTACACCGCCAAGAGTTCTTGCAGCATTTTATAGCCTGAGAACACTCACTTCTAATCTGGAAATTTCTTTATTTTGAATTATTTATTTATATTATTTATATGTTTGTTTATTTATTCATTTATTCAGTCATTGATTCATTCATTCATTCATTTATATTCATTCACCCAAAGAAATCATCAACCCAGGAATGGAAGTATCCTGAGCATTCATCTTCAGGAGAGAAAGTTGAATCTTTCTGAAGTTGCCACTTCTGTACCTTCCATAATTTCTAGTATGAAGAATTTCTTCCCTTGTGAGCAAAGCCAACAGCTGAGCAAGTTCCCAGACCAGACGTAGGGATCTCATAAGCAGCGGGTTCCTCTGAGGGCTTTGGATGTAGAATGAGTGAAACTTGCAGATCTCGTGCTGAACTGCTTTCTGGGTGACGTATGTGGTAGAAACTGCTTTGCTTCTTCTCAGCCTCTCCCACTCAAATCCTGTCTCACAGAGAGCTGGACCTCTGTTCGCCATCGAGGGAGCAAGGCTGACACACAGATTGGTTCTGATCTTATGGAACAAGAGAAATTTGGATGATCTCTGCCTTGCTCTCTAGGTTAAGTTTAAACATCCTAAATGCCCGAGAACAGAGGACTGGCTAAAGAAACTGTAGTTCATCTACACTATGGAATACTATGCAGCTGTCAGAAAAGACGAAATTATGAAATTTAACTGCAAATGGATGGACATGGAGACTATCATGCTGAGTGAAATTAGTCAGAAGGAAAAGGACAGATATAGAATGACTGCATTCATTAATAGGATATAAATAGATACCAGTGTTTTACTAAATGTGGGAAATGGTAATGGCAGATTAAAACTCACCATTAAATATACACAAAGAGACTTAAGTGATAAACTCTAAATATCTGCAGGGCTAGCCACAATGTGTAAAATAAGAGGGAGAGAGATGCAGAGACAGATAGAGAGACAGAGAGAGAGAGAGAGGAAATGGGGCTACCTGCTATTGAGGCAGCCTGGGGGTGGGCGGGAGGGGGGGTACATTGGTGTGGAAATGGGGCACTGGTGGAGGGATGGGTGCTGGTATACTGTATTACCAAGAACCAATTATGAACACCTTTGTAATTGTATGTCTCACGGTGGTATAATAAAAAATTAAAAAAAAATAAAGATGGTTTCCAGTTATTGGGCATGAAGAAAATGGCTTTGGCACTCTTATGAGCGTGTGTTGTGTGTGTGTGTGTGTGTGTGTGTGTGTGTGCATATGCAAGTGTGAGATGTGGAATCTACTTCTTTCACGAAGAGCCAGAATCCCACATGCCCAGAGACAAACAATATTAACTCACCTCTCATAATTATATCGTGGAATTTATCATTGAGGGCCAGTACCTGAGATGGGTTTCTACTTATCTCCAGAGTCTAAGATAACCTCCAAGTACCATGATGAAAACAAAGAGTGCAGTCATTGGTCGTGAAGACAAAGCAGTGTTCTTGTCTTAACCCTCCAGGTTCGAATCGTCTGTTGTGTGGCTTTGTGCCTGTCATTCTCTGCAGTGCCCACCCCCTCGCCCATGCCACTTCCTCTCCTTTACTTGTTGTAGCTCTGATAAGCAGGAGTCAGCATGGAGTGCGGCACTTGCACAGATGTGATTGTAGACTTGGTGGCAACACACGTCTTGGATGGTTCCAGGAGTCTCACATGACATGGTTCTGGGATGCAACTCATGCCTTCAAGGCACATGCTCCACCACTCACCAGTCCCCTCTGTGGCCCATGCTCTTGGCAAACCCTGCTTGTTTGCCACCTGACGCAAGAGCTTCAGCTGTGTTTGGGGTCACTTTGAATTGACAGTGGTTGCCTATGTTAGTGAATGCTTTCAAGTGGAAAGGTTCCCTCCACAGGAAAGAAAGTGCCTTTTTCTAGTTGTGAGTCAAAAAAGTGATTGCTGATGAACAGTGATTGCCCTTTCTTCTTCTAGGATAATCGAGGACATAACTGTCTTTAAGAATGGCACTGACCTTCAGCTTAAGGATCTGAGCCCATAGGACTGGCTCCCCAGGAGTCCTGGAAAATGCAGTGGCAGTGTTCCTAACAGGGATGGGGAGAGGATGTGGGGGGTCCCAGGAGTCTGTTCCTGTCTTAGCCTTTACCTCTAAGGATGTCCTACTTTCTATGAACAAGAGCTGTGGAGGAGCCCCCATTCTCAACCCCCTCAGCATTGCTGCAAACCTCTGATGATTCCTGGTAACTGGTGGTGAAGGAGGCTCCACTGTGGGTAGTATTCACTGTTCTGCAGGCAACGCTACTACATCTCCCAGGGCAATTCCTAATGTTTTCATTTCCTCTGAAAATGGGCTCTTGTTCCACTTTGCAGTATTTAATACCATCAGATTGCAGAGCTTTAAGTAACCTGAGAGTGTTATTTCAATGGAATCTCATGAAAGACACACCCAACAATCATTTTCATTCATATTTTCCCATTTCTTTTGGCAGCAATAAATGCAGTATTTCTATTTTTCATCATTATGTAGCGTTATGGGGCATATTTTTTGTGGGTTTGGATTCGGAGTAGCATATCTGATTTATACTTGATAAAGTAGTGTTTGCCAAGTAATTTTTTTTTTCAGAAAAGCAGCCACTTGGGCAGAGAAGGGGAAAGTCTACTATAAAAAGAGCAATAGCCACAGAGCTCCCGTGGAATTCATTGGGGCCAGTAGACATTGGCTTCCAAGAATGCTGGACACTCAATTTTCTTGATTAAATTTTAATCCAATTTTATTTTACATTTTTGTGAGGGGACATCTGGACAGCTGTTAAATGAATTTCCTATTTGCTTATTCCCAAGACCCTTGATTATTTTTTTCCCTCGAGATTGGTCACCAAGCTAAACAATAGAGGTGACTCTACTATACACGAATTGTAACCATGGAAACCATTGTGTATGATTTATTAAGATTCTCTCTCCGAATCCCAAACAATCTATTGTACTGGCCCCAGTTCCCTGGAGATTTGGCTTGTCCCTTATTATAGGCCAATTTTGACTTTATTTATACCTTGGTTTGTTTTAATGTTTAGCCACAGGATCAGCTTCTTGAAAGGTAAAAGCCAGTCTTGGGACTGCCATCAAGTGTTCTAAATGTTCCAAAGACATTTTAATGCATATCATTGTATTGCAAGCCAGGAAAGACTGAGCCTTCATTTACTCTTTCTGCTTCTACTGGATGTGGGTCCACAGAAACAGTGGAAGAGTAATGGAGATACCTGTGGTCTCTGGATCACCTCTTGGGCACTCAGTCTTGGCGTCAGGGTATTGCTTTTCCAGAGGAGTTTCTCCTTAAGTGAAGTTGTTGTGAATACACGGAGATAATATTATCTGTTAAGGCTGAGGAGCCTGAGAGGGGTGAACTCCTCATTGCCAGGACCCTTATCCCAACGGGCATGATGGTGGCCTTTGTTTAAGCCCCACAGCCCAGCAGTGCCCAGGGAAGCAGACAGCTGTATGCCAAACCCCAGAGTGCACTGGGCCTCCTTCGTTAGCAAGTCCTTGACTTGAGCTCTCACTGTGCAAAGTAGCAAAGCGATCGGGTGCCCGATTTGCTGGCAGTTTGGCAGGGAGTCAAACTTTGGCCCGAAAGCAGAGGTGGAGCAATTAGACAGCTGAGATGCATTCTCTAAACACACACTTTTAATTGATTTCAGCTTGTTCAGTTCACAAAGATAGAGCTCTGACACATAGCAGCTTTCTTAGAGGGGCTTATTTTTACTTTTCCTTTATTCAGCAGCGTAATTCAACAGCAAACAGAAGCGACAATAATACAGAGCTCCACAGAGTGCGTATTTGGCATGGCTCAGATACAAAAAGTATTATTAAGAACTAATGAGTGAGATAGTTAGATGTTAACCGGAAAAGCATTAATGAGCAGAAGAGAATTCTGGCATAAACATCTGTTTCTGAAACAGATGTTACCTTGGAAATGTGCTGAAGGAAAGCCTGTGTAAATGGAACAGTGGACTGTTTTAGGTAATAAGGGGGCCAGAAGAATATGGTGAGGTTTTCAAATACTTGGTTGTTTAAGACTCACAAATAACTTTTTGTGTAGAGGCAGTGAACTTTGGGTTGGGGAGATATTCAGGAGGTAATAAGAAGTGTCAAATAGAAGTAAACTATAATGATGCTTTGTCCTGAGTTGAAGACCATTGAACCCTGCTTCCCAGGGGAGACTTGGGGTCCTCATTCACAGCATACTCTTGACCACTCTTGTTCTGTTCCCATAGTTGTTTCTGTATGTATGGATGTAACTAATGTCATGTTCCTGAGCTAGAGAGTTAAGAGCTATTCAGCCCTAACAGAAGTGACCCAACCTTTGACTGACTTACCCACTAGCCAGTTAATTTCTGCAGATTACTAAGTGGTTGACAATGGGTTAATGGTCACATTCCAAGATCACACGGTGAATGCATCTTAGCAGCTTTTTATCCTTCATCCAAGAATCACTGGGTGGCAAGATTTTCAAGGGATCCCCAGTAGAGGCCTTGGTGTTTTTCAGTCTTCAGATGACAGTGTGTTGGCAGCTGCTTCATTCATATTCACATGGGGACAGCTTGATTTGGGTTCTTTGGATTATTTCCACTTAGCATCATAAAACAAATGTAATACTCTAAGCTTTGGGATCATCGAGTTGGTCCAAACCCTTTATTGAACAAGCCTTTTAAAAAATGAGGTCTTGAAAATGATTCTACAGCATCACCCAGTAGTTGGTAAAAGAGTTTACCTCAGAATGCAGGCACCTGTCTAGCCTCATTCCCTCCCTCCCTCCCTCCCTCCCTCCCTCCCCTCCTCCTTCCTTCCTTCCTTCCTTCCTTCCTTCCTTCCTTCCTTCCTTCCTTCCTTCCTTCCTTCCTTCCTTCCTTCCTTCCTTCCTTCCTTCCTTCCTTCCTTCCTTCCTTCCTTCCTTCCTTCCTTCCTTCCTTCCTTCCTTCCTTCCTTCCTTCTCTCCCTCCCTCTCTCCTTCCTTCTTTCCTTCATGCTCAGTGATTTATATGAGCTCAGTGTTTTACATAGTCGTGGTTTCAGACATATAGTATTCCAGCTCCAAGCCCACCTTCAGTGTCAACTTCCCTCCATCAATATCTCCAGTCCCAGACTTCCCTCCTTCTCAGGCACATTTTTAAGTTTGTTATAGTTTGGGTTTCATGGTTACAGTGCTGTTGGCTTTGTAGTTTAGATATATACATATACCTCAGCTCTGCACCACTTAAGACAGTGGCCTTTGACCTCCCTGCTGTTATTTTTTTATCCCTCCTTTTACTTGTTCCTCAAATTCTTTTTTTCCTATCGTTTCTATATGTACAGGCTATGGGTAACCTTGTTATCTCCCCTCTGATACCTTGCATTCCATTCTCCTGTTATTCTGTATGGAAGAATCTGGTATTTGGCCTTCTTCTGACTTCACTTAACCGAGGATCTTCCAGTTCCATTGAAGCTGCAGTGAATTACATGATTTACATGATTCCTAACTCACCAAAACTCTTCAGCACCACCCTCAAGAACATTATGCGATAATTAGAATGGGAAGGAATGGGAGTGAAGATAGATGGTCAGCAACTACACCAGCTCCGCTTCCCTGATGACATCGTTCTAATAACACCAAACATTAGCCAAGCGGCACAAATGCTGGCTGACTTCGACCGAGAATGTGGAAAGATAGGTCTATAGCTGAATCTAAAGAAAACTATGTTTATGAAAAATGAGGTAGTTCCAGAGGCCCCATTCACTCTCAATGGAACAAACATCTCTGAATGCAGCAGTTATGTGTACCTAGGTCAAGAAGTCAACATGATGAATGACCTAAAACCTGAGCTGTGCAGGAGGAAGAGAGCGGCATGGAATGCCTTCAAAGGCATTGAAGAAATAGCTAAAAGGACAAAGAACCTCCGGCTCCGGGCACATCTCTTTGACTCCACCGTTCTCCCTGCATTAACATACGCCTCAGAGACCTGGGCCCTACGAAAGCAGGATGAGAATGCTATTCGGTCTCTCAGAGAGGAATAGAAAGAGCTATGCTTGGAATATCACGCCTCACTCAAGTGAGAGAAGGAATTCAGAGTTCTGACCTCTGTCTCTATTCCAGAATCAGGGATGCTGTCTCGTTTGCCAAGGCATCGAAAATCAGATGGGCTGGACATGTAATGTGATTTGGAGACAACTGCTGGTCTAGAGCCATTACTGACTGGATCCCACGGGATGTCAAAAGATCATGTAGCCGCCCACCTACAAGATGGTCTGACTTCCTTGTCAAGACCCTGAAGGAACGGTTTGAGGCTCTTCATATTCCTGAATCAACCAGATGCCATTGGGCTACATTGGCACGTGATAGGGTCCAATGGAAATGTTACTGGCGCCCGCTTGAGCAAATCGATGAATAACGGGATTCAAGTGATTCAAGTGAACTCATCCGTCATTGGACAGCTGAGTTGGTTACATATCTTTGTTGTTTTGCTGAGTACTATAGCAAATAATGGTATTCATATGCAAATGTAGGGCACGATTTTTTAATCCTTTCTCCATATGAATCTGAAATAAGGAGTCCCATTCAGGGAGGGAAATCTTTAGAGAGCATGCCCCACTTGGTCCTTTGTTATTTGGAAGTGAAGATTGGATCTAAATTTCACTCTGTAGCCATTTTACAGTAAGACTTGTCTTTCTGTGGCTCAGACAAATTATTTACTTATTTTAGTGTTATTATACTACCGTGATATATACAATTACAAAGATGTTCATGATTGGGTGGGGTGTTAGTAATACAATGTTCCAGCACCTGTCCCTCCACAGGCGCATTTCCCACCACCAATGTCCCAGGTTCCCTCCCTAGCCTGTCTCTATAGCAGGCACTCTCTTGTTCTTCTTGTTCTTGCTCTTGTCCTCCTCCTCCTCCTCTTTCTCCTCCTCCATCGTCGTCATTGTCTTCTTCTTCTTCTTCTTCTTCTTCTTCTTCTTCTTCTCTCCTCCTCCTCCTCCTCCTCCTCCTCTTCCTCCTCCTCCTCCTCCTCCTCCCCCCTCCCTTCCTCTCTCTTCCTTCTCTTATACATTGTGGCTTGCCATATGTTTAGGGGGTTTTCTTGTATATCCCTTTGTCTACAATTCTAATCTCAATTCTAATCTGGCATTACCATTTTCAACAATTACTAGAATACTGGTATATATTTATACCCCCAAATGAATGCAGTCATTCCATATCTGTCCTTTTCCTTCTGACTAATTTCACTAAGCATGATAATCTCCAGCTACATCCATTTGTAGGCAAACTTCATGACTTTGTTTTTCCTGACAGCTGCATAGTATTCCATTGAGTAGATATACCACAGTTTCTTTATCCAGTCTTCAGATGAATATATAGATCCTGCCTCAGAATGGTCAAAGGCAGGGCCATGAGATTTATATGTTTATTTTTTTGCAGTACATCTTTGGTTTTTATTTTTGGGGCCATTCCTGGCAGGTGGGGGACCATGCGGTGCCAGAATCAGACCCAGGCCTCCAGCATGCAAAGATTTATGTCAGTGCTCTGAGCTCTCTCTACATTTGTCCTCTCAAAGTTTCGTTCACTGACAGCATGATGAAGTGGTGAGGTAGTGATTCCACCAGGATCCTTGGTGAAAACAGTTGCTAGGTATTGTTGCCACAGAGGGACCCAGTCAACCAGCCACCAGTTGAGGGTCCCAGCCTGCAGTGAGAATTTTTGCTATAAATAGTGAGGTCTGCTTTCACCCCACAGGATAGATGTCTCTGAAACCATAAGGAAAAGGTTTTCAGGAATCTTTCCATCTGTGGCTTTGCCAGGGACTTCCATGTGGAGATGAGTATACAGGAATGAGGACGGTGTCCCACCCACCTTGAACGTTTCTGTGAGATGGCTCTTGTTACAGTTCACCTGTATTTCTTTTGTGTGTGTGTGTTATTCATGCTAGGAAATAGCCTGAATCAAGTCATAGATAAGTAACAGTGATGCCCCAAGCTAGCTAAGTGAGTAGATGGCCATGGACTATTCCCTTTGTAAGGATCTTACAGAAAGAGTGTGTGTGTGTATATGTGTGTGTGTGTGTGTGTAGAGATAGATAGAGAGAGAGAAGGAAAATTCCTTCCATAGAGGCAAACTGGGGGTGGGGAGTAGAAGGAGGGAAACTGGGGACACTGATGGTGAGAAATGTGCACTGGTGAAGAGACGGGTGTTGGAACACTGTGAAACCAAAACCCTATCATGAACAACTTTTTAGCTGTGTATCTCACAGTGATTTGATGGGGAAAAAAGTAAAAAGCTCACAGAATAAGGTTGAGCTTGGTGAAGTAACCTCTGATCTTTACCATTTTTCTCAGCACTCAGTCATTTGTCCATAGTCATGAGACCTTATTAACCACTATAAGGGAAACTTGGCAAATTCAAGTTAGCAGAAAGTTCAAAATTGATCCTTTTGTTATTAGTGAAGTGCTCATTCATATCTTTTGAAAGAAACTGTGTCTCTGGTGTGTCAGAATTGGGTTCATTATTACTTCTGGGGAAGGACCTCTCCCATACCTGTGAATGCTGGGAAAGAAGATATAATGAGAGCTTGCTTGGGTTGAGTTGTAAATTTTATTTTAAAATTATATTTATTTATCTTTTTATTTGTTTTATTTTTGGTCACACCATGCAGTATTCCAGAAATGTTCCTGAATCTTTCCTCATGAGTGACCCTGATATGGTTGGGGACGCTGTTTAGGTGCTGGGGATTGAACAGGGGTTGGTCTCATGCCAGGCAACACTTTCCTCCCTGTACTGTCTCTCTAGCCTTGGGTTGTATTTTAGACATTGGGAAGGGAGCTGCCATCTTGAACAGAGTCGATTGTATTTATGATTCATCATTTGTCAATGGCATTTATTTCTTCTGCATGACAGTGACCCAGAAAACCAGGAGATTCTAGCAGCAGAGCTGTACCTTAGAGCTTTTAAAAATGATTTCTTGTTATTCAGTGTTGATGGGAGTTGCTATTGGTTAAATTATTTAAAATGAAAAAAAGGCACTTTTTTTCCCTCTACAGAGAGGTCCCCGACACGATCTCTTCCCTTGCATCTATTGCTACAGAGAGGTATATTTTCTAAATGGTTTGCCACTTGGCTCTCAAGACCCAGCCAACATTTTAAAATCTCATGCATTTATCTGGGGAGAGAGGGAACACCCAGAGATGCCGGCTTACTCCCGGCTCTGCTCTTGGAGATTACTCCTGGCAGACTCAGGGGACCAGATGGGGTGCTGGGGATGGAATCTGGGATGGCCGTTGCAGGGCAAACACCCTCTTGCCTGCTGTCCTGTCACTCCAGCCCTCATGGACGCTCTTTTGCGAGCTCTGAAGCTTGTGGAGGTTTTCGGAGGCATGCAAAGCCTCCTGTCAGCAGGTGATAAAATGGGAATTGGAAACAAGGGCTCGATCCTGAGCTCTTTGTCTTTCCATCCTACAGTGCTGCATCTCCCTAACCCTCATCACCTACTAACTACACACATTCCAGAATCAGGTATTCTGTTTTTTGCCTATTTATCTTTGTGCCTTTTTACATGAAAAACTCGACCACATGCAGACAGACAGACCTACAGACACACACACACACACACACACACACACACACACACACACACACCCCTCTTTGCTTTGTACTCTGTGCTGCTTTTTCTTCCTTCAGACATGATGTCCTGTGAGCAAACTTCCATGATTCCCGCCTCTCTCCCTCCCTTTACTGTCACGGTCACTGTAACCCATAGGTCTGCCTTAACACGTTGCTTGTCCCATTGTTATATGACTGACCACCTTGGCTGGTCTGTGGATGCATACCTGGCACTTAGAGCTTTATTACCTCTCAGAATCCTAGTTGAGGGTGGGTGGAAGTCAGTAATGATCAGACCACTGTTTTGCAACCTTTTCCCCCACCAAGGGATGTTCCAATCCTTTCTTCCTTACTGCTGCGCCATCCTACTGCTTGGTCCCCCTAGTGTTGTACTGTGACATCCCTCCCCACAATTTACACGATTTATGTCTGTGGCCCCCTTGGAATATCCTGGGGACTCAGAGGGGGCCATATGGCTCCCGGTTGAGAAACACTGATATAGACGGCCTAAATTCTGGAGCTAGATCTAAAAACAGCCTGCTAACTGAAGACATCTGTGTCTTTCCACTTTTCAAGCACTGTTACAATATCCACAAGCAAAAGGTTTGAAGAACTATAACATTTATTGCTTTCTGACCATAAATTCACTACAGCGCACATAAAATATGTCATTCCCACAGGGTTATGGCAAAGATTCAGTATTGCAAACATCTGCATATAAGCAGTAAAGCTAACCTCTGGTGTGCAGCGCTTGACTGTTACCAACATATATTAAAATTAGTGACAATCAGATGTGCTTATCTGAGATGGCCCTTTATCTGCCATCTGCAGACTTATGGCTTCGAAAAGCCCACTTTGCCCCATTGCTCACGTGTTGCTTTGTTTTTATTTGACTCAAGTCACATGCAGTAAAAAGTGAGCTCTTCTTTTCTTTTGTGGTTGACATAGGGGCTATATAAATTTCAGTTCTTAAATTGATTTTCATATTCGGCATAGATAGAAGAGGCTCTCAAAAGTTTGTTAAATAGCTGCATAAATTTCAAAGAACGATTATTTTACATTTGAGATGCTACTGAGTGGCCAAAGAAAGGGGAAAGATTCTGGATTGCCTGATAGGATTTTGAGCAACAGATTTGTAATTAACTGCAAGGAAACTGATTGGAACTTCCAGGCATTAGCGTCTTTGTAGGGCCGCCTCAGCTTACACTTGGCCACTCAGGGATCACTCCTCGTGGGGTCCTGGGAGACCATATGTAGTGCTAGGGTTCAAGCACAGATTGGCTAAACTACTTACCTCCCTGACCCTTATAGGCATCAGATATTAAGGCTTAAATTGCTGTGCCATTTCCTTGCCTTTATTTGAACCAGAGGTTGGCATAATAATTTGGTAAATGACTACATAATATATTTTCAGATTGTGTGTTCCTGTGTCAGTTGTTTAATTCTGTCATCATAGAGTGCAGTAGTTTAACAAATACCATTAGTGTACCAATAAAATTGTATTTATAAAAATTAGGAACCGGTGTGATAGTCCAGCAGTTAGTGTATTCGCCTTGCACACAGCCAACCTGGGTTGGATCCTCAGCATCCCATATGGTCCCCCCGAGCACCACCAGAAGTAATTCCTGAGCACAGGGCCAGGAGTAACCCCTAAGCATCACAGGGTGTGACCCAAAAAGCAAAACCAAAAGAAAAAAAAAACAAAAAAATTTAGGCAAAATTTTGTTGGCTAATCTCTGATTTCAGTAAATAAAGATTTTTCCAAATGCTTTTTGGAATTTTGGGGCGGATTCTTATCTTAGAAAAATGGATCTCTGATCAGCCTTCTATTTCATTTGACTAAATTTGGTTTAAACCTATTTCAAAGTTATCAAAGCAAAGTTTAGTTTATAGTATACAATTTTAAATAAAAACAAATTCCTTTTTTATTTCAGCAGGTTCTGATACTAATTTGATTTTAGTTCATGAATACTATAATAAATACATTCACAGTAACAGACTCATTACATAAAAATATGTACTAGTTTTTGGACCACCTCATAATTTTCCTTCCTTTGTGTAAGGGGTCACTTCTGGTGGTGCTTGGGAGACCATGTGATACTCGGGATTGAGCCTGACCTCCTCCCTGCTAAACATATTCTCAACCCTGTGAGTTATTTATCCCAACCCTACAGAAAAACCAAATTCTTAAAGTAGAGGAAGTAAGAAACACAGATATGGTGGCATTTACTCTGAGTTCTTTTCTCAAAATTCTCAACTAGAATCTTACCATGAGCTTTTTCATCTGAATAAAAATAACTTCAAGTGGCAGAAGAACAGATGACCAGGTCATTTGCTTGCAAGTGACTTATCTAGGTTCAATCCCCAATATACTATATGGTCCTCCGCCAGAAGTAATTCCTGAGTATAGCGCCAGGAGTCACCCATGAGCATCACCGAGTATGGCCCAAAAGCAAAAGCAAAAAAGGAAGAAATACAGATGACCAGCTAAGGGGATTAGGTGCCCAGATCCACATAGAGAAAAATCTGTGTGTGACTTCGCTGCCATCACCCTCGGTATCTGATTTACAACACTGCAAATCCCTCCCCAGAATGCTGCTTGAAGTTGGCCAGCTGTATCCGGCATCTTCAAGTGTTAGGTAAGCAAAACAGCAGGCAGGTTCAATGAGCCAAAGGGCTTCCATGTTGCTGTGAAAAGTTACCAATGGCTCGGCATCACCCCCACTTGGCCTTGGGAAGAACATCTGGGAAAACAAACAAACAAACAAACAAAAACAGCCTTACTGCCACTATCTGAGGTATCTATGGGAACTGCTTGAAGCGAGCAGGGCGTACTAACATTTAGAACATCCCAAGGCATATCAAAATAACTTGTCTGTGCTACTTAAGTTGTGTTTCTCCTTAAGTTATGTTTTTCTTTAAATTTAAATTTGCAGGCTATTACGCTAATAGTGGCTATATAATCCAAAACTTTCCCTTACTCGGGGTCTTGTTTTGGCCAGTGTGCTTGAAAGCTTAACCCCAGCTAGCTGGCTTAAATCAACTCTGCTTGTGTTTTGTATTACTGGCTGGTTTCTTTGTGATTCCTGAGAACTTGTGACTCTGGACCATAACACAAGGTTCCACACCTTTGCATTCATCCAACGTACATCCACACTGATGGTTGAATCTGTAGATGTGCATATGCGGATTGAAAAAGAAATCCACATGTAAGCGGATCCCCACGTTTCAAACACGTGCTGTTCAGGGGCCGCTGTGTTTGGGAAGCACGTCAGAAAGCAGGTGTTTAGAATCAGAGTTCTTTGAGAAATCGTCTCTGAATCTCCCAGTCCTGTCCTTTCTGCTTTCTCTACTGGCCAGACCTCAAAATTCTGAGCACGGACACATGTGAGAATGTACAAGATGGACAAGGGTCAGATTGCTGGTCAGCAGAAAGCATTCTGAATTTACAATTGGAAAAGAATTACAGCACTAGGGCAAGGTAAATCTTTGAGCATATTCCCCATAAAGCTTCTAGGTTTTCTGTTACTTTGAAGATATTTTTCAGGTCTGTCCAAAAATGCAGAAAAGCATCAAACTGACTTTGCATTGTGCTGGGTAAAATAGGTGGCTGCCAATCCTGGGCCAAGGTAACAGGGTACAGCAGAGCCTATGGAGCTTTCTATGATTTCCTTTTTACTTTAGGTGGTACATTTTATTTTGATCTTATTCTTTCCACTGGTTTTCAAATGCCCATAAAGGAGTAGCTTTTGCTGAACCCCTTAAGCCAGTGGCTTTCTTCACTTGTAACTTTTCTCCCTGTCTCTGCAGATATGTGAGCAGAAGTTGTAGGCAGGAAAAAAAAACACCTGGGTAAATTTGGGAAAGCACTTGGGGTTTTGTAGACCCTTCTGGGATATTCATAACACCGGGGCAAAGGAGTTTTCACTGCCTGTGAGCCATCCAGTAGGGAACAGAGCAGTGGAGTATTTGGGCTGGAAGCTTCCTTTCAGGCCTGGCAGGTGAGATCTCAGACCTGCGCTGAAGCAGCATATGGGGTATGTTCAAAATGCAGATTACGAGGCCCTGTGCCAACTGTCTGAATCAGACTCAGTCTGTGGAAACAGGGATCTGTTTCATTAACGAGGCCCTCTGGTGATTATTCAGCCCCAGGGTGAGAGGTACTGTTTGACTAGCCACTGCTATCTTATCCTTCAAGCATATTTCTATGGTTGTGGAATCAAGGGCAGGGGCGTTAGGGCTCTGACTCTCCTCCATACGGGAGCCTGTCCAGGCTGATGGCAGGAAGCTCCCTCTCCACTCTACTGTGCTGTGGTGGTAGAGAGACGCCTGAACTGCAGGGTCAGTGCGGACACAGAGGGTTTGTGACTGAGCTCTCCTGAGACTCTGGGCAACCTCTCTCCATTTAAAATCCCAGTGACCCTGCTGTTGAATCTCCTCTTTCAGAGAAACAGCTCCCTAGAGCATCCTTGGCTGAGCTTAGCAACCAGGGAGGAGAGAGGGAGGAGGGGAGGGAGGGAGAATGGGCTTCCCGTTATCATCATGTCAGTGCAATCACTGGGAATTACGGTTGAGGATTAAGAGTCACTCGGGATAATTTATCCAGACTGGAGAAGGAAAGTGTGTGTGTGTGTGTGTGTGCACGCGCACACACACGCACACATACACACAGCATAAACAGATTGCTCAAGCTCATGGCAGAAAACAAACAGCATAGAAAAAAACAGTCTGGGTGGAACTGAAAGGGCTTGAATTTTGAATAGGTGGTATAGGCTCCAGAATGATCTGTTTCCTAAACACTCTTGGTGGAGTTGTATACACAGTGACTAGAGCGGAGCAGCTGCTTCACCAACGCCGTGCATTGCTCTGTTTCAGAACTCCCAGCATCCTTCTCCTCCAGGCATCTGTTACTGAGAACACTCGAAGGTTCTGCCAAGAGAACTCAAACTGGTAATAGAGTACTTGAAATTTAGAAAACGAAACAGGCATACATGTACATGCCCATACACGCACATTTCTAGGAGATAACATAAGTACCCAGAGAGTGTCAGCTATTTTCCTTTCTTTAAATACCTCTGAAAATGTCCACAGGTATCATGTCTTTTGTGTTTATTCTTGGGCTTGGACAAGAGCCCTCTGCAAGTTGGTGTTTTGCCTTTCCTAGATAAGGTAATGAAAATTTTGATGTTGGACGGCACAGGTTGGTATCTCTTTTCTCTGCTCCAGTGGGTGAATGTCTAGTGTGATGGAGTCCAGAAGAACATTGTTTCTCTAGTGAACCTGGGGGAAAAAGCCAATAGGTCCAAGTGCTCTGAAGTAAGGAGAGAAGGAACATGCTGTCTGAGGATGGTGGGTAATTTGGCAGTCGGAGACAGCCCTTGCATGGCCAGACTCAACAGCGCTCTGCACTCTCTTCTCCCCTGCCTCGCCTACCCTTCAGCTTGGTCACAGGGGAATGCCTCTGAGGTAAAGAAAACCTTGTCCACTTGCACCCAGGTAAGCCCTGGACATTATATATTGATGAAGACAGTGAGAAGTAGAGACAGAAAACTCTGTGGTGTGTGTGTGTGTGTGTGTAGTGTGTGTGTACAGTGTGTGTGTAGTGTGTGTGTGTGCATGTGTGTGTAGCATTTTGGGGTATATGTGTTAATAGCTACAGAAAAATGACTCAAGGTACGCTTTATTTTTGTATTCTTTCTTTAAGCTCTCAGGCTTGACAATCAGTAAAGGAGGGGAGGTATGTGTCTCCCCACCTCCTATTGGTCCTGTATAATAGGACTGACTGTTTCAGTCCTTAGGGAAGCAGCCCTTATGCAGGGAGGGTAGGCTATGGCAAGGGGTTTTCTTTCTCTTTCCTAGTTTCCAATTTAGGATAAGAGCACTACAGAAGCCTTTCCCAGATGAGCAAAGCCTGCAACAGATGTATTCTGGGGCTCTTTGGGTCTATTTAAAATGCACTTTTCTTGTACCAAAGGATTTTCTGAAATATGTTGGACTTTTTGAACATGGAGAAATTGCTGCCTTTAAATTCGGAGGGGCAGAGAAATTAATCACTTCATTTATGAACATCTGTGGGTGTTGATGACTTTGCATTGGGAAACTACCTGCTCAATTCCACATAATCTAAAGCAGCTCTTGAGTTTTTCTGTTCCACCCTGGAGCCAGATGTTTTATCATCTTGATCTTCCCCTTTAGATTCTACCTGGAACTTGAATGAAAGGGTCAGGGAAAACAGATGTGGCCAGTCAGAAGAAAAGGAAGCCATGAGGGCCAGAGGATAGTCTTAGTCCTGGTGACCTGTGTGTTTTGTGTGTGTGTATGTGTCTGTGTATGAGTATGGGGGGGCTGGTGGAAGTGGGGGTTGTAGGGGGCTTTTGGAGAAAATCTCCTTAAGCAAGGAATAGCCAGCCACTATCCTCCACTACCACACACAGTTCTCACAGCTTTTTGGTACCTTTTGGAGAATATTTTCTGGTCTTTGTGTTAGCTTTCTGAGGATGGTTTTGTTTATGGTTTTGGTGCTCAGGGCTTAAGTCTGGCTCTGCACTTAATGATCACTTCTGGTAGTGCTGGGGAACTAATATGTGGTATCAGAATGGAACTGGGGTTGGCTGCAAGCAAGGCAAATGTCTTAATCCCTGTACTATCTCTGCAGCTCTTGAGAAGTAAGGTTTGATTGAGTCTCAACACCTGAAGAATTGAAGCATTAAATATATCCCCCAACAGCTGTCCAGTTAAACTTAGTTCTGTGCTTGCCCCGTCATCATGGGGGAATTCATTCACCTTCTCTCTGCCTCCCTGTCCTCATTGGTGAAATGAGAGGTGGCGCTAGGATACCAGGCCTTGACAGCTTCTAAAGCTCTTTGATTCACTGATTTAATATGAAGCTGGTTTAGTAGATTATTCCTCTTTTATATCTTCTTAGATTTCTGCACTGCCTTAGCTTAAAGAACCTCCAAGACATAATTGATGGACATTTATTTATAAACTTGACTTAGACTTTAGAATAAACAATGTGTAACTCTTCCTGAAAGGGTAACCCATTGGTATTGCCCCTCACTCCAATGATGGGTAGAACATTCTAGTTCCTGACCAGGGAGATTGTGCAGTGGTGGTCCCTATCCCTGGCATGCAGGAGGCCTGAGGTCTATCCATGTACCCCAGTAGCACTGGAAGTAGCTGTTTTCTTACTGAAAATCGAGGAAAAAATGATTCATTTGTGGCCTAAGTTACAGCAGTTGACAAAATTCTAACACAGGTGATGGCCCTAGCTAAGCTGGGAAGTGACTGTGAGTTCTTTTGATGGGCCAAGGGTGAAGATAAAATCTAAAGTTATGCCTCCTGTCTCCCAGGTTTCTGTTCATCTAGTTAGTATTCCCCAGGCAGATTCTAACTATTGAGAGTTTTCACTCGTGATTCTGCTGCAAATCCGGTGGTTTTTGTCATCTGCTGTGGACTATGCTCAGTTTGCTTTGAGAAGTATAGAGTAACTGGAGAAAGGTATGAACATAGGCAGAAGGATAGCCCCTAAGTGTATGTATTGCAAGCCACAGTCTGTTAAGAGAAGGGAGGAGAGAGAGAGACAGAGAGAGATAGAGACAGGAGGAGGGGGAGGAGGAGGAGAAAGAGGAGGAGGAGGAGGTTGGGAGAGGGTGAATAAAGGTATTTGGACTGGAAAATGATTAAACCAATAAGACCAGTTCACAATCAGCATCTGCAGATACATATTTTTGTCCCATGCTTGTAAATAATTTTCAAAATGACTCACCCTCTTGCCTTTTTATAAGTCATATCTAGTTCACTTCCCACTTCCAAATATAAATCCCTAAAGGCTAAGAGTACACTTATTTTTAAGGCAATAAGAAAGAGACAACATTAGCCACTTAAGGTATTTCTGTATGCTTAGGGGAGTTTGCCCAAAGAGTGGGCTGAGATTACCCAGTACCTCCATCCTGTAGAAGCCTCTCCTGGGAGTAAGAGCTCAGATTACCTGCAGTGCAGGAGGTAGCAGATGTGAAGGCCTCCGTGGTGCTTAGCAGAAATATGTATGTACTGTGGGACAGACAAGGGATGTTGAAGATGGGAGAATCCGCTGGCCCTGTGACTGTTCCCTTGATTGCTGTCTTCCCTGTGCAAAATGTCTCTGAACCCAGAGGGAGCAGTATCGGCCAGTGAGTCAAATGACAAGTTGACAAAATAGTTGTAATTCTAGAAGCTGCAGTCACGTCCCAGACTCTTGATGTAGGAGTGGCGATAACAGTTCCCAGGAGAGCAAGGGGATATTGTTACTAATGGTTGGACTGACCTGAATTCTTTGCACATGTGTTTATGCCGGGCATTGGAAGAAAGGTCTGAATAATATCTATGCCCATTCCCATGGATATCGCAGCCGTGATCTCATGGACAGTCATTTGGGCATGTGATGTTCTCTCTACCCATCATCTACAGGACAGATAGCTAATGTCCTGTAGCCCAGCTCCAAGTCATAGACCGCAACGCATGAAATTGGCTACAAGAAAGACAGGATGACAGAGCTCATGCCACAGTTTACCAGGCACTTTTGATGAAGGTAGATTTGTGAGGCTCAAACACAACATCGTGTCCTTCGGGACGAGTGGTTTTAGGGGTGCCGCAGCTGCCTGTTACTGCAGCTATAGACGGACGGGTAGTCCTACCTTCCAGTTCCTCACTCTGGCTTAGCAGATGGGGACAAGAAAGTTGGGACGTGGCAGCCAGTGACAAGTGCTGAGATCAGGACACATGTAGGTGCTTTGAGAGCACAGAGGAGGAGGCCTAGGATGGCATCTTCCAGAGAAACGAGGGTGAAGGTTTAGGCTAAGCTGGAAGACTGTATAAAAGGTAAACCTGCTGTGATTTTGGTGGGACTCAGAAAGGATCAGTGAGGTTGTAGTGTCCTAGAGGCCAGAGAAGAAGCCTGGAGTATCTTGGCTTCCTCTGCTACCTGCCCTGATGTGGCAGGTTGAATGCCTTGAGAACGACTGTTCTTGATTCTGACAGTCCTTAAATTCTGTAGGTCAAATGCTGACTTTGTTATGTATGTGGCATACCCCATTCATTCAATTACAAATATTGCCTTCTATTAAAAGCATGGAAATTGAGTCCTTATAAGGTTTGATAACCTGCTCATCGCTGTGCAGAAAAGAAAGCACCCGTGACAGGATGGAAACCAGCACGAAAGGGCTTCCTCAGTGCTGTGCCTAAGTGACCTGTCTGAAAGGAGTGACGCCACACAGTGATCAGTGAATTGGGTCTGTCCTCGCCCAGCTCTGCACCAGCACTTTTGAGAGAAGGAGAAACTTATTCTGTATGGCAATAGGGAACGATGCCACCTCAGTCAGCTATTTTGTTTTGGGGTCCTACCCAGCAGTGCTTACTCCTGGCTCTATGTCAGGGATCACTCTGGTAAGGCTCAGGACAGCTGTATGTGCTGCCGGAGATGAAACCTGGGTCGGCCATGTGCAGCAGAAGCACATCACCGGATGTACTATCTATCTGTTTACTCAATCAACTCTAATGACTGTTACATCACTTGTTCGCTTTCCCACCTTTGCTGCAGTATAGATGGGAGGCGATACTATATTTGAACTTATATACTTTCCCATAGTTTTTCTGGCTCAGTATAAAATGAACTGGACACTTCAGGAGAGAATCACCTATTAAAAGACCCTGGAATTCTCTTATGTTGCTTGGTTATGCTGGTGGGGTTATAATTGCTCCAGGAAAGAGCATATACCTGCCTCTAGAGAAATAAAGTCCAGGCCATAGGGAAAATAATTGAACCAACTAGACAAACCAAGTGGAACCACATATAAAATCTGGTAATGAAATAAATCACTTGTGTCTCCCTCTCGTTAACCTCTTAATATTAGCTCTGTTGTAGTTTAGACAAAGTATTCTGAAGGGCTGAATGGCATTGCTTCTGATACTTAGGTCTTCCAAGCTCTGATCTTAAAGTTGTCCTGGGTTTAAAGTTCACCCTGTTGAGGCTGGAGCGATAGTCCATAGGGTAGGGCATTTGCCTTGCACACGGCCAACCGGGTTCTATTCCCAGCTTCCCATGTGGTCCCCTGAGCACCACCAGGAGTAAGTCCTGAGAGCAGAGCCAGGAGTAACCCCTAAGTATTGCCGGGTGTGACCCAAAAAGCAAAAGATAAATAAACAAATAAATAAAGTTCACCCTGTTTTCTATTGGTTCTATTAGTTAGGAGGGCATGGTCAAATGTCTGTGATGGGCTGACACGGTGCTGGGACAAGTGGTCCATGAAAGCACAGGGGGATTTTGAACGGAATCTCCTGTCAGCCTTTGGTCTGTGCAAAGGCAGCAGCGGGAGCTATCCTGGCCTCTATGTTTGCCCATGAGCGTGGGCCGTCCTCTTTACAGTTGCTGTGGGGTTGGACCACATATGCAGAGCCACCATCTCTTCACCCAACACGTAGTGGACATTTGAACCCTGGGACCTCCCGAGATAGAAAAGAATCAGAATGGTCTATCCTAATTGTTGCTTGTCATGATTCTGGCATGGTTTAGAAGAAGAGCTCTGGATTCAGAAATCAGATATGGTCTCAGATTATGACTTGCCTGTTATCAGAAAGATGCCTGCAGTCTGCTTGTTTTCTGTGTGTGTTGTTTTTCTCTTAGATGTGGGGAATCACGATAGCATCAGCCTCCTCCAGGTGTTGTTGGGACTGAATGAAAGAAGCCCTTGGAGACCCTTTGTGCAAACTCATGCAAAGCCTGTCCCGATGGCTGTTTGTTTTTTGTTAGGTCCTTCCCTTACTGTCCAGTGGTTGCTTTGCTAGGGGGTTGGGTTTAGATGTTTCCCGGCCGCAGAGGGCTCATGCTCAGCACTGAGGCTTGATTTAGAATGAGATTCACAGTTCCATGAAATTGAGCATGTGACAGAATGCCAATGTGGAGGATGGAACTGGGTCCCTTATGCCCTCTGGGTTGCTGGGGTAACTCGGGATGACCTGGGTTGCACACACAGGTGACTCGTGTCCACTGGGTTTCAGAAATGGAAGTGTTCTATCTGGACAGTGAACACACTGTCAGACGAAGAGAATCCTGAATAGGTGCAGCGGAAGGTTTCAGAGACATGCTAGGCATTTCTCTATTTCTGGCACCTCACAGCACAGAGCAGTAACAAAGCACTTTTTTTTTTGGAATTTGTTTTGTTTAGGGCCACACCCAGGTGTGCTCAGCTCTTACTCCTGGCTCTGAACTCAAAACTTATCCCTGGCTGTGCTCAAGGCATTATACAGGGATGCAGAGCTCGAACCTTTGTCAGCCGCATGCAAGGGAGAGCCCGATGCACTGTGCTAACTCTCCTGCTTACTGCACATTTTGATCGTGCTGTTTCCTTGGAAGGCTGCTCCCTTCTTCACTGAACACAGACAAATGTTTGCCCTGGGCACAGAGCTAGAAGCAGCTTCTCCTGCTCATCCTCTTCAAGAGCGTTCAGACCTGTGCTGCATGAGTGGACACATCCTTGCCTTAGCAGGGGATGGCAGCTGCAGCAGCCTGGACAGACAGTTTGTGCCTTAGGCCCTGGGGATGTGGCTTCAAGCAGTGTCTGCCTCGAGGACCAGTGTTTGAGCGCCAGTATCACCCTCACAGTGCCGCAAGTGTGATCCCTGGTTCCCCAGTATCATAGACTAGGGAGTGAGCCCTGGTGTAGGCCTGAAACTGCAACCAATTGACCTTGGGCAGGCCTGAAACTGCGACCAACTGACCTTGGGCACACAGCAGCCAAATGTTCGAGCCACTGGCACAGTCCAGTAATAACAGTGACCAAGGGAAGACAAGCGGGAAATGAAATAAATGAAGTCAGCAAACAGACAGTTTATGACTCTCCCAGTCCATCCCCTTTCCAGTACTGTGCAGCCTTGGCTGAAGGAAGTTACTGACCCCTCCCCGACCCCCCAGTGACCCCCTTGCAGATACGGCATATGCCCGAGACACTGATCTGGAGAGATGCTGGTAAATAACAGACAACAGGAGGATTTTATTTCCTTCATCAGGAATGTGCTAGGACGGCCCTCATTGCGATATCCTTCCAGAGGAGTCTCTGTTCTTTGTCTTTGTCTTTCTCCCACCCTCACTTAAAAAAAGACGCCCGTTCTGAAATCCGAACACCACCACCGAGCCTGTCCCAGGCGGGTCCTGAGCATTTCACTTTGCCATGTGTGGGCTGCTGTGCCTTACTTCCATTGAAGACCTGGTCTCCACAGAATCTGTTGCAGAAGTTTCCTTGCTTTCCCGTGCTGTCAACAGCCCACTTGTGCACAGTTCAAGAAGCAATTAAGGGCTCTTTGCTTCCAACGAGCAAGGGAGGGGGTAAGGATAAAAAAATGATCATTATGCCAATGATTCCTCTGCAGAGCTAAACCGTTCACGGATCTGCTGTCATGAGTCCCACAGCTGTAAGCCCAGCCTGGGAACCACTTTCTGCTGCCCTGTCTCTGGGCAGGTTGAGGATTCATGTCAGTAAGGGAGGCAGCCTTGTCTTACTTCAGGTTTGTGATCAGAGACAGTCATGCTAGCTGCAGAGATCCCTGGGCTGATGTGGCACCCCTGAAAACTGAAGGGCACAAATTCTGGAGAGCTCCAAGCAAACTTCAGTATTTTGTGTCCCCTCAGAGAACATGCTGTGGACAGCAACGCTCTGACTGTCCCTGAGTGTCTGCTTGACTGTCAACCTTATTTCATCCAGTAGAGTGGGGAGTTTTCAGCTTTCTGTCCCTGCACTGGCCTTGAGCACAGCTAACGGCAGAAAGTGCTTAGCTCTCTAGAGCTTCCTCTCCCCTCCATTTTTGTAGATGTCTCATAATTTA
The DNA here is from genome assembly GCA_021461705.1 of Cryptotis parvus. Classification (NCBI taxonomy): domain Eukaryota; kingdom Metazoa; phylum Chordata; class Mammalia; order Eulipotyphla; family Soricidae; genus Cryptotis; species Cryptotis parvus. Next base: position 314,416 of record JAJIBD010001224.1, read on the forward strand.
GAGTACGTCCATGGATGTTTCATGCAGCCACCGCTCCAATATCATGCCAGATCTTTTGAAGCTGATTTGTAATGATGTGATCAGATCTGCTCTGAGCAGAGCTGGAAACTCAGCCTAGAGAGAAGCAAGTCTATGCATATCTGTGGTCCACGGAGGTGGGTCCAATCCCACAGCAACATTGAGGAACATGGTAGAAAGCATGTTCTCTGGTCTCCTCTCAGCAACCCTGGTGTTAACCCTCCAAAGCATTCTGCCATATGAGCATGGGTCTGCAGCCCTCAGCTCTCACCTACAAACCCTCCTTCTGCAATGAGAAGACAAGGGCCCCAGCAAGTCTAAAGGGATGGAGACAGCAAGGACAGACACAGCCTCCCAGTAACTGCTGGAGTGACCACATGATGGTTTCCCCTCATGCACCTGCTTTAGTGCTGCCTGTTCTCTCCTGGAGCTGAGAAGTTCTACAAACCCAGGTGGGCAATGCTTTGGGCAGCTGGTGGTCTTGCAGGGTCCATCTCCTCTAAGTACCTGTGTCAAGGCAGAGAGTGGCATTGAATCTTGCTAGAATTTTAAGCAGCTGTGGTGTGCAGAGTATAGAAGTTGAAGTCTAGGGTCAGGTCGAAGCTCTGCGTGGGAGCTTTGGGACTCTGGACCCATTCATTAACCTCACTGAGCTCAGATGGACCCAAGTTTCCACACCTCAGAAGCCAAGCTAATTTTAACTGTCCTGTTTCATAGGACGTTCTGCTCAGTTGAGATGGGGGGTCCGGGATGGGACTTGGCCCAAACTCACACAAGTCTCCACCTTAGAAGGTGCCCTACCAAGAAGAAACAGCTCAGTGGGGACAAAGTACTTTGATCATTTTCTGTATTGCTTGCCAGGCATTGTGCTATGCTCTGACATGCATATGGAGATCAGAACATCAAGTGTTTCAGAAGAGCAGCGCTTCTATAGTTTGAATGAAAAGCCATCCAGCGATTCGAGTTCATGAGTTTTCCCCTAGTTTCCCCCACAAGGTCACCTTGAAGAATAGAGGTGCTCTTCAGCCTGCCTGCCACCTGATGAAACTGCTTGACACACAGCCTCTTGACCCCAAGATTCTAAGGTTCTCTACTTCCTCTGCTCATGTGTTCTTTGTATCTCTATAACTTTTCCTGCCCCTTACACTAAGGAAACCCTGGATGTTGTATTGATGGGCAGTTTTAAAGAATGTGGTTGCATTTGTCAGCTATATCTGGCAGAGCCTTCTACGATATCCTGGACTGTCTAATGACCCTGTGGCTTTCTGGTCAGCACCTTAGAGCCCGTTGGCTGGGTACCATGTTACTTTAGTTGAGGTAAAGCAGAAATTGGGGAAACCTTTGCCGGCATTTACTTGTCCCTTTCCTTTTGGGAGAATGCAGAATGCAGTATGCAGTGAGAAATTTTCATGTTCCTTTGTGAAAAAGATCATTATGAGGTTGGTGGGGAGGGGGTTGACTGGGGGGTGGGGGTGAGTTTAATCAAGTGCAAGGAATTAGTAGGCATGCTCTGTCTCTGAACAGGCATTTCATGATCTGTTTCAGAAGACAAGACAAAGCTGCTAGCCAGATCTTGGACTCTCTTTTCCTGTGGGTTACTTAAGCAGCAAAACTCTTTCTGGGACAACCCACATTGCCATTTCCCACATCAGTTTCCTTGTCTGTTCTGCATCACTCTGTACCATTGAGGACTTTAGGTAAGGGGCTGATAGGGAAGATCCTTATGTCTGTTCTTGACTTAGCTGGTTCCTTTAGGGATGGCTTGGGCTTCCGTTCTGAGTGGATGTTACTGCTGTCATTCTTAAGTATTTTGTTTTTATTTCTATTTTTTTCTTTTGTTAAAGAAACACTACCTTAATTTTCTGAAATATTTGCTTGGTTGTAACTCATTTCATTGAAAAATGATGAAATTGTCATGCTTTAGTTTGCTTGTTATGGTGGTAACTTTGATTGCAAGTTTGCATATATTTTAGGAGTGCAGTTCTGCACCTTGACACATGTATAATACCATACCATGCCTACCGCTGAGTTACCAGTGTCACTTTCCCGGTACCTCCTGACCCCTCTCCTCTTTCGAGCTCCCCTCTCTTGCTGGTATCCTGATTCTCTGCTGAGGCCAGAGATCTTGCTTTTTCTTTGATGCTTTCAGCTGTAATTATTTATGTTCCACATATGAGTGAAGTCATCCAGTGTCCTGACTTGTTTCACCTATGTTGCTGAAACTGGCAAGCTCGCATCTTAGCTGAGTAGTATTCCGCTGTGCATGTACCACAACTTCATTATGGCTCAGCTACCATTGAGCACTTGGGTTATCCCCAGATCTTAGTTATTGTAAACAGAACTTCAGTGAACATAGGAGTGAGCAGTGTGTACATATCTTTTCAAATTAGTGTTTTCTTTCTGTTTCTGTGTTATTCAGATAGATCTCTAGGAGTGAAATTGCTGCATCATATAGTGTGCCTATTTTCAGTATATAAGAAACCTTCAGAGTTAATTCCATAAAGACTTTATTACTTTATCTTCCCTAACAGTCAGGTTTTTTTTTCTCCACACCCTTGCCAGCACATGTATATGAATATGTATATAATATGTAAGTCATTCTTATAGGTGTGATTTGATATCTTATTAAAGTTTTGGTCATCATTTTGATGATCAAAAGTCATAATTTTTTCATTTCCTCATCCAACATCTGTCTGTCCTCTTTGGTAAAGAAAGCTTTACTCTCAATAATTATTCCCATTATTTGAGTCTTTTTATGTTTGATTTTTGGTTTTGAATTTTGAAAATACATTTACATGTCAAAGTCCTTTGTTGGTTATATGATCCAGGAATATTTTCTTCCCTTCAGTAGGATATCTTTTGTTAAAATGGTAGTTTCTTTTTGTTATGCAAGAGCATTTTTTAATTCACTGAAGATCCATTTGTTTACTTTTTGCTTTTGTTTCCCTTGTCATTGGAGTCAAATCTCCAAAGACATTCCAGAAGCCAGTATTATATAGTGGTTTGCCTCTGTTTTCTTCTAAATGTTTGAAGGTCTTGGGCCTAACATCCAACCACTTTCGTTCTGTTTGTATGTGTGGGGTGAATATGTCATCCAGTTTCACTTGTATGCATGTGATTATCAGGTTTTCAACATAATTTATTGAAGATTTTTCCAGCCTACATTCTATCATCTTTTTTTATAAATTAACTAGTCATAAATGTTTTTATGGCCATAAGTAGGGAGACTATACATACACCCAGCATATATTCAGGCCACATTAGAAAGTATAGGTTTATCCTTTCAAGAGTGTGCAAGACGAATTGAGATCAAAATGCGTTGGCTTAACTCTGGGGTTCCTTTAGAATTTAATTTTTCTCTCCACATTTATTGTAAGTTCACCATTGCCTATTAGTATTTCTGCCCATCTTTCAGTGGTATTATCAAAGTAGAATGTCTCAAGCATCCTGTTCTCGCATGTTTGATGGTTGAGTTTTGTCATGATAAGGCAACACTGGGTAGTTTATTAAAATAGACCGTGATATTCTGAGAAATGAATAGGTGTGATACTAATGAAATCTAGCTATAAATTTAACCACATTTGACATTTTTGGAGGGAAAGAAGGTTCAGAAATTGAGTAACTCCCCCCAAATCAACAGCTTGAGAAGGCAATATATCCAGTTTCTATTAAATCGATATATTTAAAATTTTAATTGAATCTCCATGAGATACAAATCTCTTTGTATTCCTGAAGCAACCAGATGCCATTGGGCTACACTGGCATGTGATAGGGTCAAATGGAAATATTAGCGTGCCCGCTCAAGCAAATCAATGAATAACGGGATGTCAAGTGAAGTGATCACCATGAGATAGTTACAAAGTTGTTCATGATTGAGTTTTAGTCACGCAGTGTTCCATGCCTATACCTTCACCAGTCCACATTTTCCACCACCAATGTCCCCATTTCCCTCCCACCCACCTCCTGCAGTGAACAAGAACCCACACCAGCACTGGTTGATCTTTTTGATGTGTGCCAGTCTCTGTGGAGTGACATGATATCTCATTGTTATTTTGATTTCATCTCCCTGACAATTAGTAGAGCAGATTTTCATGTACATTTTGGTCATTTCTTTGAGGAAGCCTCTGTGCATCTCTTCTCTTTATTTTTGATGAGATTGTATGTTTTCTTCTTGTAAAGTTCTCCCCATGCCTTAGGTATCTTGGATATGACCCCTTATCAGATGAGTGTTGGGTAATCATTTTTCCCAGTTCCTGAACTGGCTTTTGTATTCTGGTTGTCATTTTCTTTGAAGTGCAGAGGCTTCTTGGTTTAATGTAGTCCCATTTGTGTGTCTTTGTTTCCACTTGCTTCAGTGGTGTTTCATCCTTGAAGATGTCTTTAGCTTTAGTGTCATAGAGAGGTCTGCCTACGTTTTCCTCTATGTATCTTATAGATTCATGCATTATATCAAGGTATTTTAGCCATTCTGATTTGATTTTTGTGTATGGCGTTAGAAAAGGGTCTTGAGGTATTTTGTGTTTGTTTGTTTGTTTTTGCATGTAGATGACCATTTTTCTTGACACCACTTGTTGAGGTGGCTTTCCTTCCTCCACTTCAGATTTCGCTCCCTTATTGAAGAGTAACTGATTATATACCTGAGTGTCTATAGTAGCATACTCAAGTCTGTTGCGTTGATTGAGGGTCTGTCTTTATTCTAAATAATTACTGCTGCTTTTCAGTACAGTTTGAAATTGAGGGAAATGATGCTTTCCATCTTTTGCCCAAGGACTGCTTTAGCTATTTGGGGCTATCCTTGTTCCATGTGAATTTCAGGAGTGTTCGATCTATTCCTTTAAGAAATGACATGGGCATCCTTATAGGCACTGAATTGAATCTGTACAATGCTTTGGGGGGGTATTGCCATTTTGATGACATTTATTCTCCTAATCCATGAACAAGGAATGTATTTTCATTTTCTCATGTCCTGTTTTATTTCTTGAAGTATTGTTTTATAGTTTTATTTTTACAGGTCTTTCACCTCTTTAGATAAGTCAGTTTCAAGGTACTTGATTTTCTGAGGCACAAATGTCAATGGGATTTTTAAAAAATATATATTTCTTTACTTCTATTTAATTATTTGGATATAGGAAAGCCATGGATGATTGTGTGCTAATTTTATAGTCTGTCACTTTTTACAGCACCCCCCCCCCACCCCCCCACCACCCCCCAGCCCCCCCCCCCCCCCCCCCCCCCCCCCCCCACCCCCCAACAGACAACACCACACACCCCCCCACCACCCCCCCCCCCCACCCCCCCCCCACCCCACCCCCCTCCCCCCCCCGCCCCCCACCCCCCCCCACCCCCCCCCCACCCCCCCCCACCCCCCCCACCCCCCCCCCCGCCCCAAAAAAAGCCCCACCCCCCCCCCCCCCCACCCCCCCCCACCACCCGACCCCATGACCCAGCGCCACGCCGACTGCTCTTTAACTGGCGAGGCGTTCCCAGCGTCACAGCGAAGGGCGAAGGCACACACCCGCCAGACCCCACGGGCCCCACCCCCAACCCGCCCCCCCTGGGTCCCACGGGCCCCGGCCGGCCAGCCCTCCCCAGCCCAGCAGAGATCTAATGTGACTTATAGTTCCTAATTCCCCATCAACCTCCCCAGTTTGTTACAACTACAATGATCATTATGTTGACAAGTGAAAGACCTGGGAGGACCTGTCCCAGTCACTTCAATCCAAGTCTCTTGCGGGGCGCACACTGTTCTTCCTATGCAGACCATCCACCATCCAGGCCCACAGGTCGAGCCCTGGGGGTAGCAAGCCTATCTCCTGTCTGCCACCTGCCAAGCAGCTGGCACGCAGCCACACCGCAACACCCGAGGAGGAGTCTGTCACTTTACTATACAACTCTATTGTTTCTAAGAGCTTTTGAGTATGATCTTTAGGTATCTTCTTACTTTCTTATAATCCCTTGGCATCTTCCCCAACTAAAATTTCTGGTATCCAGTGGACTGGGAAACAATGACCTAGAAGGATCAGCATTATACTAACGCTTTTGCTCTGCATATTCTAAGCAGTTACTCACCCATTTTATTTTAAAACAGTTTTAGAGGCAATGGTAAATATACTTTTTTTGTTTAAACTTTAGCTCTCCTTAGGGTCATTAAGCACAGTGGAAATTTTAAGGATCTCTTCACACAAGTACTGCCACCCAGAGGAGGACTAGACTTTATATCATAGGCCTTGTTTTTAAGGATAAAAGATGTGTCCTGGGACCTAGCTCAGTGACAGGTTGACTTCCTTGCAAGTGTGAGATCTTGAGTTTGATCCCTGTGCATAAAAAATAAGGGCACTACAACAAAGTTGTCCATGGATCATGGATCTGGTGCCTACCACTGGTCCTGGAAACAACAGCAAGGGGAGGGGAGAAAGGAAAAATATCAGGAATGTCATAACTTTTTATTCATGGAAAATTCCAAAGAAAAGACTCCAATTTATATTCAACTTCAGTTGAGTTCCTGAGATTGAGTTTGGATGGATTTATTTGAACGCAAAATGTAATTTTTGGGACAGGAGAGTTGCTTGGAGAGAGAGAGAGAGGAGAGAGAGAGAATATTTGGGCCATACCCGCAGTATTCAGGGCATTCTCCTGGCTCTGTGCTCAGGGATTACTCCCAGTGCCCAGGAATGAGCATGCAAGGGCAGCACCCTACTTGCTGTAGTGTCAGCAGGACAGTTGATATTTTACATTTAGCACTTAAGCATGTGTATTCTAGTGATTTTTAGAATAGATAGATATGTGGAAATGTGAGTGATTTTGCTACCATTTCTCTGGGTATTGTCCCTGTCCTGACATTGGAATATACGAACCTAAACTTCTGTTGTTTCTTGTAGACTTCCCCATGTCAGTGTCCATTGAGAGGACTGAGAGAAGGGGGCATGACGCAGGTAATGAAATCTTTTCATGCAAAGAAAGAAATGGAAATGCTTTGGCTTTCTTTCAGTAACATATAATTTGTAATGTTCTTCCCCTCATTTACAATCCTGTCCATGTATAAACAGTAATTTGCTCGTATAAACACGTACTGTAGTTAGAGTTCTGCTGGGAGCAATTGGTGTTCTTTATCTGTGACATCATGAGCATTTAAAAAGCAATAATTATAAATATCCTCTTGGGTAAAAAATAGAAAGAAGTGTTAGAAAATCTGACTGGAGATTATTTCTTATTGTGTGTGCTTTCACTGTGCCTTGCCCTTTATCCCCATCTAGAATTTAGACACCCCCAAATCCTACCAAACCCATAACAGTTGTTACTTCTTGAAAATCTCTGTAAATGCTATTGTTCAGGGAACAATCATTAGTATCAAATGCTACTACTTTCCATTGGTAGCCCTCTGCTGGGTCTTCTCATTTTGAGGGCCAAAGAATCAGCCTAAAGACCTTGGACACTGTGAATTGGGAGTTTTTATTCTCTTTTCATGTTTTAAGTTCAAGGATATACCAATGGAGTTATTGTTTGAATTTCTCTGAATGGTTTGAATTAGAGAGAAATAACTGGTTTATTTTGGTTTTTTTTTTGTAGTAGTAGTTAGTTGTTTGAGACCTGAGCACACAAATATTCAATATATCAAAGACTTCTGTTTAGTAAACCTTGGAGCTGCCACAGAGTGGCCTTTCAACAGAGGAGATCATTTGATTACTTGTGGGGTATTTTGAGGGGAAGGAGCAAAAGTAGAGTTGTGTCGATCTATCTATTGCCTATCATTTCTATTATTAAAGCCTGATTATTGCCCAGGTTTTGCTAGCTTGGGATGCAGTTGCTCATAGGAGCTATATATTGCATATTTAGGTAATCCTAATTAATTTATGAAAACTCTGCAACATACAATTTACTAATATGGGTCTTTTTAAAAATAGCACAGAAATGGGTATATGATAGCCTTGGGTTTGAGACCATATCAGAGCCGTGGCTAGTTGCATTGTCCAGAAAGATCATTATTTAACCTTTCAGAGCTTCAGGCTATAGACAAAACTCACATGCTGAAAGCCAGTGTTCAATATAAAGTAGGTGTTCTGTAAATTTTTGCTGAGTGAATGAAATATATGTTATTTAGGTGTAGGGGATTCACCCCAAAAAATGTGGGATGAAGGATTCTTATGACCCTTGTAGTTGTGTGTGGTAGATTTCAGTCTGTGACCAATAGAAATGGCATTCAGGGACCTCCGTGGCCAGAAACACAGCTTTAGGGTTTTTCTCTGCAGCTTCTCATGCCCAATGTCTAGCGTGGTCGCTTCAGGTGTCTTTCCAACTTTGGTAAACTTTGCAGGCTGACGGGTGACAGTGAGTGTGTGAAAGGGGTGTGTAGCTTTTGTGTATTTGGGTCATGCCTAACTCAGGTTTCTGCAAATCAAGCTCTTGGCATATGCTTCTCTGTGAAAAACTAGAAGAAATTTCTTGGTCAGAAATTACGTTAACTCTTGGACCGGAGAGATCGTACAGTGGGTAGGTCACTCGCCTTGCACACAGCTGACCCAGGTTCAATCTCTGGTACCACATGTGGTACTCAAACCACACCAGGAGTAATTCCTGAGCACAGAGTCAGGAGTAGGTAGAGCCTGAACATCACCTAGTATGTTCCAAAACAACCAAAAAGGAAACCTTTCTCAATTCTGAATACATTTAGATGAGCCCAGAGGAGATAGATTACTCCCTTTAAAATTATGTGCAGCTATTCACAATAGCCAGAACCTGGAAACAACCAGTATGCCCGAGAACTGATGACTAGATAAAGAAACTGTGGTACATCTACACAATGGAATACTATGCAGCTGTTAGGAAAAATGAAGTTATGAAATTTGCCTATAAATGGACGGACATGGAAAGGATCATGTTGAGTGAAATTAGTCAGAAGGAAAGAGAGAGATATAGAATGACTGCATTTATTTGCATGACATAAATTTATCAGGTGGTCTTACCAAAAGTGGAAATTACTGCAAACATGTGGGAGTCAGAGGTTAGGTAAGAAAAAGAAGGGAACATGTGTGAAGAAATGTCGAAAGGGCTAATACCAACCTAGAACTGAGCATTAAATACAGGCAAAAAATGCACATGATGGCTTCTAAGTGTATGTAGTGCAACCCACAGTGTGTAAGAGAAGGAAAAGAGAGGGAGAGGGAGAGAGAAAAGAGATAAAGAACCTGCCATTTAGGGAGGCTCTGGGAGGGGGGGGAATTGGGGACATCGGTGGTGGGAAATGGGCACTGGTAGAGGTCAGGGTGCTGGAACACTATGAGACCGAAACCTCTAAACATGAGCAACGCTGTAATTGTATATCTCACGGTGGTATAAAATGTTTAATAAAAAAATAAAATAAAATAAAATTATGTGCAGGGAGTAAAATAAAATTTTGGGGAAACGAAATGTGGGGCAGGATATGGTAACAGTGGAGCACTTGGCCATTCATATACTAGGCTCTGGGTGCATTTTCCGGCACTGCCAACAAACAGATAAATAGATGAGCGGAACACATCGGGCTATTCCAAGAAGAGAGAAGTCACAGGATTGGAGGCGTGGGCCAGAGATATGGTTCACAAGTTGGTGCGCATGCCTGGAAGCCTGAGGCCCTCTCGTTCCATCTGCAGCACTGCAGCACATTCTCCCTCTAGCACTGCCAAAGTGTCCTCTAAAATGACCCCAAGCCCTGATGGCTGATGGTAGACCAGCCTCTGCCCCAAAGAGAAGCAGCATTAGACTCTGAGATGTTTGTATTCTGATTTGGGGCATGAACTTGGGCTTTCTAAATCAGTAGCTCTGAAACCGATGCAGGTAGGAGCAGAGCTCGCTTCGATTTCAGCATGCTTACCTTCTAAAAACCCCTCAAATTCCAAGAGGATCTTTTTTCCCCCTTAAGCAATTGCTGTTTTTTTGAGCTCCAAGGGCTGACAGCTGTTCTAGTTTTGCTTGGGGACTTTTTCACAATGTGGATTAATCAATGTTATGAACTGGGTCCGTGGGGTTTTGGGAATGTAATTGGTTTCAGATGACACTTTGCTAGTCAATCTGTGAAACAGCCGAATGTTGACACAGCTGAGCAATTCCAGCTGTTTCCACTCGCCCCTTCCTCTTTCCCTGGACGCTGCATCCTTTGCCTTTATTTTTGTCTGCCTTGTCTCATTGTGACTTTGCTAAACTAATTTGTTATCTTTTCTGAAATTTCTTTTTTCTATCATCCCCTTTGGGATAGCACAACTCCCCTTTTATTATATCCTTCTCTCGATTTTAGTTTGCTAAACTTTTTTTTCTTGGCTCATTTCTTTAGGAAAGAACAGTTCTACCATCGATTTCTACTTGTTTGTGGCCATTACCTATTCAATTTAAGGGCATGTAGCCACAAATTTAGGATTTACACAAGAACTTGGATCCCTTGAATGTTTGGCTTCATGACTTCTTGATTGACCTTTTAAAAAGATTCATCAGAGGCATCCTGTTTAATAAACAAAACAAGACATTCTCTTCATTCAGTTTATAGCCATGTTTGCTATTGTAGATCCTTTCAGAACTTCAAGAAGAAGAAATTTGGATGTTAGTAATGCTGTTAGAAAGATGTCTGATGAGAAGGAAGGAATCAAAAAGGATATGAGCCCTGAATTATGTGCATTATATTAAGAGTTTTTATATCGTCAGGGGAATAGCTTGTAAATTACTTTCAGTAGTTTTTCATTATCAGGCTAATTTCTTTGAGTTTTTATTTGTGTGTTTGTGACTATTTTTTTCTCAAATAAATATTTTTTCATCTTACCCAATGATGAAATGAGTTTAACACCTTGTATGACCAATTAAATTTGATCATTTTACTGGGTTGTAGTTCTAGAGCTAAATGGGTTAAACTGAAGAACAGTACTTCACAGTTAAGAGACCTGTGAAGGTCGTCTTCACTGAGCGGAGAAACTGTGTGTGTGTGACGAAGGAATCCCAGTAATAATCTTTATTGCCTAACACGTGGCTCAGATTTACTGCACAATCACCTGAAAAGCCACCTACACTGACTGGTGGACTCAGATGCACCCACAATAACATGTTCTGAAATTGAAATCTAAGATCTCAAAGAATATGGAGCAGTTGAACAAGTATAATGAGAATTTGGAAACTAAATGCAATTGACATAATGGTTTTTTACAGATAATTCTTCCACTGCAGTTGTTGATGAGCAGAGGAAACAGTCTTGGAGGTAGAGACTCAGAGAGGAAACAATGGGTACATGTAAAGTGTCCTTTCTCTGAATGGAAACAGATCAGGCATGCAGTCATGAGTTAGGATTGATTTAATTCAACACTTTTCTATAATCATATTTAGGGAAACTTCTGGATGAAACAACAAAATGCTAAGCTGTCATGGGCTACACACACTAATCAGAAACAGAAAAACATCTGTATGAACAAGCATAGGGGAAAAATAACCTAAGTTGTGTTTTGAGGTGAGGAAGCAGAATTATAGGTGATAAAACAATATGTTTTTTACAGATTATTGTACACAGTTCTCCAAAAAATGATTAAAATGTAGCTATGGTGAAAAAAGGCCAACCATGTCCTAGCTGTGATAATGGAAGTTGTTGGAAGTAAAGTCAAAAGTATTTCTTTGACCACTCATATTATAATCTGTAGACAGACCTATTTGCATTAAGAACAACTGGACACAACTATGGAAATTGTTAAAGGGGGTACAAGATTTCCAAATTTTCCAATAGTAGATAGAACATTTCTGTTTGATGTGATAAATTAGACTTCTTGGGGGCCCAGGAACAGGGAACATTAAAAAAACATTTCCTTGTAAACGAATAGCAACAATGTTCTCAGATCCAAAAAGTAACCCACCAAGTCATATCAAATGGAGATATTCTACTTTCAGTTAGTGGGGAAATATGTACTTATGATTTCCCCACTATCTGTGAAGGGATTGAGACTTTTACCCCAGGAGGTCAAACAAAGGTGTTTAGTAGGCTTTATGAAATTGAAAATGGGCAGAATAAGAACCTTTAAGATCAGAAAGAACAGGATGTATAAATGTGCTTCCATGCATCGCAATGACACGGCTTTTTACATATAACGAAGTTGATAGCAGCAACAGTTTTGTAGATAACAAACATGGCAGAACTATAGATTGTATATATACTAAACATAGAGTCAGTGTAGATTTTATATACATCAGACCAAAATGGTAGTGTGATTTGGTTCTTGACCAAGCACAGCGTTATTGATTGGAATTCCTACATTCACATCTTCATCTCATTGTTACTTTGACCAGAAGCTTTTTTTTTTAATGTAATCACTATCACTACCACTATCCTCCCGTTGATCATCTATTTGCTAGAGCGGGCACCAGTAATATCTCCATATGTCCTGTCTCATGCTAGTAGAGCCCAAGGACATCTATTCACTCCAGGAACATAAAGAGCCTCAAACCATTATATTAGGTCATGGGAATGAACTAATATAATTGTTACTGGTATTTGGCATATCAAATAAAACAGGGCAGCTTGCCAGGCTTGCTATGCAGGTGGCATACCCTTTGTAGTCACCTCCAAATATAGCATTTATAGATGAACGAGACGGGCTGTGATAGGCTGTCGCTGGGTGGAGTTCTGATGAGAGGGAAGTCTGAATGTGGAAAATGGCGGCCCGATGGAGTGGGGGGGTCATCTGACTTGTTGTGCAGCTCTGCTGGGGTGGCGGGCAATGTAACCATTGATTGTTTATTTTTATCTTAAGATGCGGGAAATAACAGTAATATTTAGTAATCAGTAAGATGGGACCGTTGCCATCATTCATGAAATTCATTAAAGCATTTCACGAGTGGCTCCTGTCACCTTACTTCTCTTCAGCTTTATTAGCCTTTAAAAATTATAATTCCATTTTTTTTCTGAGTTTTGTAGAGGCACATTTAAATAAAAGTATGCAGATTAAAATTAGAGTGTAAGCCTTAAATTGATGTGTAGATTTTATATCAGTCATAGTTAAGCTGGGGAGCTGACTTCAAGTGGACTGAATCTTTAGCTTTGACCGAAAATCGTGAAAATTCATGCCCATTTTCATTTGTGATTTAGTGATCCGTCATTTGTCATTTGTCATTTAGTGCAGTTGCAAAGATGAAAGGATCTCTATGGTTTAGGTCTTTATCTCTACTTTGGTTTTCCCTCTGTCCTATTAGCTGGATATTTTCATGAGATGTGAATTCAGACTAGGAAGATCTGGGCTCTCCAACCACCTGGCCAGAGGATCAGTCAGGATTGCCAGGAGTATGGACTCATGTTTGCCCTGGCATATTCTCAACCTCTGAGCCCTCTTCCAAACCCTTTCTTGTTGGGGGGTCCCTAATGAAACTCTTGGAATGGCCTCAGCCAAGTCTTGTGAGAGACCCTAGATTGAATAGCCTTGAGCTTGTCAGGTGAGCGCTTGAAGCCATTGGACCCTTTTCCAGGTCTATGCTTGTTGGACTAAGAAATCACATTTTTATCTACTTGATTCTATGGAGACTTGTGATTTCTTGACAGTATTTTAGGTGTTCTTGAGGAAGGAATACGTCTTCTCTTATCAGTGTTGGATGCTTCCTTGAATGTTAGGTCTTTACAGTTTGCTCCTTTCAAGAAAAATCAGCTTTCCCTGGTGAAGCTTGAATATTACAGTGAACATTCCTGTTTTGTTTAGAAGTTATTGGGCTCAGAGAACTCATGACAACACCAACCCCACCACCACCTCCAGCCCTCACCCCCATCCTGCTGTCTGTTTCTGGTTCCAAGGTGCTTGACTGTTGTCTGCCAACACAGAATCATTCCCTTTATTTAAATCCAATGACTGATGGGTAGAATAAAACTGAAAAGGAAGCTTAGTTGGAAAGGAAAAGGATACTATTCAAGTATCCAGCTCTGCTCTTCTTGGTCTTAGGCTCCTTGAGGCTGACATCTTTGACCTCTAACTCCTTTGATTCAAGAGAAACGTCTTCATTGCTTTATTTGTGTTGATGCCTGTGTTATCCTCAGACAGCTAGTGGAGGATAGGGACAACTCCTTTGATTCAAGAGAAACGTCTTTATTGCTTTATTTGTGTTGATGCCTGTGTTATCCTCAGACAGCTAATGGAGGATAGGGACATCCATCATTTACCAGTTAGTAAAACATGGCAAAAGCAGCTGTATTCATGGTTACGAAGGAAGGAAAGATGGTGCCATAAAATTTTGGTAAGAGATGAAGAGATTTGGCTTGGAAAAGTGAAGACTCTTTATGGGTGCAGGAATGGTGGAATGATGTTGGTCATACGATGTTGGTCATTAGGAACGAATCAGGGTCAGTAAGGGGGAGCTTCAAGTGTAAAGTTGATTCTTGTGGCCTAGAACAGTTTGAGTGTGTTCCAATACATCCTGCTTGAGCTTGGTGTGGGAGTTGATCAACATCAATCTTCTCATCCAGGAAAGAACCAAAAGCAGACTCAGGAGTGAGTTTCCACCTTCCAAGAATGCTTCTAGATGAAATTATATTTTGTTGAGCTCCAAATGATAACTCTGCTGTTAATTTGGGAAGCATCCCAGAACTCTAAATACATTGTTTGTTCAATTGCTTTGGACTCAGATTCTCCATGCTTGATGTACTGGGAACACTAAGGGATTCTTTTTCGCCAGCAGGGAGAGACAGGGAAGAGTGAGTAACTAGCTCAGGGCAAGCAATGAGGCAGCAGTAGGTATGAAGGGACAAGGACTGGGGTTAGGAACCTGGGGAATGCTTATGGCTCCCAAGCCAGCTGACATCTTAGAAATGCTAGAATTCCACTTCAATGCCAGGAAGAGGGAAGCTGGATTATGCACACATTTTTTTTCTTGCTACCTGATGACCAGAAGTACAGACCTCCCAGATTAGAAGAAGGTAGTTTCCTCCCAATCATCAGTGATGCATTTCAGAGTGTTTTCACATCATGGAACTTGAGCTTAGAGGTATTTAGGGAAGTTGTTCAAATGCCCATGCCAGACTGCACAATAGAGCAGCTGAATGTGTGTGTGTGCTGGGGAGAGGAGTCTGCAGGTTTAACATGTTCCCTAGGGACTCTAATGTCCTCCATAAAGTTTGCACTAGGATTTTCAGCTATGTGGGAGTATGGGATTTGCAGCCCAGCTATAATGGAAACCAACTGGCTGGTAGAAAGCCAGTAAGGAGGGGTCAGGTGAATAGGAACTTTGTTTGGCAAGTGTGGCTGAAATAAAGAGCTCTTCAAAGATTTGGTCCTAAGAAGGCACAGATCAGGATGACCTGAGAAACCTCAGGTAGGAATTGTGGCTAGAGCAAGTCCTAGTTTTCTTTGATGTTTGAAGCCATGCTTTCCCCTTCCAGTGTTTGCAGGCTTTTAGCTCTGTTGCTCTCTCCAGCAGCTCAGGATTCAGTACACAGTATGGCTAACACATCCCGTCTCTCCATCCTCTAGCTGTGGCTCAATGAACTGTGTAGACCTTTGTCATCCCAGATGCTCCAGAGGTTGACTCTAGAGTGCTGTATGGCTGGAAGGGATTTGATGCCTTCATTCAGCATGTGCTGGACTAAAGCCGTGTTTCAAAAGAAGAGGGTGGCCCAACAAGGCCAAGTCATGTTCCAGGGTTTTCATGGAGAGGTTGCTTGGGACAGGGATGCAGGTGGCATTTTAGAACATGATCCCATTTTCAGGAGCAGGTCAAATATGTCTTTTCTTAATTTCCATGTCTTTCATTTACTCTGTTTCGAATCTGATTGGGAATCACCAGCGCCTTTTCACTCAAAAAACTGTCATCTAGCATTCTTCCTCTTTTAGAGTGAGTAGAGTTTTTGTTTACTGATCATGTATCACAGTACAAGGAGTGTATTAAATACCACCCACCTTAACTGCCCAGTCGTCCTCCTGGGTCAGGTAGATATCCTATGCTGAAGTTGAGTTGATGGAGGATTGTAAAATGTTCGAGAACTGTCTCTAGGACATAGTAAATAGAACAAAGATTTCAGTAGTCCAGCCTTGCTTTTAAGTCTTTGGGGCTGTTGGTTGATCTTTTTGCTGTGAAATAAAAGTTCTTTTTGTAGAGATGCAAAATCTGACACCTTTACTTGGATTCCTCCCTTATGTTTGTATAATGAGAGAATGTATCAAATATTTATGTCATACAGATTGTACCCGATACCACTTGGCACACTGTTGTGTCCCATGTTCAGAGAATAAAATCTCAACTTGGCCTTCAGTTCTCATGGATGCTTGTTTGGCTTCTTTTTGCCTCCTCAGTGCCTGATACCCCTTTATCTCCAAGTTTAAACTAAGGGAATATGAAATCAAGAGACCAAATATATAAGATCAGACTCTCAGGGATGAGACTATATACCCATGTGGACACAGGTCTCCTGTAGGTCTCTGTGCCTTTGGGAGAGGGTAAGTGAGTTTTGTGGTCCCAGATGTGGTGGTCACACGGGCTCTGAGGCAGAAATCAGAAGCAGACCCGTGGTTCAGACATGCCCAGAGCTCACTGAGTCCACTCCTCTGAGAAGCAGGAATCTCAAGAGGTCCACACCAAGCAGGTTTGCCCCTTCTCTGTGCTTCCTGTTCTGTGGTCACCTCAGTCTACTTCACCGCTGGGCATGGGGATGGTCTGTCAATTTCAGACCTGAATTTCATGTGCACCAAGACTTCTCCAGAGAAACCCCAGTCCAGAGGACCTCCTCTTGAAGGCAGGAGGACAGAGTCATATGCCCTTGTCTTCAGTTGGGACACTGAGGTTTGGAGCCCTAGAACTCTGCCCTTTACTGCCAGAGCCACTCCTGGTCCCCAAGAACTGTCAGCCAAACAGGGGGGACAGCTCCCAGGAGGAGGCTCACTAATGCACCTTACCTGACCCTGACCCTAACTAGGCTTCACTAATGCAACATTCGTACTCTAACTATCCTTACTAACAAGCTTCACCCATCCTAGCTAACCCTTACTGATTATGCTACTCTAACTAGCTCTTAGTGTGCTATCCTACCCTAACTAGCCCTCACTAGTGAGCCTTATTCCACCCTAACTAACCCTTACTGATTACCCAACCCCTGCTAACTCTCAGTAGTGCACCTTACCTACTCTAATTCTTACTGATTTTCCTGACCTAATTCACCTTTACTAATGCACCTTATCTGCCCTAACTAACTCTTAGGAATGCACCTTACCCAACCTTACTACTAATGTATCTTACTCCACCTTAACTAACCCTTTCTTATATTCATTACCTGTTCCTAATTAACCCTTA
This sequence comes from Cryptotis parvus, assembly GCA_021461705.1. Lineage (NCBI taxonomy): Eukaryota > Metazoa > Chordata > Mammalia > Eulipotyphla > Soricidae > Cryptotis > Cryptotis parvus. Next base: position 331,693 of record JAJIBD010001224.1, read on the forward strand.
CTAATGTGTCTTATCCTTAGTCTTTGCAGACACCCTGTGTCAGCAACTAGATCTGTACTTTGGTTCCTTTCCAGTCTTTGCAATTAGAAAGAGACTCTGTAAATCAGGTTATTTTTAATATCTTCAGATGGGGGTATCATAAATGAACTTCAGGCCTAGGACAAAGGAATCTGAAAGTCTGAGATCTACACTTTAGAGTGAAGGAAGAGGCTAAAAGCTTAACTGTTCCTGAATACCCCCACCTCTGGTCACTTCTTTCACTTGTCACTTGTCTTCACGTTGTTCATCGATTTTCTCGAGCGGGCACCAGTAATGTCTCCATGCATTGGGGATGATGTCCATTATTGTTACTGTTTTGGGCATATTGAATACACCATGGGTAGCTTGCCAGGCTCTACGTGGCTCTGAGTTCATCCCAGAGGGCTCAGTCTTTTTCTATGTCATACCATCATCCATCCAGGGCCCAAGACGCAGAGCCCTAGATGTAGACAAGCCTGTGTCCTGTCTGCCACCTACCTACACAGCCGGGCACCACAGCCACACCTGTAACACCTAGAGGGGCAGGTGGTCACTCCTAGTAATGCAACATCTTAATAATCTGTCCTTAGAGTCAGGCTACGCCTTTAGTTACTTATTGGTTTGGGGCCACACTCGGTAGTGCTCAGGGATCACTCATGGTAGAGCTCTCTGGGGACTTGATGGGCTGCTGGACATCAAACTCTGGTGGCAAGTGTGCAAAGCAAATGCCTTGCTCCTGTATTATCTCTCACTTCCCTGATCTGGGTATTTTAAATGTCTTTAATGCCAGCTTCTAGTCATTTTACTTCTTTAAATAGAAAGAAACCAGTAGTATGACCCCAGCTCCTTCTCTGAGTGATTTTGGGTGAGAAAGCAGGAACCTGAGTTATGGAACCCTGGTGTCTCTGATGGGCGGAATGGCTCAGAGTGGTGTGGTCAGCTGCGGGGAGGGTGACTCATCTTTCTCAGAGACTCTTCTGCCTCTCCCTTTTGTATGTGGCATTAAGTCCTTTGCCAGTGACCTGACTTATGGTATGTTGTATGGGCAACCAACTAGGCAACAGGGCTGATGCCAGCTGGAGGGACTAGGGTGAGGGGTCCCAAGCATATGATACAGAAGCAGGGAATATGCCCTTGGGTAATTGCTCTAGCTGCATGGGCCAGGTAGGAGAGTGGGGACATTGAGGCTCATGAGATCCCAAGAGTGATCACAGAGTCTTCCTGCACCATGTGGACACAGGGTCCCTCTGGGCTTAGGATGCCATCTTGATCACTTGATCACTTGAATCCCGTTATTCATCGATTTGCTCGAGCGGGCGCCAGTAACATTTCCATTGGACCCTACCACGTGCCAATGTAGCCCAATGGCATCTGGTTGATTCAGGAATATGAAGAGCCTCAAATCGTTCCTTCAGGGTCTTGACAAGGAAGTCTGACCATCTTGTAGGTGGGCGGCCACGTGATCTTTTGACATCCCGTGGGATCCAGTAGGACGCCATCTACATCCCCTTTTGCTTCCAGGGAAGGAACAGCTGGGAAGCCCTCTCAGAAAGGAGAAGCTGCTTTCAAATGTGAAGCCATGATATTTTCATCCATCTATTTTATTCGGTGATGGTGGGGGTATGAATCATACCCTGTGATGCTCAGGGTCTGCTCACACTCTGTGACACGGCTTCTTGCCAGAGGGGCTGGGGACTGTGAAATGCTACGGATGGGACCCAGCATTCTACGTGCAGAGTCTCTGCTGTAGCCCACTGACTCTGCATTGCCGCGCTGGGGGGCTTGGCAGTCAAAACTATGTCCTTTGTCTTTTAACCCCCACTCCTGTGTTTCATGGTAGCATTTAAAGAACGAAGCATAAAAGTTCTTGAATCTGACTACGAAGGGTTGAAATGCCCCCATGTCATGCAGAGGGTTCCCAAGCTTGAGTGTCTGCCTCCTTCGCCTCCCCTGGAATAGCTGATGGTCAGAGCAGTCCTCTTGGATGGGCTTTGCTTCCCCAGTGTCACATCAGTGCTGGTGCTGGAAGTCGCCTGAACTGTGAGGGATTCCCTGATTTCAGGCCCTCTCTAGGGTAGATCTTAAAAAAGCACTGGCTCTGGGGGCACGTTCTAGCAGTGCTACAGTAGAGGGTTGCACAGTAGAGGTCTTGCCAACACTGAACCTGCAGTAAACAGCCAGGAGGTTTCCCACAGCCCTTGCACTGTGTCTTCCTGCTGAAGAGAAGCGTTGGCAACTGTCTGCAGCAGGAGCACGGACTGACAGACAGGCGGTGCTGCTCCCCTCCCCTGCCTCCTGCCCTGACTACTCTTGGACTGATTTTGGTAACTATTTTGGCAGTCTTTGCCTTTGTTTTAGGATAGAATTGCCCATATTTTTTAAAAAATGGTTTTTATGTTTCTATTTGTTTTGATTTCTAGGATCGTGTTTAGATGACAAAAAATACCAGATTGAAAGACGGTCCATCTGGTATCTTTGGCGTTCAGAAAAGCCAGTTTGAATCACATCCTAGTTGATCCAATGGCTGGGAAATACATATTTACTCGAAATATGGTTGATTGGATGTCTGTGAATAATCCGAGTTTTGTCTTCATGGATGGGTCACATTCTGCTTCGCACTGTGTGATGGGCAGTGTGGAGGGGAAGATGGGCTTCAGCCACTTCTTATTTTCTTATTTTCTCACTCTAGAGTTTTATTCCTCCTGTAGGATGCGGAGCTGCCCCCAAACCTCATCACCCCATCAGTGTTCTCTTTCTGCCATAGGTATGAGATGTTTGCTGAATCAGAGCACTTTTTGTGTCATTGCTAAGACTGTCCTAAGCTGATCTATAACAGTGAGACTGTTGCTAACGGGTTGTTTTTCTTGTTTTGTTGTTTTTTTAAGCATCTTTGTTTCACTCTTAACATTTTTCCTAAGATAATAGTACAAGTAGAATGTGGAATTATTTATGCATTTCATTTGGATTGATTTATGCATTTCAGTTAAATATTCACTGATTAATTGAATATTTAAGACTTGTTGATTGCTTCTTAATAGTTTGGTTTTCCTGAGACATTGTATTTAAGTGTACTTTGCAGTAACACTGCAGGTACCTGGGACAGACTGGAGTTACAACCTCACAGTATCTGTCAAGAGACATTTACTCTACTGCCTAAAGAAGGAACAGAAGCACTGTGATGTTAATTATTTAAAGGCACTTTTTCTGGAAACATTTCCCGAACTTGAATGATTCTGTTTGTACCTACAGTATTGCTAGTGCTCTTCTCCACTTTCATAGTTCTAAAGATGTAGAAAGTACATTTTGAGAAAAGTTCAGAATGATCAAACTTTTCCACTTGGAGACTTTTAAAAAATACTCTATTAAATAAAGAGCTAGAATCTTGAGCGATCTTACGAATCTTGTTTCAAAATGTGGCCCTACCTACTGGAGGGATAGACTGTAACAGACTAGGTGCACACATTACATGTGGGAGGTCCACATTGGATCCCTGCTATGGGAGGAACCAGCTTTGAGCTAGGTGTCACCCATGAACATCACTAGGTGTGACTCCCGAACAAAACTAAATAGCGAGTGAATCAATAGTAGCCTGTCCATGGACCCACAGACGCTCTGAGCCTCTAAGACCATAAGCAGCTGAAACTTCTCCATCAACACGGCCATTAGGAGGTAGAAGGAGGAATCAGGCAAGTATATCTTCCTTGGTAGATGAAGAGAATTTCCGCTGGATTGCTAAGGTGTTTGATGACATTAGCTACAAAACAAAAGCCTTCAGCTCTTCTGCCCCTGACCTCTCAGAGGTGAGGCTCACTTTCTGGGCTGCTAAAATGAAAGCACAATGAAAGCCATGCTAGCCAGCTTCAGTAGAGGACGGGTGCGTTCATACTTCAAGCTGAGGGAAGGTCTGAATTGATCCCTAGCATTATGTGGCTGTCTCCCTGCTTCCCTCTCAATATATCTGGGAGTTGACCTCATTCTCATGACCTAATATAATGGTTTGAGGCTCTTTATGTTCCTGGAGCAAGCAGATGCCCTTGGGCTCTACTAACATGAGACAGGACATATGGAGATGTTACTGGTGCCCGCACAAGCAAATCGATGATGAACGGGGAGAGAGTGACAGTGATACAGAACTTTGAGCACTGAGCTGGGAGTAGTCTTGGGCATCCCTCAATGGGTGTGACCCAATGGCTCTGTCAAGAAACATTCCAGAAAGGAAGAGTGGGGAAAGGAAGATCATGTTTAGGGTGTAGGTCACAGTGTCATCCTTTGCTTCAGATGCAAGGAGGTGAGGTGGAAGCTGAGTAGTCATTTCAGAGCATGGCTGGAGAATGCTGCCTCCTTCATAAACTTCATGGTTAGGTGACATAGGCCATCCTACTTGGACCATGAGTTTCAAGTCTCTCAAAAATAGAGTAATTAGTATGGTTCATAATAGGAAAAGGATAAATAGTCATTGCAGAGACCCATTTATGTGATTTTGTTAGAGGGGCCACAGCCACAATCCCAGGTGAGCTTTGTCACTGGGGTGGCCTGAGGTGCTGGGAATGGAACACGGAGCCTTGCATGTGCCAGCCATGGCCTCTGCCCTTGAACTAAGTTCCTGGCCCATGAAGAACCTTTCTTGTGGCCCAAGCTTCCTTGGATCTTACCAAGTCAGGTATTCCTTATGCCTGAATTGATGAGAACCGAAGGGCTGCAGGTTAGATTCTGGTACTATATTTGAACCCTCAGCTCCCTCGTCTCCATTTCCTCCTGTTTCCATCTCTGAGGGAAGACAACCAGATATGAGACATTGTAGAAATAGAAAATGTCTGCGCCAAGAAATGATGATGACGGTTTTCACATCTTTGGGAAAGCAGATGTTTGGAAAGCATAACTCCCTCTAGGGGCTTAGCTCCCTGCCTTCTCCTCCACCTCACCTGTCATCAGGAGAAACTATGTACGTGTTGAAGCCCCTGCCCCGATGGAGATGCCAACCAAATCCTCCCTTAAAACTCTTCCTCAGCCTCATTGTTACCTTTACCCCCCACCCAACCCTGAGTGGATTTCCTTGAAAACAACTTTAGATTTCCCAGTGAACCTTTTACACAACAGTTTGGGATAACAATGCAATGTGGTCTCTTTTTTTCTTTTTGGGTCACACCCAGCAATCCTCAGGGGTTACTCCTGGCTCTTTGCTCAGGAATTCCTCCTTGCAGTGCTAAGGGGACCATATGGGATGCCAGGGATGGAACCCGGGTTGGCCGGCAAAGCAAACGCTCTACCTGCTGAACTATCGCTCCAGCTCCAATGTGGTCTCTTTTCCTTGGAAGGGAGGAATTTTGAAAAACACAAAGAAAATCATCGAAGGCTTTTTTGTGCCCCTTTGCCTTGAACACTACAGGAGTTCACAGGAACTTTCCCCCACAAATGCGGCAGCCTGAGGTACTCATGGTAAAGGCACCCATGAGAGAGGTCAAAGCTTGCTTTGCTACTGGGTAGATTCAGAGCAGCGCCTTCAAGGAGCGCATTTGTCTAAACACTTGCCCAATTCCGGCTCCTCTTGTGTTGGGGCTGTAAAAATAACCATCAGCTGTGTTGCCTCCAAAAATGGCGAGGCAAGGTTTTTGTTTCAAGAGGCATTCTCAAAGCTGCCTGAGCTTGATCTCAGGAGACTTGGTCTCTCTCGGCAAGCACTGGCCTGGACATCAGCTGTAGAAGAGGCAATGCAAGGGACTCAGGAGGCTCGGCTGCTCCAGCATCTGTCTGCATTGTCTCAGAGCTTCAGAGTGGCCATACTGAAGCTTGGTCCACCAAGGCAAGTCCCCACACTGAGCCTTCTCTGCTGTAGAGTGTTCCCCAGCACATTGTCTGGTGGTGTCTACATGAGCAAGGGTGAAGACAACCTGTGTGCTCTGTGTCAATGTTTGACAGGAGACCACCACTGAGTTTTGGGGAAAGAACGAACAAAGGCCAGAAAGATATGTCCAAAAAAGAATGTTTTCACTGCCTGCATGCCAACAGTAACAGCACCTTGTGATGAACCTCCTAAAATACAGAGCATGGAGGTTATTGGCATTGGTCAAAAAACCAGGTCTAGTCCGGTTCTTTGCTCCCAACAGTGTGCTGTCATTGCTTGTACTGGGGACAAAGGCAGGAGTGACATGCCATGCTAAATCCTAATCATGGGAATGAATGAATGCGAACAGCATCTATTTATCTCTTTTAAAGTGAGTTCCTGACAGTCGTTAGGTGCTAGGGACTACCAGGGTAGGTGTAGCAGGAGAGGAGAAGTGACCATATGATGCCAGAGATTGAACTTGTATATGCCAGGCCGGTGCTCTGTCACCCCTTTGAATCATCTCTGTCCATGACTGACTTTTCCTTAGGATCCTTTTAGATGCCATTCTCCCATCTGTCCCAAAAGTCCTGGTAAGTTCATTTGAAAAGATGTCCCTGTGCACCACTGTCCCAGAGGCATGCCTTAGTGAGTAGGTACAGGCTGGCCACTTTGGGACAGAGCATAACATAGATGCCCACCATCTACTCCTGCAGACTCCACGTTCATTCCTTCTGAGCCCCCCTCACAACCCTGTGCACTCGTCTGCTGAATGTCTGGAAAAGTACGGGGTCCTGGGGCAAGCATGATGGGAGAACCAGCTCTGCAGCTTCTTGAAACATCACCTTGAATGCCTGGTTCGGGCTCCACAGCGTGGCTGATGATGTGTAGAAATGGGATGCCAAGCCCAGGAAGCGAGTCCATTTCCAGAAGCTCTGCTCTAATAAAGGACCTCCACTCTGTTTCTCTCTTAGACCAATCTTTTCTTCCCTTAGGGAAAACACTCAGCCGCCACTTATTTTAACAGTGCTTTTGATATGTGAACCACCATGTGAAAGGAGCATGGGGAGGTCCCCAAGGAGTTGGCTATATTTTGAAGAAAGAAAAGCATTAGGCATGAGACATTGCCATTCAGACTTCGAGGATTTTTTTTTCTGTTCAGCAGACTTCAGCAAGGAAGTCCGAGCTGGAGGAAATGACATGTCGGCCAGTATGACCAACATTATTCCTCAGTTTTTATGTATCTTAAAAGACTGTGCCCTCCTTCTGTCTTTGGAGGAGGGAGAGCCCATCTTCTCCAAACCCTGGCTGTGCTTTGGCTGTGTGTGCTGCACTCGCATGGCCACTGCTATCTGTTGGCACCTCTTTTTCCTGCCATGCTGGACCTGTGGCCTGAGCCCTCATCACCCTGCTAGTTCTTGGCTGCCGCTGGCTGCAGACAATAGCATTTCTGTTTAGAAAAGTGCAGCAGGTGTTGTGTGCAGATGGCTCCCAGGATGACCAAACAAGAAAATAAGTTGTTGCATCCACAGTAAGAAGTAGGAGAAGATGCATTGCCTGTCTCGACTTGAGGTCTCAGTGGGCATGCCTGTGTCCTCAGTATTGTCAGTAGTCATTAGTGCTGCAGGTGTGGGCTGGTGGGAAGGACCTCCTGGGGCATGCCCCAGTCTCCACAAGCTATCATGTAAAGTCCGGAAGTGAGATTCCTTTGCACTTGGAAGGTCTAGTTAGAAATAGCCCATGCGAGTCTGGCACCCAACCTTTCCCCTGCACTCCCACACACACGCACATGCACCCTTGTGCATACATATACATACACACATACACACCTGACACATGTGCGTTCATGCGCGTGCACACACACACATCCCAGTCCTCTCTCTCTCCTCAGGATGAGAACAGTACATGTAGGTATCACTAGGTGGCATAACTGCCCTGGTGGATCATTATCCTGGAGGCAAGCTCACCGCGACCGGGGCATGCTTGGTTGAGTCCCCTGATTGGATTCCTCTCCCGAGGCACCAATTTGAGTTCTAGTTAAATCAGAGTCTTCACGAGTAAGAACCACTCTGGGTGGACCTGGAGAAGAGAGAGCATCTGGACACCAGGGCTTGTGTCCAGACGCATGCTAGACCCAGCTCCTTTTACTCAGGATGCTGCCCACACAAAGCTGTGGGGCAGAACAGCTCTGGTGGACAGCATTATGTACTCTGACTTTTATCCCTTAAAGTGTGTTTGTGCATATACCCAACTTTGAAAGAATCTGGGTGATCTGAGTAAAAATATATACTTAAGAGGTGGCTGCACATTTTGCTGAGTGCTGTGAAGTTCAAATGCTCCAATTCAACTGCCTTTTTCATTCAATGACTCACACACTTCCCTGAATCCCACTTGTTTTCTTTCCTGTGACAGGGGGTCTAACAACTGTGCCCATACATCAGATATGGCTCATGAACACAGGGCGTCTTTTTTCTTTCCCGCCTTCGTCTATGACTGTTGTCATGCAACAGCAGAAGTGAGGAGCTAGACCGCCATCCCATGGCTATTGAAGCCAGGGTGGTGACCTTCTGGCCCTCTAGAGAGAATTTGCTGACCCCTCACTTCTAAGAGACAGCTTGGGAAACCAACTTCATTTGCTTATGCTGTTGGTAGCAAACTTCCAGGTGCTTCTCAGGATCACTATAACTCAGTAACCTAAGACAGTATCTTGTGAGCTATCAAGGCATTGGGACAATGGTGTGGAAGACCCTGTGCTCTTACAGATGGTCTCTGTCTGCAGGGAGTGCAGACAGAACCTGCACTGGTTTAGAACCTGCACTGGTTCAGAACCACATTTGTGAAAAGTAATACTGCAGGTCCTGAGCGGGTGAATGCCAATGGTTTTTGGATGTGGGTCTGCAGAGCAGCATCCATCAGCAGGAGTGAGAAGGTTTCAACACCAGCTCAGACCACAAGAGAGGACACTGTGGCCAGAAGCAAGAACACAGGAGCATGGTGGAGGGAAGATGACGTGTCCTCGTTCTCCCAGGGACTTACATTCCTGACCATGTGGCATATAGAGACCACTGGAGTTGGACTGGAAAAAGACTATTATCCATAGACCGGAGGATGGTCACCCCAGTTCTCAACTCCCAGAAGCCATGCGGGTTCCTGCTGCTCTCTAGGTGATTGTCATGCCAGCTGCCCGTGCCAGTTCCCCACATAACCAGGCACCTGGAATCACATCTCACCACATCAGGAGAATTCCACAGTTTCCCTAAACATGGGTTTGCTGGTTTCTACAGATAGGGTGCTGGGAAAGGCAGGTTGTAGCTTAGAGGAGTCCCTCAGAGGGATTGATTTGTCCACAATAGAGAAGCGATAAAACCAAAACTTGGAAGAGCTGGCGGGAGCCACAGAGGCGGTTCTGTGCCCTGGGGTGTCATGTCGGTTGTGGGGGTCTTGCATCCCTTGCATTCCTGATCCTGTGGACGTGGAGGAGACGACAAGGAGAAGCCCAGGGCTTGTTGCACTTTGGTCCCTATTTCTGGCAGCCTGAGAGAGTGCAGGGCTGAGGATGAGGCCTGGAAGCGACTGGACCTGGGTTTGAGCCCCTGCACTTCACAGTCCCCTGAGCAGTGTGGGGTGTGGCCTCAGATGCCCCTGACCTTGCCAAGTACATTCCTGTAGACTCCAGGGCCCAAACACCCCACGTCAGCAGGCCACTACATTGACCCATTCTGGCACAGAACTCTGGGAGTGGCCCCTGGGTACTTGAGCCCTGAGTAGCATTGGGGAAGCCCCAACCCCCAGAGTGACATAAGAGAAAACGACCTCTCAGCCAGTCGGCCACTTACCCAGCTAAGGATCCAGTAGGGGCAGGCCCAGGCCTGTGGTCAATGTCGCAATTTCACTGAGTTTGGAAACTGTCTCAGCAGCACAGGGAGAATCAGAAGCTGCAGCTTGGTGTGGTGCTGGCTGGGACTTAGGTGTGATAGGTCATCACCAGGAGATGGGGGCTGAGGGCCAAGGGCAAAGGTCCTCTAGGGAAAGCCCAGCTCTCCTTTGAAGGGAGGAGTGGATGGGTGCACATGAAGCAGAGCTGAGCAGTGAACTGCATCATTGAGCTCACCCCACGCAGTGGAGAGAGGAGGCCAGAAGGTTGCACCGGGTGCGCGGAGCCGTCTAGGTCACTGTTGGGATCATAGGGTCATGCTTTCTTGCGAGGCTGCCTCTCCTTCCAGGGCCTGTTCTTCTCTTACCACAGCCAAGGCTGTGTCCTCCCCATAAACCTATGACTCACTCCTGCCTCATGGGGACGCTGCAAGTTATTTGCTGGTTTCCTGGGAACAGTAGTCCCACTTGAGGCCCTGTGTCCCAGAAAATGGGTGTGCAGGAAATGCTGACTGAAGACTGCATCTCTCCTGCTTGTGGCTGAGCTCACCAAGGCTGAAATACAGCTAGAGAACCACATCTCTGTGGCGTTTACCTCTGAGTCTACTCAAAAGAGTGAACTCCAAGGGACTGTGAAGGAGGGGTGTTGAGTTGTGCAAGAAAAAAAGGGAGACTAAAGGGGCACTGGGGCGTGGAGCCATGGAAACAGTAATGGAAGAGACACAGACACAGAGAGAGACTGAGACAGGCAGAGACAGAAGCAGAATGAGACACACAGAGAGAGAGAGAGAGAGAGTGAAAAAGACAGATTGAGACAGGGAGATAGAGAAACAGATACTGAGTCAGAGAGAGTTGGGACAGAGACATACAGAATACAGAGCTTGGGAGACAATGACAGAGATGCAGACAGACTGAGACAGGGAGACAAAGAGGCTGAGACAGAGACAGACAGAGAGCTCAAGACAGACAGAGATAAGGCAGAGAGAGAGAGGCATCTGGTTTCGTCGCATTTTTCTTTGAACACCTCCGACCTTCTCATTTATTACTTCAGATCTAGTCTAATGGGTGGGGAAGGCCTCTGCTTGATCTTCTCAGTGGGGTCAGAACTGGTCCTTCTAGATGAGAAGGAAGAGAAGGGTTATCCCTGGTGTGGACACTGGCCATTGGCCCAGCTGATAAAGGAAGCAGTGACTTGCCTGCTGGCGAGAGCTGATGTACTGAGCGTGGCTTACAGGAGTACATCTGGCTGCCATGTGGCTGTCACCTAGATGAGCCTGGGAGGAAAATGCCCCCTAGAGAAGGTCTGGGGCCCTGCAGACACAGAGTCGCGTGGCCTGGGCATGTGTGACCCATTAGCCAGCATTACCCCTGGGGAATTCTCTGGGTATCCCTGTGGGGAGCAATGTAGTGTGTGAGGTTCCAGCGCTCAGTGCTGCCCCTAATTCAATGCCATGTGGGTTTCAGGTAAGCTGGCAGTTGTCCCCTATCCTCATGTCCACACTCTCTCCTGGTCATGATACTGACCTCTTGGGCTCACACTGACCCAGGAGGATCCCAGCTGCTGTAGGCAGTGCCCAGCCTGCAGACCCCTTGGGAAAAGGCTGTCAGCACTGAGGGAAGCCGCATGCCTCATCCCACCTCCTCCACTCCTGGGACTTAGAGGGCGGGGCCATAATACAGATGTTCTGTGTGGGGCCATCAGCCTCTGCACAATGTACTGAGCAAGATGGAGCCTGCAGAAGGAGCAGAAGGAGCAGAGATAGTATTTTGTGCATTTCTTCTGGGCCACACTCACGTTGCCCAGGGCTGACTCCTGTCTCTGAGTTATGGAATCACTCCCAGCAGACCTCAGGGACTGTATGAGATGCTGGGATTGAAGCCGGGTCAGCTTCCAAGGCAAACATCTTCCTCATTTACTCTTTCTCTCTCTCCTTGGTCTCTCTCTCTCTCTCTCTCTCTCACTTTTCTCTATCTCTCTCTCTCCTGTTTTTGGACCCCTCTCTGTTTACACGTAGATTTTTGTTCCTTAGTGCTGCTTGAAGGGAAATTTATCCAGGACATGCCTTCACGTCCCTCTGTAGCAACCACACACGCAGCCTGTTTTCTCCTCTCACCCTTCCCTGTGTTTCCTCTCCCATCTGCCCGCCCCTCTCTCCCTCCTTTTCTGAGGCTGGTTGGGAGGGAAGAGCCAGGGACAAGAGCCGTGATGCATCCCCCTTCCTTTTTCTTTTAAACATTTGCTTCTGATTTAAGATGCAAACCAACTTTCCGAGTGTAGGTTTTCACAGCTAGCGCAAGCAGACATTCCACTGGCGCTGAGGATCTTGGTGGAGTGAAATGAGGAGTTAGAGGGGGGGGGCCATAATACAGGGGTGAGATGCGCTCTCCGCACACAGCCAGGCCGTTTTCCGTCCCCAGTACCACGTAGGGTCCTGGAGCCCCACGAAGAGTAATGTTTGAGTGCAAGGCCAAGAGTAAGCCATGATGGCTATTGGAGGTGGCCAAAACAAGCAAAAGAAGTGGAGTTGGAGGTCAGGCACCCCTCGCTTGGAGTTTAGATGTGCTGGTCTGTGCCCCTGTGTGTCAGGCTCAGCCTGCCTTCACATCCCTGTCAGTCCTACATCTGTGCCCTTCTCTGGCCTTCTCCTTCCGCTCGCTCTCTGGTGCTGGATAACCCAGTGCCTGAGGTCCTCAGAGAAATTAGCCTGAGTCCCCTGAGTACCTCCGCTTCCTCCTCACTGCTCTGTCTTCTTGGTCCCATGAAGCCTTTGAGAGGCGCTGATCAGGGCATCCTGTTTCTGATCCCACTTCAGTGGGTCTAGTTATCTGGTGATCCAGAATTCCAAATTTCTCACTAACCCCCTGGAATCCTAGAAGTGATGACCCCACTTTTCTCCAGGACCATGTTTCTCAGGACCCAGTTCTCTAATCACATGCAAGGTGGTCTGGTCTGGGACTAAAGGTGATTGGTTGCAGAGAGAACTGCAGTTTGCTGGGGCCAGAGCGATATTCCAGCAGGTAGGGCATTTGCCTTTCACGTGACAGGCCTGTGCTGGCCCAGGTTTGATCCCCAGCATCCCATATGGTCCCCCGAGCACTGCCAGGAGTAATTCCTGAGTGCAGAGCCAGGGGAAACCCCTGAGCATTGCCGGGTGTGACCCAAACTGCAGTTTGCTGAGCTGGAGAGTCAGGGGGGCATTGCTCATTCCCAGGCCTTCTGGGGGCGGAGCTTCCTGGATATAAATTGTGTGTTCAGTTCACAATGATTTCCTGTGTGTCTTTAGAGTGCCATATAGTGTTCTCAGGCTTAAGGTAGAGCTTCTCAAACCGGAGTGTTGTGTGAGTGTGTGTATGTGTGTTGTTGTTTTCCAGCCAGAGAGGAGACCGTCTCTCATGGGTCCAGCAGATTTTGGATGGATGCTGAGCCTGCTGGCCCTAGAGCATCTCAGCTGAGAGGAGACAGACCAGATCTGTCCCATGGAAGTAGAGCTAAGCCACAGGTTGAGTGTCTGTGAAACTTTAGTTGGTGGTGCTGGTGTTACTAATACAGCATCCCCAGCACTGCTGGGGTCACTGTGAACCACTTCCGTTAAGACTTAGCTAGGCCTTATAGGCATTGTGGGACGGTGATAAGGTGCTCTTCAGACTCGGTGTGGTTTTCAGGGGTGATTCCTCCACTTCTCTAAGCTGTCTCCCTGGCTCCGGCTACGTGCATTTGTGGAGGGACCTTCCAAGAAGTACTCAGGAGCCAGAGTGTCTCTCCAGTGATTCTCAGCTAAGCAGATGGAAACCATTCAATGTTCAGGTCCTAGGATGCTTTCTGAAGGCTTCTGAGGTACCTGGGACCAGTAGGGCCACACGGCATTACTGGGGTCATGTGGTACCAGGAATCAGGCAGGGGAAGTGTGCTTGGAGAGCCTGTGACCCTGAGCCCTCTGTTATCTTCTTGACTTCCTGGCTGGCCATCTTTATTCAAGTAAAACAAGGTGGAATTCACTTTGAACAAAGTGTTAATTAATGTATATCTCAAATGCCATTTCAGTAGGGCATCAATGCACTAACTGCAGTCATCACCTTGTCTTAAAAGAGAGTGTGTGTTTGCTTGGGAGCAGGCTTCCCTGCAGACTGGTCATGTTGCAGGTGTGTCACTGCAGGCCAGTGTTAGATGTGAAGGGCCAGAGGAGTCCTGGCTGGGTTGGGTGGCACTGAGACTTGAGAAGAGCTGTCAGTGTCCCCAGGGGCCTAGGTGCAGTGGCCAGGCTGGTAACCTCACACCAGCTTCCTTCCCTCCTTGTGCAAATGCGAACCCCAGGAAGCTCACTCATGCCTCTGGCAGTGGATTCCTCCTGCAGCCCTGATAAATGCCTGCTTGGTTCATGCATAATTGCCTTAAAAGTTTAGGAAAGGAAGACTGGGGAGCCTGGAGCAGGTGGTGAGAGGAGTCCAGGAGAAAGAGTTGGGAGTAGCCTGAGAAAAGGTAGAAGGAGGAGCCTGGGAGCAGGTGAGGGAGGAGCCTGAGAACAGATTGTGGGAGGAGTGAATCACTGGAGAGTGCCAAACAGTGTTCTCAGGCTTAGGGTAGAGCTTCTCTAACTGAAGTGATTCCTCCAGTTCTCTAAGCTGTCTTCCTGGCTCTGGCCACGTGCACTTTTCAGGCTCTTTTCAGGTTTGATTGCAGATCAGACCTCGAAGCACAGCATTTGCTATGGGAACACAGTCCCACCTGCATGACTGCACTTACTTCTGACACTTGAACCGACTTGGAAACCCAGGAAAGGAGAGCAGAGAGCTCAGGTCACCCCCCCCATCCTGTCAGCCACTACCAGGAAAGGACCCAGATTAGAGGCTTGGGACATGTGAGAGGAGAATCTTTCTGCCTCTTTAACCTTTTCTTCTTCCCTCCCTCCTTTCCTTTCCCTTCCCTTCTGCCTTGCCTTGCCTTTCTGCACCCAGATATGCTCAGGACTTCCTTCTCACTCAGCACTCAGGAAAGCCTGGCAGGACTTGGTGGACCGTATGGGATATTGGGATCAGTCCTGGGTTCGCAGCATGCAAGGCAAGCAACCTACTGTCTCTGTAGCCTAAGTCTTTACTCCCCTTGTCTCCATCCCCTGAACTCCATATTTTATAGTATTTTGAAGGTGTTGCTTGTTGACATTGCCTTGACACATGGTACCTGTGGCCACCCTGGGACATAACTGTGGCTGACATACAAGTGGGACATGGTGCATTTCTGTGGGCAATGGAATATGTCAGGGTCAGGCCTGAGGTCCAAGTATTAAATGCTCAGTTATAGTAAAATAAAACCTGAAATAGATTTTGTGGGCTGGCATACTGATAATAACTTGTGGTTAGCACTGCTTGGTTTATGTGGCTTTTCACCTCCTCTCAATTCGTTTTGAAGAAGTTCTTAATGGGTCTTTATTTTCTGGAGGAGCACAGGGTGCAGCTGGAGGCCTCACCTGAGGACGGAGGATGATCCCTCCAGTCCCAGTTGTCTCTGATATTTATCTAATTTATTTTGTGCTTTTCAATGTCCAAGCCATATCAGTCAGCATGTGGACTCTGGGGCCAAATTCCCTAGGTTGGACTTTTGTGCATTTTCCCCTTAGTATAACTTTCCCCATCTCTAAAATGAGGGATTCTCAGATCTGTGTACCGACCACACAGATCTGAGAAAATGAAGCTAGGTTCTTGACATAAACCATTTCTTAAGTTCTTGAGGGCATTTCCATCTTCATTGTTGACCTCTCTCCTGGCCTTTGCTTACTGAGTTGAGAGCAATGTGTAGGAGAGAGATCTTGAGGGCCTTTTTGTGCTGGCTCCTGGATTCCTCTTTTAGCTTTGTACCCCTATACTCTGATTCTTCCTCACATTGTTGTAGAAGGGAAGGTTTGGCTCTCTTTGCTAACATTTCTGTTTCCATCAGAAATAAATAACCAGAGGAGACATTAGACTACAAGCAGACTTCCTCTAGGTACCTGAAACAGGGCAATATAGTGAAGGGCGTGGCTGAGTGTCCCTCCGAAGCTGGCTCAGGGTCGGGTGGAATTCAGCACAGGACTGAGGGCTTTTGTGGACAAGCTGCAGTCTCTGTTCCGGCCGCTTTCCTGTTGTGTTTTCACAGCTCCTGCTCAGCCAGCTAAGTGCACATTCATCTCTGGTGGCTGCTCAGTTATGTGAGAGAGCACATTAACGGAAATGTCGTAGGTCAAGAAAGGCCTAAGGAGGGGCTTGTGGTGTCAGGAGACAGTTCATTTCACATCAGTTCAGAAGGTCTTAACAGTTTGTCTGAAAAAGACTTTTGTCTAAGCAGAGATGTCTGGGCACACTATGATCTCTAGGGGCCCGTTAGCTGTAGTTCTGGGGTACTTATCAGTGGCGACCCTTTCCCACTCTACATTACACTCTGTGTTGACTTAGTTGCAATGCCATAGTGTATCTGTATATATAATGAAGATACATAATTTCTACTGTTGGAAACTTCTGATTGGCCACAGTAGATAAGCTTATTTCTCTTCCTCTAGGTTTATAAATAGAAATTGCATCTTGGGAGAGAATTGGAGTTTGGAAGAAATCCACTCAGACCCTATTAAAGAAGATGATCTATGATGTACTGAGAGAGTTGGGTTTAAGACTAACCAACTGGGTCCTAGCCTCAGCTCTGACACTCACCATTCAACCCAACTCACTCCTTGAGCCAGTTATTCAACAGCTCTGGAGTTGTTCTTTGCGCCTTCAAAACCTTCCTTGTATGGTTGAGGATGAGGTGAATAAAATGAATGGAAGGATGTGACATTGATCAAGGCCTAGTTAAATATTTGCTATTTGCTTAGGCTCTTCTTGACTATTCTTTGGCCCTTTCAGCATTGGGGAGGTCTTTTCAGGCTCACAGTTGTCTATGAAAAGAACACAGGTTCCACTTCCTGGAAAGGCCGTGAGCTTCAGTGGCAGCATCTCCATGAGGCATTTCCAGGCTCAGGTATGTTCCTATTTTCTGCCTTCCTCTCTTCCTCTCTTCCCTGAACAGGTGGGGACAATCTCTGATGACTCCTGACACCATCAATCCTTGTGTGCCTCTTGCATGCACGCTTAAAATTGTTCTCTGTTATCTGTCCAAAGGAGGCCTTTGGAGGCCCTGGGAGCTCAGTAAACTCCCCTGGGGTCCCCCGCATGTGAGTGAAGCACAGAGACATGATCTGTCATAGTCAGAGACAGCAACACGGGTTTTGAAAGTTGTCTTTGTTTTTATAGTTCTCATTTTAAAATGCTTTGGTGAGACTTTTCCCTTTATCTTTTCCCTACTTTTTGATTTCCCCTTTCCTCCTTTAATATTTCCCTCTCTCCTCCTTCAACATCTGTGAGTTTGGGGACTAGAGAGATAGCACAGCAGGGAAGGCACTGGCTTTGTGTGCACCCGATCCAGGTTTAATTCCCAGGCACCGTGATATGGTCTCCTGAGCTGATCAAGGGTGATCCCTGAGTGCAGAGCCAGGACTAACCTTTGAGCGCTGTGGGCTGTGGACCCTAAACAGAACAAATCAAAAACATATAAAACAAAACAAAAGCAGCAAATGGACCAATATCTATGCGTTATTTTGGACCCAAAGAACATTTCTTCTTGAATCATAATGCACATGAACTGTATTGAAGAGTGTGATGGAAACTCTGTACTATAGCTAGAATGACCACAGAGAGATTATTTCAAATTCTGTATTTGCTTTTGTTTTTAGTGAGGTTAAACAAAAGTGTAAGCAAGAATTTTAATAATAGCACGTTTTTGAGAAATGAATAGTCATTGGTTAGTACTGTAAACCTTGGCTTGCCTGAACCAGCCTTATCCAGATCAGTGAGATTTTACTTGCTGTCTTTTTTGTCATCTTTTTATTGATCTATTTATTCTGCAAATATCTATTGAGTACTTGCCATGTGTGTTAACTGTGCTAGGTCTAGGAGGTAAAAATCAAAATGGAATCTGTGTTTAGTCAGCCAAGTTTACAACCATCTGATTGTCATCATCAAGACATGCCTGAAAACATGTAAGAAAAAGACAAAAATTAGTTCAGAAGGAAAGAGAAGGACAGTGTTCATGTTGCTTATCCAGAATAAATGAACAAGTGCCTATGTCCCTCAAATGAAATAGGAGCTAAACTCTTGCACCCAGGGAAACCAATCATCTGTCTTGCCCCAGCTCCAGAAAGCAATTGCTCTGAGGCCAATAGTTCCCCATCTCTGGCCGGCAACGTGTCTGCTTTGCTTTCCCACCTCCTTGGTTTTAAAATATCAGGGGGTCTGTATCACTTGATCACTTGGCATTCTGTTATTCATTGATTTGCTCGATCGGGCACCAGTAATGTTTCCATTTGTCCCTGTCACATACCAGTGTAACCCAATGGAATCTGCTTGCTCCAGGAATACGAAGAGTCTCAAACCGTTCATTTAGGGTCTTGATGAAGAAATCTGACCATCTTGTAGGTGGGCGGCCACATGATCTTTTATGTCCTGTGGATCCAGTCAGTAATGGCTCTAGTTCATCAGTTGTCTCCAGGTCGCATTACATGTCCAGCCCATCTGATTTTCGACACCTTGGCAAACAAGACAGTGTCCCTGACTCTCAATTGTCGATGGAGGTCCGTGAATTCCTTTTCTAACTTGAGTGAGGAGTGATATTCCAAGCATAGCTCTTTTGATTCCTCTATAGGAGACCAGAATAGTGTTCTTATCCTGCTTTCGTGGGGCCCCAGGTCTCTGAGATGTATGTTGATGCAGGGAGAATGAATGGTGGAGTCGAAGAGATGTGCCTGGAGCCAGAGGTTCTTTGGCCTTTTAGCTATTTCTTCGATGCTCTTGAAGACATTCCATGTCACTCTCTTCCTCCTGCACAGCTCAGGGTTTAGGTCATTCATCATGTTGCGTTCTCGACCTAGGTACACATAACTGCTGCGTTCAGAGATATTTGTTCCATTGAGAGTGAATGGAGCATCTGGAACTAGTTCATTTTTCATGAACATTGTTTTGTTGAGATTCAGCTGTAGACCTATCTTTCCACATTATCAAGGTCAGCCAGCATTTGTGCCACTTGGCTAATGTTTGATGTTATTAGAACGATATCATTAGCGAAGCAGAGATGGTGTAGTTGCCGACCGTCTATCTTCACTCCCATTCCTTCCCATTCTAATTGTTGCATGATGTTCCCGAGGGTAGCTCTGAAGAGTTTTGGTGAAATAGCATCACCGCAAACCCCCAAAGATCACTTCCTTGTAGAATGGTGAGATCCTGGTGGTAAATCTGTAATACAGCTCAAGAAGGATCTTGATGTATTGGGTTTGAATGCCCTGTTTGGCTAGGGCTTCAAGACCACTTCAGTCTCAACAGAATCAAAAGGATTTCTTTAAATCAGTGAACTTTAGACAGAGCAGCATTTTGAACTCCCAAAAACCTCGATAAGCATGGTTACCATGTGGATATGGTCGATTGTGCTGAATCGTTTTCAGAAGCCAGCTTGCTCGCATGGTTGTCCTTCATCTAATGTTCTGCCAATCCTGTTCAGGATGACTCGAGTGAACAGTTTGTAGATGACAGACAACAGGTTTTAGGGCTTTTTCAGGATCAGGAGAATAAACATTGTTTTTACTGGTTTTGGTATACAAAATATGCATCGGTCAGCTTGCCAAGCTCTGCCGTGTGGGCAGTATACTCTCAGTAGCTTGCTGGGCTCTCTGAGAGAGGTGGGTAGATTATTCTGGTAATTTACAGATGCATTGTAAAGTGGCCATGCAACAGGAAGATCTGGTAGCAGCTCTGCCTGGTGTATCTTCATCTGTGGTTCAAGAATACCAGGGCTTGAAATACTTTCCTCTGTAGGGTGGGTCTCTGACAAGCCGGGCTGGAGATTGGCTTCTCTTGGATGGAGTCATTAAAATTGTGTTCTTGTGACTCATGTGTCTCACAGAATGGAAAGTGACAGGGAAGGAATTTAATTGAGCAACAGGACATTTGTCCCTGTTGTTCCTAGATATCATCAGTTCCCAGAGTCCCCCAAAGTGGCCAGCCAAGGGAATATTCCGGGTTTATCAGGGTCCCGTGCTTGCATGTGGGCCTGGCCACAAGTGAGTTTTCTGGAGGTAGGATCCAGGGATCTTCATTGTCAGCAGTTTGGGGGATCTTCTTCTATACTCTGTAGTTGGAGAACCGTTGAGTTGTTTCATTTTATCAAGAAAGTGAACCGGGCCTTGGAGGCACAGGTGTCAGGTAGCACAGTAGGAAAGAAAAAAATTAACCACCCAGACAAAAACAAAACAAAGTGTACAGCAAGATCTGGAAATACCTGGGGTTTCCCTGTGTCCACCTCTATTTAGAGTATTGTTGCGCCTAACACCGTCCTGATTCTTTAGAAGTTTCAGAATTAATTTTCAGATATTTGAAGTTGGCAAGAACTCAAATGAAAATAGCCAGAATCAGGGTCCTTCCCTCCAATTTTACTACTCCTTCCCAGGCAGTGTTTGGGAAATTTCAGGCCCGTGTTTATTTATTGACATGTCATTTGTTACTCTGATTTGGTTGCCCTGTAGTATTTTAAAAGACTTTATGCCCTTTAAAATTTGGGAGTTATATTTGGCCAAGAACAAACTAACCATGAACAGAAAGAGGTTCAAGTTGTACCAGAAAATGAAACACTCAAGAATTTTGTGAGTCTTCCACAGACCCTGTTCTCTCTGCTCGAATTGGAAACTACTCTCTTATGATGGGAGGGGGAGAGGAAGGGGGAGAGTAATGGGGGAGAAGGGGAGAGAGACAGAGCGAGAGGGAGTGAAAGGGAAAGAGAGAGAGGAGAGAGTAAGAGGGAGATAGAGCGAGAGAGAGCGAGAGAGGAAGACAAAGAGGGAGAGAGAAGGAGAAAGAGAGGGAGAGAGGGAGAGAAGGATGGAGAGAGGGAGGAGAGAGTGAAAGGGTTAAGCTGCCTCATATGCAGCTGACTGGGTTCCATCAGGCAATGGTTCCCTGGACCTCCTAAGGAGGGCTCCCTGAGCAGAGCCAAGAGTACTTGAGCACCCTGGCTGTAGGTACTTCTGTGTATGACCCCAAACCTGAACAAACAAGCAAAGAACAAACAAGACCCAAATGATGGAGAAGGCATTGAAATGCTTCCACAGGGCATTTTGCATTAGCACTGGAAAGGGAAAGTTTCAGGCTCAGTTTAAAGTTTTCCACCAGTTAGCTGGTTGCTGTGGGCTGAGCCATAAGCCTTTGAGATTCTCCCTTTATGCATTTCTAAATGAAGAGTTCAACTCTATGACCTTTGGGTCTGATGTGCTTAAGATGGAGGCCCTGAGTATTAGAACCATGATGGAAATTGCTTCTTCTAATCTTCCCGGACCTGGCATATTTTGGTTGGTTTTTGTGTTTATTACCCTTGCAAACACAATGCAGTGTTGTGTCTTCGGCTTCTTGCCAGGAGAGAAGAGCCAATTTGATTGTATTGCTTCTGGATGTCAAAACATTCCCGTCTGACCATGGCACAGAAGTTTGTGGAACGTGTGACTGACTGACATAATGACTGATTGGCTGATAACGGTGGCTGACAGTGATTGATTGAGTGTAAAATTATCCGCTCTCATTACTTCTGAAATTGAATTCAGATTGGTTCTATCAGAGAGTTTCCATGGAGACCGTCACCTGCTGTAGCAGGTGTCCGGGGGGTGCAGTGGCTTATTGTGATCAATACCTGTTTCCCGTGCTGGTCTGAAGAAATTATTAGAGGTGGTTGTCAGATATAGTGAGACAACCAGACAGAAAAGGATATAAAAAAGCAAAAACTCTTACATTTCTGTTTTATTGCTACAGAGAACAAACACAGGCCTCTCCTGTGGTTGACTTTACTATGATACATTCATTAATTTGCCCTTTTTTAAGTTGTTATTGAATAAGATCAGTATTTCCCAGAGTGGATCATATCATCCTTAGGGGCGCTGCAGTGATGTGTGGGGGGGGTTGTAAATAATTTAGGAAGCCAGTGAGGGCCACTTTGTTTGTTCACTTAAAGAAAGTAGATTAATTTTCAGGGTAGGAGATGCTGTGTGATTTGAAGTTCCGCAATCTCTGACTTAGAAATTTGTTTTGGAAAAAAGGAAATATTCTGGGATTTTTTTTTCTCCTTGAAGATGAGAACAGTAGATTGATGTTAATACTTTTAAAATATATCTAAGTGTGATATCACAGTCACAGCAAACATTTAATCAAATCTTAAACACACACATGTCGATGCAGAGACAGAGTTGGTCCCTCAGGCTGTTGATGAGTTGTTCCCATGAATGAAAAAGTCATTAAACAATTTCATAGGCTTGCCTTATTGATCTCTTACAATGACCTGCGATGTTTGCTCTTCAGGGATTCCTTTCCTGACCACCCGATCAGAGTTAATTACTCCTGCCTTTGTGCTACCAGCATCCCTCCATCTTTCGTTATGGCCTTTATCAGGGACACCTTGCCTGGAAATTATTTGCATCTCTTTCGTCCTCAGGATTAAGGCCTCTTTTAGGACATGGTCATTTTCTTTTTTTTTAACCTCTTGATACCATCTTTAGAGTAGAGCTCATGATCCATCACAGGGGTCCAATAAATGCTTGTCAGATTGAATTAACTGGGTTTGCTTTGCCAGATCATCTCTTCTGAGGCTGGTGTTTAATGGGGTGCTGTGAAGCGAGGCTGTAGACTGTGAGTGCCTGGTGGTTTTGTCTCCTTCCCCCTCTCTGTGCCTAAGTGGGCTGTTAGAGAATATTGTCTTCTAGGAGGTTCACTCGTACAGGAAATCTGTACAGCTTCCTGACTGACATTGGCCATGCTAAGATATTGGTGGAAGGGTGCCTAGGAAAGATTCAGTTTTTTGCTAAGCTACTTCTATGCATTTGGTTCAGTTGGACCCTGTTTCAGTTTCTTCTTTCTCTCCAATTTGGCCCTTCAGCTGTGCCCACTTTTGAACACATCCACCAAAAAACATAGCTGCTAATGTTTTCTGAACAACCACTGTGTGTTGGTACAGTGCTAGGTACATGGACTTTAATTGTATCCCCTTGCAACATTATCCCATTTAAGGACAGAGGCATTTAAGCATATTGTGAGTGGCTGAGTAGTTTTAAGCTTACCTACCTTATGGGTAGTAGAGCAGGGATTGAATACCAATAAACTTGCTGCAAATTCTATTCAAAAACTACTATTTGTAGCTGAGCAAAAAGAGTTTCCAAATTTAGTCCCCGGGCACTAGGCAGTCTGGCTCTGAAGTTTGAGCAGTCTTTGCCTGTGTCAGGCTTTGGGTTTGATCCCCGTTACCACATGGCTCTCTGAGCTCTGTCAGAACTGGCTTCCACAATAGCGAGAAATGAAAAGAGAATGAGTTCTTGAGTCAGCTGCATCCAGATCAGCTGGTGTTCATTAGAATAGAGCTGCCCGGAGCTCTCATGATTCAGTGCCTTTTGCTAAAGCCAGTGGATCTCACTAGTGTTACTCAGTTGATGTTGAGAACTCGATGTTGGTTTTCTTTTGTGAGTAGAAGGGATATGTCATTTTGTTGCCACAAACTCAATATTTGAAGGGAGACAAACCTAGTTCTCGAGACTTCTAAGGACAAAAGTTTTGGATTTTTGTTTCTTTGTACCACTGAGTTTTAGAAATAACTAGAAGTGGTGATCTAGAAACATTTTTAAAGAGAATGCTCATGACTTTCTGGTAAAATTAATTTTTAATGGAGTGGTTCAGGGAGCTCATCAGAGTTGCTTGCTAGGAGGCACAGACGAATCCCCAGTAAGAGCCCCTTTGATGTTCAGAGGATCTCCACTGCACCTGAGCTTCCTGACTGATGTCTGTTGTTGCATCTGTTCATCTGTCCCTACAATCAGACATATACACATAGATTTACACACACACAGTCATACACATACGCACACACATGTATGCATTCCCACAAGCCTTGCTTTGTATTATCCTCCCTGCAGTAAATGCAAATCAATGGAGATCTGATGCAACTGAAGGGCAAGAAGCCAAACCTCTGCTTCCTCCAGAGAAGCTTGTTTCTTTCTGTTTAATTCATTCATGCTTTCAGTCCACCCATATCCTGCACACACTGTCCTCTCTCCTGTCTTTTGTTGTTGTTTTGGTTTTTAGGCCATGCCCAGTGGTGCTCAGAGGTCACCCCTGGCTCTACACTCAGGAATCCAGTAGGCTCAGGGGACCATATAAGATTCTGGGACTTAAACCCAAGTTAACTACATGCAAGGCAAGTGCCTTACCTCCTGTACTATGGCTCTGGAACCTGGCTATCAATAGCCTATATCAATATAGGCTATGTGTTACTTGTATCATAGAGTTGATTTCTGTGTATGTTATGTCTTTCTGACTTAGTGCATCCTAACAATAAAGCAAGGTAGAGAAAAAATATTAAGGAAACAATCACAATGGGATAGCAAGCAGGCTGGGGCCTTACTTTACGAGGTCAACCAAATTCTATCCCCAGCACCCCATGTGGTTCCCTAGGCCTGATAGGAGTGATTCCTGGGCGCAGAGCCAGGAGTAAGCCCATGGCACAGCCGGGGGTTCCCCTCTTCCCCTAAAAACCATAATGAAAATACATGTACATGGCTCTGTTGTGTTTATAAATACCAGAACTTTGAATTGTCTTTTGCTTATTCTTTTTTACTTTGGGGAGTATTTTGGAGCGAGGTGTCCCAAGCAGTGCTCAGGGTCTGAGGAGCAGTCCTGGCAGTACTCAGTGAACTGGGCCTGGCGGTTTCATGTTCAGTCCTGTTGGTGTTGTTTGAGCCCTCTAACACTGCTCAGGCTTCATCTCAGCCATGCTGGGGCCATTGGGGTCACTGTGGTGGTGCTTAAAGATCTCCAGGGTCACACCCAGCAGCACTGGAGCCAGGCCTGCACTCTGCCCTTTGAGCATTCTTCCACATAAGAAGACCCACTCAAAATTGTGAGTGGGTCTGTGTAGTTCAAACTAGTGCTGTTGACTGGTCCACCGTACACCACCTTCTGGTAGCATGATCTTGCCTGTCTGCCATCCACATGCTTTGGCAATTTTGTATGTGGCATACACCATTTTTAAAGGCTATTTCTTGGTGACTCAGACACTTGCCATTCAGCTTTCCTGCTGTGTCCTTTGCAAGGGAGCTGCAGACCTCTGTTTTGTTCCAGAAACTAGTCACCATTGGAATGCCTCTAGGGCATTTGCCCCAGGAGATCAGCACCTCCCTGCTGTCCAGAGACTCTTGTCTGATGCCAGCAGGGGAGGGACAGGCAGGGTTCTGTTCTGCTCTTCATGAAATGGAACAAAAAATTGCTGATGTCTTTTGCCATGTTAATGCACTGAACTGCCACTTGATATTTTTAATACTCTTTTGATTAAGAGCGCTCCTAACATTGTGTGGGTAAGTAAAAAGAAAAAAATCTTTTTATTTTTTCTCTACTTTTTTTTTTTTTTTAAAAAAAAGGAAGGATGGGGGAAAAATCTAGGCATTGTCAAAATATTTGCTTAATCTTGCAGATTTGGGAAGTTGTGTAGCTGCTTGCTCTGACAGACCAGAACAATGGTCATTAAATGAGAAGCAGATGCAATAAAGTATGCAGTAAAAGCCTTCTATTACGAGCTGTGAGGGGGAAAAAAAATTAGTTGTTAACAGAACACAGTAAGCGTTATGGAATAAATCAGAACAAAACCATTCCCAATTACTGTACAAAGATAATTAAAGCTCTACAGCGCTAATTAAGGTCTGTTTATATCTATTTCTGTTTGTGTACAAACATATGCACATAGTTAAATATTTTCTATTGTTTTTTATGCAATACTAACTTCAGAGTTGAATCTCTCTGAATGTAACTTTTGTTTTTATATCGCCCGGAAGTACAAGCTCTCGAAGCTGAAAGTCTGTCTTTCCCTCTCTGATTTTCCCTTTATTTTCCTTAGCTAGCTTCAGAAAATTCTTTAAGTATATAACTCTACTTCCTTGAAGGAAGTTTTCTGTCTGCTGTGAGTAGGGTGCAGCCCCGCATTCTCTTTTCACAAAGAAAATGGATTTCCCCCTGAGTTTGACCAATATGCCAGTTTACATGCACACATTTACATCACATAATATTACAAAATGTCCTTTGGATATGACTCTCAAGAAAATTCAAACTTGAAGAATGAGAAATTGATAAATAATCCTCCCTCCTGGCAGTTCCCCAGGCTTTTCTTCACAGACTATAAATATCACATAAATATTCCCTGAATTGTAAGCTATAATTTTTTTGGATGGATGTCAATGGTTTTTAAGAGGGAACAACAATGAGCTATAATTATCGTTGAGAAGTGATCAGCTAAACAATTGGAAAGCCAGTAGCTTCCACCCGAGGTTCAGAATAGTTTCTGGGTATACTGTACTTGGCACAACCTTGTGAATTAGGACTCCTAATTCTAAATCCTCACTTGTTATTGCCATTCTTTTTGAAAGTCATCGGCCACCAAATAGATCAACAATCACATTTAAAATATTTTCATAGATCCAGAGACATAATACAGTGAGTAGGGTGCTTGCATTACACACGGGAGACCGGCGTAATGTCGGGTTTGATCCCTGACATTCCATTTGGTCTCCCTGAGTCCTTCCTGGAGTAACAGGAGTAACCTCTGAACACCACTGGGTATGGCCCCAATCACTGTATCACTGTATCACTGTCTTCCCGTTCATCATCGATTTGCTCTAGTGGGCACCAGTAACATCTCCATATGTCCTGCCTTATGCTAGTAGAGCCCAAGAGCATCTGCTTGCTCCAGGAACATTAAGAGCCTCAAACCATTCCATCAGGTCATGGGAATGAGGTTTATAATTGTTACTGGTATTTGGCATATCAAATACAACACTGGTTGCTTGCCAGGCTCTGCTGTGCGGGTGGCATATTAAATATATTTGTGTGTGTGTGTGTGTGTGTGTGTGTGTGCTGGGGACAGAACCCAGATCTCATGTCAGTTTGGCATGTGCTTTTTCTTCTTTTTTCCCCATATAGAATCACCATGAATTATAATGTTACCAAGATATTTATGATTAAGTATCATGTGTTAATATCTCACAGCCCCAGTCCCTTAACCATTGTCCATCCACATCTGTCCACCCACGTCCCCAGGTTCCCTCCAGCCCTTCAGCCTGCCTCTATGGCAGGCACTTTTCCCCTCCACCATTCTCCTAGTGTTTTCTTCCCTGATCTGCCCTCCCATGCACCTACTACCGTGGCAGGCTTCCTTCTGAAGATCACGTTTTCCACCAGACCACATCCTTCATTGATTGTTTTTCATTTGCTTGTTTTAATGAAAATGCTCAATGGACATTTCCTTCTTCCCTGCCTTCACAGCTCCTTTCATACCCACCAACTTTCTCTTTTCCGCCTTGATCCCAGTTCACCAAAGATTTACTAGAACTGCAGTTTTATATAGCTCTTCATTCTGAGACTGAACTGAAACAAAACCTGCATCTGATATAGAACTTTGGCCACCCCTGAACTGACACCTCCCAATCAGTGCTGTCCTACAGAATATAATGTAACTGGAATGTGAGATGTACAGTTTTCTAGAGGCTTTACTTAAGAAAATAAAAAGAAACAGTGTAATTTTTTGATTGTTTGTTTGTTTGTAGCTTAATCTAGCCAAAATATTTAGAATTTTAGCATGTGAACACACAAATATCAATATGGCTCATTTAGAATGACCACTCTTTCACACACCCAGCAGGCCCCACCCCACAGTTTCCTCTCTTCTCTCTTCAAGGATGTAGTATTAATCTGCCATTACTAACACTTAGTAAATCACTGTTTCTTTTTTTTTCTTTTTGGGTCACACCCGGCAATGCTCAGGCTTTCTCCTGGCTCTTTCCTCTGGAATTTACTCCTACTGGTATTACGAGGAACCAATTATGATTTTGGATGCTGGGATCGAACCCAGACCTGGCACAGGCCGGCCTCTCAAAAGACAATACGCCCTACCGGCATTGGACTATCGCTGTCCGGCCCTCTGTGTCTTGTTTATATGGAAAAGTTATTGAGGTCAGTTTGGAGATAGAGGAAAAATCACTTGGTGTTTCTCACTTGGTTATTGGATGGATTTGGAGAAAGGAAATGTGGGCTTTCTAGAACATTGAAGGGTTTCCCCTAAAGCTTTGGTTGTTAAGCACCTTGGGGCCCTGTGACTTACATGCATGAGAATTTTCTCTTCTTGGGCCTCATATACTTGTTACAAGCAAGCAAGGGCTGAAATAGAAAGATTATTAGAAAAAAATAGCTTTGTCTGAGCAGTCTCCAGAACAGAAGGGCCATTTGGATTGAGGAGAGCTCAGCATGCTGTCTGTTTGCCCAAGGCAACTCCCACTGCATCTGTAACTCATGTCTCTGCTTCACGCCACAGCCATGGGCTGGAGCCCCCATCCTTGCATGCAGACTCCTTGGGGTGCCGCCAGAAACACATGGGCTTGTAGAATGTGACAGCTCTGGGGATGAACAGCTGGGTGAGCTGAAGCAAATTGCAGTTCTGAATCAGTCGCCGCCTCTGTAAAGCAAAAAGAGAATGCCTACCTTGCAGAGTTGTGGAAGCTTCGATACAGTCAGCTGGCAGAGTGCCTGCCATTTAGTAGGCAGTCAAGAAACAGGTCTGCTCATATCACGTTACTGTTACATAAACATACAGTACCTGGATCATCATAAACAGTGATAAGCCCGTGTTTAGCAGCTGTCCCAAGAGGCTGCTATGGCCTGTGTAGAAAGAGCTCTTGTGGGAGGTGACAGAAGCTTGTTAAAGAGTTTCTGTCTGTAGGAAGGTACATTTTGTTGAAGCTAGGACAGGAATTCGTAGTGCGTGAGCAAACTCCTGTGTTGGTCCAACTAAGCTTCTATCTCACTTGATTTTTTTTTCAACAAGATTTTTAACTGTGATGACAGAATGCTATGAGGACCCATTAGGTCTCATCTGGCATTTCCTGTGTGATTGGTTTCCTTCCCAAGGTTGTCATCTGACCACGCGTCCTTTGTCAATTCTGTTTCTATATCAGATGTAGGTGATATAGTGGTTGTTGCTTTTTTACTTTTAGATGGGTGTTGCTTTCTTGACAGCCAACTTTTATTACAGTGTTCTAGGTCTCTAATTAATTCCCAAGGTTGCACATTTAGCAAATTCTCACCGTGATTTGCTCTCCTGCTGGAAAGGTCCTATTTGCTGGATTCTCTTTTTGTGGATGGGGTAGCTGGGGAGGGGGAGACACAGAAGTGGGTCTTTGCTCTTCTATTGAAAATTCTTTAGATGATGTTTGGGAAACATCCCCAGGATCATTTTATGTTCCCTAAATGTGGTAACCACCATTGGTTAGTGTGATAAGAGTGCCTTCAAAGGGATTTCTATAGTTTCAAGCACTCTGCATGTAACTTTGCTAACCAGTCAGTTAAGTGAAATGGGATTCATCCATGGAACATAGTATGAGCTTAACCTTTGCAGCTCACCTGAAATTTATCACCTTCACAGAACCCTTCTCTGTGATACACAAAGCCACTGTCTTAAAGACATTTGTAGGTAATGGTGGATAAAATGACCATTCTTGGAAGGTTAAGTAAGAAGAACAAGTCAGTAATAATGAGAACAGAAATCAGAACATCTTTATGTTTTAATCAGAAGAGCAGTATATGGGATCATCTTGTGTATTGTGTTGCATAAGGTTCGCGAGTCACTTCTTGTTCCTCCTCTGAGTTCTCACCCCCAAATTCAGAGCAAATGAGTAGCAGGATGCTCCTTTCCCATCTTTCTTCTGTCAAACGTGGACCTGTATGTGGCTCTGTGTGCACAGGTCATGTCTCTCGGGGGTTGGTGTAGAAATAGGATATTTCCTTATATTTCTCAATTCATCATATATAACATTAAAACTCAGTATACTTTTGATCCAGTCATTTCTGCTCCAAGTTACTGATATGATTTTCCCCCCTCATATATACAACTCTGGAAAATACACACAGTTATATTCTATTCAAAGCCTTACTATAACGATCCAGGAAGTTTGTGATTCTGTAAGTCACATCTGATTCCAAATGTGCATCTGAACAAAGATGAAATAAAAAGAACATTCTTGTTTCCTGTAGACCAGAATGATAACTCAGATAAATAAACCAGATATATTGTATTTTGTGAGCAGTGTAGATTCTAGATGGAGACTTCCAAGTGAAGGGGCCTGTCATCCCATAGCATATGTGTGTAAATTTTACTTTTGTAAATGTGTTTCTTTGAGATTGCTGTTTAAAGAGAGTTCTTCTTTACATCATAATTAAATTTTAACTAATCAGTAACAACTTTGGATTTAATGTTCATATGCAAATGTTTTTATTTGGGGAGACAGCACCCCATGTGATACTCAGGGGACTTGAGGGACATGCCCACTAATATTTAGATGGTGTGCAGTTTGGTGTGAGGGCCCGAGGAGGCAGGGGATGCTTAAGTCCTGGGTTGCTCTACCCAGGGGCCTCCCTGGATAACACCTGGAAGTTCTGAGGGAGCATGTGGTTCCAAGGATCATATCGGGCCTGTCACATGGATTGTATGATCCTGAACACTTGTACTTTTCTCCTGGCCCACAGTTGTTTTTCTTTCCCCATTGCTCAAATATCACCAAGTAATTTTTCGTAATTAAAATTTAGAAGTTACGTAATTTAAGAGTTACTGTTGCGATAGTTACTATTTATAATAAATAAATATTACTATTTATTTAAGAGAAAAAAATTCAGATGCTATGTAGTTTAAGAGTTACTATTGCAAATTCTGTTGATTGTAAAGTATTTGCTTGATGCTGTGAACAACTTGTAGTGTTTTGCTTAACAAAATGTGAATATACAGGTCACATGAATATAGAAATACATGAGCACATACTGATTTCCCCTTATGGTGTAAGACCATACTGTTCTAGTGTACTTCATATTGATAATCTGAGGGTTTTTTTCAAAATCGAGGAACATGCCATCTGAAAGAGTTTAGATACTTAAAAGAATTTTAGTCTAATGTGACATTTTTGATTCCTTGCATGCCATTCAAAGTCACAGCATGTCTGGTCTCTGATGCCACCTGACACGAGCTTCAGATTTACCTGAACTTATTCTACACTGATCAACTGATTATCTCCCACAACACAACCAGGTTTGCATGTGTTTTATCAGATGTCCTGCTAGGGCCTCTGTGCCATGGATTTATTTGTTTCTTACCTCTTTTAATCTGTTTTCTATGTCAAATCAGGCATTCTCACTGGGTATGGTTTGCAGAAAAATAGTAAAACTTATAAACAAATAACTTTTTTCTGAATAATTTGAGTGCATTGCTATCTCTTGTCTCATCACCCTAGAATTGTTTTCATGTCTAGTCTCTGCATATGCATGTCATCACAATCAGGAAATAATTATTAATATAGGATGACCTTCAGATCCTTTGACCCCTTTCAAAAATTTCCTAATATGACTATTTAACCTAATCGTATCCCCTACAATAAATGTCTCACTCAGAATCACATGTTCTTTGTACCAGTCTCTTTGGCTTCCTTTAACATGACACAGTTCTTTTTTTTTAAATTTTTTTATTATACCACCGTGAAACATACAATTACAAAGGTGTTCATAATTGGTTCTTGGTAATACAGTATACCAGCACCCATCCCTCCACCAGTGCCCCATTTCCCACCACCAATGTACCCCACCCCTCCCGCCCACCCCCCATGCTGCCTTAATAGCAGGTACCCCAGTTTCCTCTCTTTCTCTTTCTCTCTCTCTCTCTCTGTCTCTGCATCTCTCTCCCTCTTATTTTACACATTGTGGCTAGCCCTGAAGATATTTAGAGTTTATCACTTAAGTCTCTTTGTGTATATTCAATGGTGAGTTTTAATCTGCCATTACCATTTCCCACATTTAGTAAAAACACTATTTATGTCGTATTAATGAATGCAGTCATTCTATATCTGTCCTTTTCCTTCTGACTAATTTCACTCAGCATGATCATCTCCATGTCCATCCATTTGCAGGTAAATTTCATAATTTCATCTTTTCTGACAGCTGCATAGTATTCCATAGTGTAGATGAACCACAGTTTCTTTAGCCAGTCCTCTGTTCTCGGGCATTTAGGTTGTTTCCAGATTCTAGCTATAGTGAATAGCGCAGAGATGAATAAAGAAGTACAGATAGTGTTTCTGCTATGTGTTTTTCGGTCTCTAGGGTATATTCCCAGGAGTGCTATTGCTGTATCAAATGGGAGCTCAATATCTAGTTTTCGGAGGAATGCCCATATTGTTTTCCAAAAGGGCTGGACCAGTCGGCACTCCCACCAACAGTGGATCAGAGTCCCTTTTTCCCCACATCCACGCCAGCACCAGTTGTTCTTGCTGTTTTGGATGTGTGCCAGTCTCTGTGGTGTGAGATGGTACCTCATTGTTGTTTTGATTTGCATCTCCCTGATGATTAAGGGATGAAGAACACTTTTTCATATGCCTTTTTGGCAATTTGAATTTCTTCTTTTTGGAAGCTTCTGTTCATTTCTTCTCTCCATTTTTTGATGGGGTTGGCTGTTTTTTTCTTGTGGAGGGTTATCAGTGCCTGATATATCCTGGATATTAACCCCTTGTCAGATGGGTATTGGGTGAATATCCTTTTCCACTCTGTGGATTGTCTTTGTATCTTGGTCACCGTTTCTTTTGAGGTGCAGAAGCTTTTCAATTTTATATAATCCCATTTATTTATCTTTTCTTCCATTTGCTTGGTCAGTGGTGTGTCGTCTTTAAAGATACTTTTTCGTTTCGGTGTCGTAGAGCCGCTTTCTCCTATGTTTTCTTCGATGTACCTTATAGATTCATGTCTGATATTGAGATCTAGAATCCATTTTGATCTGACTTTTGTGCATGGCGTTAGAAGGAGGTCTAAGTTCATTTTTTACATGTAGCTGCCCAGTTTTCCCAGCACCATTTGTTGAAGAGGCTTTCTTTGCTCCACTTAATATTTTTTGCTCCTTTATCGAAGATTAAGTGGTTGTATATTTGAGAATGTGTTTCAGGATACTCAGTTCTAATCCATAGGAACATGACACAGTTCTTAACTCTTTCCTTTGTTACCTTTGCATAGAGCATAGATATTAGAGAACACTTCTATCCAAGAGGGCCTTCAGTTTGAGTTTGTCTTCAGATTGGTTCTCATTACACAGTATCAGACTATTGTAGTCCTTCATGCAAGCTTCTTCCTCACTGACCCAGGTTCATGTCTGGCTACTGTTATGCTTGTCTTTGCTTAGGTGATTCACAAATTCACATCTCAAGTGCAGGCCCCTCTTACAAGCTTTGGAATCATAGCACCAAGTGTCTCTCAAAGATCTCCTATCAGTCTCTATCTGCCACCTTGTTCTGTTAAGTGAATGCTTTAAATATCTCTCAGCTCTGGTGCTCTCTGTTCATCCTCTCTCCTTGCCTTAGACTCTACAGCCCCCTTAACTCATCACTAGACTTGTGCTCTAGCCCCACTGCAGATTCTTTGCTGGCAACCACTTGCATTGGTGAAGTGCACTGGTGGTTCATACGGGGATACCTTTTTGCACCCCTCATTGCTCTGGCTTATCGCTCTATGTGTCTCTTTGCCCTTGGCTACTTAGCTTGTCACCATCTCAGCTTCCTAATATTTTACACTAGCTTTGATTCCTATACCATAAATTTACCTGTGTAAAGTATCAATTTTAGTTTTTCAGCATTTTCAGAATTATGCAATCATTTATCATTCTCTTTTTCAATAAATGTTACTGAGCTGTTGTGATGTACAGTTCTCTTACTGTTAGTTTCATGTATCCATCATTCCAATATTACACCCACCATCAGCGTACCCTCTTCCTTCCACCAGGTGCCAAGTCTTTCTCCTGTCTTACCTTACCCTGTAAGCTAAGTTCTGTGGACCAACTCTCCAGTTCTGCTACCTTTGTGCATTTATTTTCACCTTACTGTGTGTTTTTAGTACTCAGACAAGAGATATTATTCTGGGGCTGGAGCGATAGTCCAGCGGGTAAGGTGTTTGCCTTGCACGCGCCTGGCCCATGCCGGCCTGGGTTTGATCCCCAGAATCCTTTATGGTCCCCCGAGCACCACCAGGAGTAATTTCTGAGTGCAGAGTCAGGAGAAACTCCTGAGCATTGCCGGGTGTGACCCTAAAAGAAAAAAAAAGAGGCATTATTCTGTGTTCTCTCTTGCCTTCTTACAAACTTTACTGAACAAGATTATCCTCTCCTTCCATTCATGTCATAGCCAGTGACATGATTTTGTCCTGCCTTACAGTTGCTTGGTATTTTATTGTATATGTGCCACAACTTGTTGGTCCATTCATCTGTAATTAGACATTTGAGTTGTTCCATATCTTGATTATTGTGTTTAAGTGCTGTGATGAACATAGGTATGCATATACTCTCTCAAATTAATATTTTTGTAACGGGCAGAGGTGCCAAGAAGTTTTATCACTGGATTGTTAGAGAGTTCTAGTACTCCTTTCATGAGAAATCTTCCTATTATTTTCCGTAAAGGTTGAACCAACAGTGGATTAGGGCTCCTTTATTATGAGATGTTTTAATATATCGTGTGAGCTATCACTGTTGTTTTGATTTGCATTTGCCCAATCATAAATGATGATGAGAACTTTTCCATATGCCCGTTAGCCAGTCGTATGTCTTCTTTGAAAAAGTGTTCATTCATTTATAAGCAAATTTTATAACTTCTTTTTTCCTAACAGTTGCATAGTATTCCATTGTGGAAATTATCACAAACGTGTGGGAGCCAGAGTTTAGGTAAGACAGAAAATGGAACAGGGTGCTAATAATAGTCAAGGGTACTAATGCCAACCTAGAACTGAGCATTAAATAGAGGCAAAAGGATACACATGACAACCTTTTAATGTATGTTCTGTAATCCATAGTCTGGAAGGGAAGGAAAAGAGAAAGAGAGAGAAAGGGAAAGAAATAAAGAACCTGCCATGGAGCAGGGCTGGGGAAGGGGAGGGAACCGGGGATGTTGGTGGTGGGAGATGGGCACTGGTGGAGGGACGGGTGCTGAAACACTGTATGACCAAAACCCAAACATGACCTTTTTAATTGTATATCTTTTTTTATTTGTATATCTCACAGTGGTATAATAAAATACTTAAAAAAAAAGTGTTCATTTATCCCCATTTTTGAATGGGACTGTTAGGTATTTTGTTGTTGAGTTTCTTAGATCTTGGGTATTAACCCTTTATCTGAGATCACTTGTATCACTTGTCTTCCTGTTTATCATCGATTTGCTGGAGCAGGCACCAATAATATCTCCATGCATCCTGTCACATGCTAGTGTAGCCCAAGGGCATCTGCTAGCTCCAGGAACATAAAGAGACTCAAACCATTCCTTCAGGTCATGGGAATGAGGTCTATAAATGTTACTGGTATTTGGCATATCAAATATGACACGGGTAGCTTGCCAGGCTCTACCGTGCAGGGTGGGATACTCTTGTAGTCACCTCTAATCTTGAGCATTTATTGAAGAACCGAGCTTGTGATCAGCTCTTCTGCAGGGTGGAGCTCTGAGAAGAGGGGAGTCCGAATGTGGAAAATGGCAGCCCTCATGGTGTTGGGGGGGCCCTCTAGCTTCTTACGAGGCTCTGCTGGGGAGGCAGGCCAGGGCTAGAAACTGCCTTCCCCTCCTGGATGCCTTGTGATCAGTTGGACACAGGGAGAGCCGGTAACAGCTCTGAGATATTGTTCGCAAATAATTTCTCCATTCAGTATGGTATTTTTTTGTTTTATCTTGAGTTTCTTTTGCTGTGCAGAAACTTTTTAATTTGGTGTTGCCCCATTTGTTTATTTTTGGGTTTTGTTGATTTGCCTCTGTTGTTATCCTGTTGAAGATACCTCCAAAATCCATTTCCGGCATTTATTTTCCAACCGCTTCTTTCTTCCTTCAGTGTGTGTAATGGATTCTGGTTCTATCTCGAGGTCTTCAATCTATTTGGTTTACTTTTTGTAAATGATGTAAGTTACAGTTCAAATTTCATTTTCTTACATGTGGAGATCCAGCTTTCGCAACACCATTTGTTGAAGAAAATTTCTATTCACTGCTTCACATAATTAGCTTCTCTGTCATAGATTAACTGCATATAACCCTGGGATTTTAATTCAGGACCCTAAATTCTGTTCCAGTGGTCTGTGTCACTATCTCTAGTCCATTACCAAGCAGTTTTGCCATTATCACTTTCTGTGTCAGAACATTTTTATCATTCTATAAAAAAATTCCAGACCCATTAACTGTGATACCTCCCTTTCCCAGCCTGCCCCTCGAAACCAATAATATATTCTGTCTCTACATTTTCTTGTTCTGGACATTTAAATACAAGATATCAATACAATATTTCATAACTTAGAGTCTAGAGAGATTTCACAGGCAATAAGGCACTTACTTGCCTTACATGCACTCCCGGTTCACTCCTTTGTACCACACTGGTCACCAGCACTTCCTAGATTTACTGCCAAGCACCACCAGTTGTGACCACCCCACAACTGTATTTATGTAAGTAAGTACATATATCATATTTGATGACATTCTTCTTTTCCTGTAGCACAATATTTTCAGAGTTTACCTGCGCTTTGGCATGAATTGATTCTTCATTCCTTTTTATGGCTAGCTGACCCATTGTGTGGCTATATGATACAGTCCTTACCCACTTATCAACTGAGAGACATTCAGGCAGCCCTTCTGGTTGAGAAGCAAGTGCTCTCTTCCAGGAACTTCCCTGATCTGTTTGGCTTGAACTTGCTGGATACCAGAGGGTCATTAGTGTACAGCATCTTGCCTTACAGTTGCTGTTCAAGTATAGTTTGGTTTATGTGGCTGGAGCTAATTGACTGGTTCTCTTTGCCATCATGCATTATTGGCCCAGAGGGTGTAGGGACCAGATTGGTTTTGATTTAACCTAGTATACCAATACCTACTCAGGGTTTGGGACATGGGAATACATTAGCCATTCGTTAAACAGCTGAATGCTAATCCCACTCATTAAAACAAGATTGTTTCTGACAGTTTAGATATTTAAGCCATTTGTATGAATTGACTTTGGCATGGCCTGTGCTGTGCCTTAGATTAGAAGGGCCCTCCATAAACTATTCACTTCTTCCTATGGCCTCCAGCATGCCTTCACCCAATTGTATTTCTTAATAGGAGCCAGCACTTACTATTTATATTTATTTGAGTTGAGTTGCAGAAATGTAGAAACCACTGTATGAGGGAAAAGCAGAGGAAAGGCATTTCAAGGTAGCAACAGCAGAGCTGGGGAAAGCCAGGTTACTTTCACTAGGAGACTAAGGGACTGCTTAGAATATGCCCCAGTAGCTGTGTTTCCTGTATTGACCCACAGGGCTAGGCACAGCACTGGGGATTTCACTTGTGCTCCGCTAACTGCTCTCTGCTACCATGTGAAATGGGTGTCCTTCTGACCATTTATACAGGAGAAAGACAGAGTTTTTGAAAAGACAAGAGCATGCTCTTTATTCCAGATTTTTTCTAGATTCCCTCTCTCTCATGTTAACTGCCTGTCCAATTTCACAGGTCTGGAGTATTTGATTAACTGGAAGGTTTATAATAGAAATGCAAAGGGAAGTAAGAAGAGGTGGTCTGGAGGTAATTCTGGGGTAAGATTAGGAGCCTTATATTCAGCTGGGCATGGAGGGATCTGTATCACTGTATCACTGTCTTCCCGTTCATCATCGATTTACTCGAGTGGGCACCAGTAACATCTCCATATGACCTGTCTCATGCAAGTAGAGCCCAAGGGCACCTGCTTGCTCCAGGAACATAAAGAGCCCTCAAACCATTCCATCAGGTCATGGGAATGAGGCCTATAATTGTTACTGGTATCTGGCATATCAAATACAACAAGGGTACCTTGCCAGGCTCTGCCGTGCGGGTAGCATACTCTTGTAGTCATCTCAAAATCCAGCATTTATTGATGAACCAAGCTGGGCTGTGATAGGCTGGTCTGCTGGGTGGAGTTCTGATGAGGGGGAAGTCCGGATGTGGAAAACGGAGGCCCCTCATGGAGTGGGGGTCATCTGGCTTGTTGTGAGGCTCTGCTGGGGTGGCGGGCCAGGGCTAGAACCCACCCCCCCTCCCTCCTGGGTGCCTCATGAGTGGCTGGGCACAGGGAGAGCCAGTAGCATCTCTGCACCATGTCTCTGAGTCTCTGGATCGGCATACCTGAGCCGGATTTAAAAAAGACTGCAGCAGGGTGGATCTCAATGAGCTGGGCTGTGATAGGCTGGTCTGCTGGGTGGAGTTCTGATGGTGGGGAGGGGGAGGGGGAGTTTGGATGTGGAAAATGGAGGCCCTCATGGAGTTCGGGGGGTCGTCTGGCTTGTTGTGAGGGTCTGCTGGGGTGGTGGGCCAGAGCTGGTATAAAATAATACATCTTAATTTCATGGGCTTCATGTAATTTTTTTTTTTCGCTTTTTTTTTGGATCACAATAGCAATGGAGGGATCTGTATATATCTAAACTGCTAGAGTCAACTCTTGCAAGCATGGGTCCACACTGTAATATTTAAACTGGAAAATGTGTCTGTGACAGAGTTAGGATGTGATGGGAGGGCACTGGGGGCGGTGGTAGAGGGAAGCCGACACTGGTGGTGGGATTGGTGTTGGAGCATTGTATGCCTGAAACTCCATTACTGACAGCTTTGTAAAACGGAGGGTTCAAAAACCCTGACATTTACAGGGCTTTGTTTTTGTTTTAAAGAAAGTGCACTACAGATATAAAAAAAAATTAAAGTAGAAAATGAATAGTTCCTCCCAATTGTACCTGCGTGAGGAATCTGTTGTCGGGAGTAGAGGAAATGCCCTGCGCTGAGCTGGGCCCCGCTTTCATCCTTAGTTGAGCGTACTCCTTCCCTGAGCCTCCAGTCTCCCAGTTTTAAAAGTGGGGCTAATTATATTGATCTCAGTGGCATCATCAGGATTAAATTAAACAAAATAAACAAAACTCAAAGCCAATATCTGACTTAAAGTAGGTGTTAGAGGAAAAATAAAAGCTTGTTTCCCCTTGCCCCCTTTAATTTCTTACACATTTTCAATGTTAATACGGAGCAATTGGCACCAGGATAACACTTCAGCCCATCTTGCCACTTAATACTTTTTAAGGCCAAGAGTAGAAGGAAATTAGGAACTATACAGTTAAAACGTTTATTAGAAGTAGAAATTTGCATCCTCGCCCAAAATTGTCTCTTCTTTTCTCAGTGATCATTACTTCAACAAATACTATCCAAGCCCAGAAATGAATATACAGTATTTTTATAGGCACCTTTGCCCACATGGGCTCATATTCTAATGGAACAGGCCCAAACTGGCTTTTCAGCTTAACCCCATGCAGCTCTCTTATTAGGGAAGATACTATTTGAGCCTCTGGCAGATATTGGAGAACAATTTTTACAGTCCAAAAAGGTTCCTATGCTTACTTCTCATGTAGTTAAAATTCTGAGAGCCAATGACAAGCCTCACTTTTGATAAAAGGGAAATTTCGGGTAGGGAAAATTCAGTGTCACCCATTCTTTACTATGAGAATGTTACCTAGGAACTCTGACATAGGAAAAGCCATCATCAGGTCTAGGTCAGTTTTTTTAAGCACTTAAAACATGAATAGATTGAGGATAAATTAGGAGGGCAGTCGCTAAAGTTTAATTCTCTTATCTGAATACCCACCAAGCCTGGGATTTTTTTTTAACTTCAAAGATCTAACAAAAATCAGGAAGGTATAAGGTAGTATGGCCATAGAGTAGGTAAGTATACTTTTTTCATTTTTAAAAAATATTTTATTGAATCACCATGAGATACACAGTTACAAAGTTGTTAATGATTGGGTTTCAGTCATAGGATGCTCCAATACCCATCCCTTCTCCAGTATACATTTCCCACTATCAATGTCCTCAATTACTCTACCTGCATCACCCTCATCCTCCATCCCTCATCCCTTCCCAACCTGCCTCTATGGCAGGCCCCTTCCTTCCTTCCTTCCTTCCTCCCTTCCTTCCTTCCTTCCTCCTTCCTTCCTTCCTTCCCTTCCTTCCTTCCTTCCTTCCTTCCTTCCTTCCTTCCTTCCTTCCTTCCTTCCTTCCTTCCTTCCTTCCTTCCTTCCTTCCTTCCTTCCTTCCTTCCTTCCTTCCTTCCTTCCTTCTTTCCTTCTTTCTTCCTTCCTTCCTTCCTTCCTTCCTTCCTTCCTTCTTCCTTCCTTCCTTCCTTCCTTCCTTCCTTCCTTCCTTCCTTCCTTCCTTCCTTCCTTCCTTCCTTCCTTCCTTCCTTCGTTTGTTAGTTCGTTCATTCCTTCCTTCCTTCCTTTTTTTCCTTCCTTCCTTCTTCCTATTTTCTCTTTTATTTCTCTCTGTGTCTCTGTCTTGTCTCTCCCTCTCTCACCTTTTAGGTATTGTAGTTTACAAATGTAGGTACTGACCGGTTAAATATATATTCCTTTAGCTACTTTATGGATAGTCTTTTCTCATAGTTTTCTGTGAAGGGGTATCTAAAAGGCTATCAGTGATTTACTTAACTTTTTGATGAGGTAGGCCTATTAAAGATGGGAGTGGCCCACGGTATTTGACAGTGGTTATTTTTGTGGAATAGTAGCAAATACTGAATGGAGACCACAGGGCAAGAAATTGAAGCTTACTTGACTTACTTGATTTACTTGATTATTGTGCTTTAAACACCCAAATACCAAAAGTTTGAACACATTTTCTTAATTCCTTTTGTAGAGAGAGCAAACAGAATGGTTACCTTTTGTGATTCTGCTGCCCCTAGCACTTCTGCCCACAGCAGAACATTTCCCAAAATAGCGTATACACAAAGCAGCATATGCTGTAGTCAATCGAATAATCTCTTAAACTCCTTCACTACTGGGTTAGTAATCTACATAGCTTTAATGGTGAACTTTATATAGTTTGGAGCCTCATGAATCAGAAGGGAAAACAAAAGTGGACAGTTTTAACAATGATGGATGAGTTGCTAGAGAGTAAAATTAAATGGTTGATAGTAATTGTGGTAGCACACAAAAGACTGATGTTATTTACAAAAGCTCCATTTTGCATGTAATCAGATGTCTATTCCCATGAGCTGGGTCATAATTCATATTCCACTTTAATGTTCGTGGAAAATGCGCTTCTCTCTGTGTATGTATTATTTTTAGGATGTTATGTTTCCTTGGTGCATACACAATGAGCCTGAAATCCTTTAGGAATGTGTTTAATTTGAAAGTTTTATCCTCTGGGTCTGGTTAATTCAAATACAGCTAAGAACATTACCGGGGCCCCAAAGAATGCTGGCATGGCATAGTATGTGCACAACAGCGACCCCAGCTCTTGCTGCTGATGCTCATTTGGCCAAAGGTGGCCCCACTAGAGTGACTGACACTCATTTGGTGAAAAGTAACAACAGCGCTTTCCCCAACTTTCTTCTTTGTGGGTCCATTTAACTTTTCTTTACTTTATACTTTACCTTAATAGACGTGTTTTTCTGCTTTTTGAACTCAGGGCTGTCTCCAGTCGCTATGTTGGATGGAACTGTCCTACCTACAACATGCTTTGTAAGCTCCTGTCTTTTGCCCAGTGGCACCAAAGTCCCAGGTCCCCCTTATTTCTCTCTCATCTTTGGTTATGAATTTGGTGTGAACCTCATTCTCGTCATTAGACACTGGGAAAAGTCCAAGAGAATGGTAGATTACCCATAGCTTTCACAGATGAATAAGTTTTCCCCCCATCCTGGGTCCCTAGAACAGTGTCCTGGAAGGCGCTGAGTCTGGAAACATGGCCCAAGAGCCCTTTTCTATCTCTGCGCCTCTCTGGGAACTGAAAGTTCCACTCCATGAAGCTTTTCACAAGGATCCATGACACCTGCTTCTACTCAGAACAAAGACCAGTTGTGAGAAGCTGAGCTTTCTTTTTTCTTTTATTGTCTTTTCTTCTGTTTTCTTTTCACTTAGTTCTCCTCTTTTTCTGCCTCCTCCCCCTCTCCCCTTCTTCTCTCTCCCCCCCTTTCCTTTTTTCCTCTCGCCTCTCTCCTCTGACCCTCACTTAATTCTCCCTCTCCTCTCATTTTTCTTCTTATATTTTGACTTACACCTGGTGCTGCTCAGGGGTTACTCCTGATTTGCTACTTGGGGTCTCGCCTGGCAGTGCTCAGGAGACCTGATGATGTCAGGGATCTGGCCCCTGGCTCCAGCATTCCCAGAATGAATGAGCTCAGGGAACCGAGCTTTCCATCCTAAGGTCAGGTTCATTTCCAATGTGCAGGGAGTGGTGTGACTGTCCTCTGTCTCTTGGCTACTCAAGATCAGTCGAGGTTTTTGGCACTGTGTCTTGGCTGTTTGATTCTGTGATCTACACCTGATCTGAGACTTCCAAAATGGCAAACACTAAAAAAAATTGATTTTGCTTTTAGCCCAACCCAACCAAGTCATGCAAAAGAGCAGATAAATACATACATACATACATACATATGTATCTACATACATACATACATACATGTATACATACATACATACATATGTACATATATAGCATTTATTGATGAACGCACGGTTCATCAATAAATGCTTTATTTGGAGGTGTTTAAAAGAGTTTGCCTCCCGCTCGGCAAAGCCTGGCAAGCTTCTCGTGTTGTATTTGATATGCCAAATTCCAGTAACAATTACATTAGGTCATTCCCATGACCTAATATAATGGTTTGAGGCTCTTTATGTTCCTGTAGCAAGCCGATGCCCCTGGCTCTACTGGCATGAGACAGGACATATGGAGATATTACTGGTGCCCGCTCTAGCAAATAGATGATCAACGGGAAGATCGTGATCGTGATCGTGATACATACATACATACATACATA
The DNA here is from genome assembly GCA_021461705.1 of Cryptotis parvus. Taxonomy (NCBI): domain Eukaryota; kingdom Metazoa; phylum Chordata; class Mammalia; order Eulipotyphla; family Soricidae; genus Cryptotis; species Cryptotis parvus. The sequence continues at coordinate 374,342 of JAJIBD010001224.1, forward strand.
CATACATACATACATACATACATACATAAATAAAGCCTTAAGCTTAAACTTAGATGTAAAAAGATGCAATAAATTTTTGTTCCTGTCCCCCTGAAATAATGGCACTTATATAATTTTTTTAAAATTGAATCAGTTTCTGCCAAGTTTTGCTTATACAGTGTGATGCATGTGACCTCATTTTTGGATTTTATTTAAATTCCCACCCTTGGAAACCCTTCTTCCCTCTCTCAGTGACTAGGCAAAGGTTAGTCATGCCTCTGTGCAGTTTCAGGCCATATTGGGGTCATACCAAGCAACACTCAGGGATTACTCCTGGCGCTCTGCTTAGGATTGCTCCCGATACTACACTGGGGACCCTGCAAGCATGAACATCTTCTGTTCATGCATCCCCAGCAGAACTTTTGTGACAAGAATCGAACTTGAGTTGGTTGCATGTGAGACAAACACTGTAGTAACTGTACTATCTCTCAGCCCTCTGCATAGTCTCTTTAGAAGCTCATAACTATGTTTCTTCTTTGAACTTAATCAAACTAAAAAGAAGCCCTTTGTGGTAGATCTCAGTGCATGCATTGGCTAATTTCGTTTTTGTCCAAGCTACTGCTAAAGATGATATATGACAAGATTCTTCATCCCACGCAAAATCATGAATGGGAGTCAACATTTATAATTGTGATGGATAAAGTTGCTTCCATTGTTTATGTATTTTATTTGTATGTTATTTTATGTATCTTATTTCTTTTATTTAAGGCACTGTGATTTATAAAATGTTCCTAGCAGAGTTACAAGTACACAGTGTTCCAACACCAATCCCACCATCAATGTAAGTTTCAGTACTCCCTGTTCTTCCCACCCCCTAGCCTGCCTCCTAGACAAGTACAGCTTTAAGTTTACTTGTTGTAGTTTGGTTCTACTTGCACTGTTGTTGGCTCTGTGGTTCAGATATCTCTACACCCCATGTATCAAAGACCCTCACTCCTGCCCCTTTTCCCTCCCATCTGCCTCTACTTACTTCCCGTCTATTCTCTTCTTCCTTGTCCATGGTTCTTTGATCAATGGTCAAGGTAATCTAGATTGGTTAAATTTTTGAATATCTGCTTACTCCTAGCATTTGCTTAGGGAAATATGCAAATACTTAACCAAAGAAATGCCAACAGCAAGTTACTACCTCACAATATTGGAGGGAGGCCGCCTCCTTCCCAGCCTGCAGAAATCAGGTCATCACTAGCAACGGACCTGCCTCCTTTCACTTCTTCCCTGGGGAGCCAAAGATGAACCACAAACTTAGACTTGGATTTCTCATTTCTTGTCTAGACAGTTGAACTACAAATAATAAAGCAGTGCTTCCTAGCTCCTAACTCTGCTTAGATCTGAAGAATCTTTTTTCTTAATGCATTTGTGTGATTATCATTTTATTCCAGTTTTGAACTCAAAAAATCAGAAAGTGACTGATTTTTTTTCACCAAAAGCAGACCTCAGGCCCTCAATTGTTCATCTCCAGTCCTAGGTATTTCCCCATGGCTTTGGATTCAGCCCATTCTGTGAATCCACACACATTAAGTAGGCTGTATTGCTACCTTCCCAAGTCTCTAGCAGATGTCACAGCCCCATGCTATGTCTGTGTGGGCACTGTTGATCATCTTGGCATGAAGGGAGAGCTGCTACACTGAAAATTGAACTGTGTTCTTAAGCACACTGGGAAGACAGGCTCTCCCAGTCAGGCCCAGTAGTGGCGCCATGTCATCCCTGCTTACTCCCCCAACATATTAGCATGCAGAGCTATACAATTGTCGGCACATTTCAGCTCAGGCATATGTTCATACAGATTAGTAAATGTGTGTGTTAATGGCTGCTGATAATGTAAATGCTTCTTTATCAGGCATTGACAGTGCATATTAACTTATGCCGTGCTTCCAGCCACCCTCTTTAGTAAATATCTGGATTTTACAGGTAGGGACACTGAGGCAACAAGCTGGCAAGATACTTCAAATCATAATTATCGCCAGGTGAGCACAAACTCAGCTGGCCAGTTTGTACATACTCTGCATAGAGCACCAAATGAAACCCACGGGGACTCATGCCCCCTAGACCCTGGTAACCCTGTTGCCTGAGTATGCCAGACCATAGCATGTCCACAAAAATCAGCTGGGGATAAGAACCACATGGGATGCTCAGACACCCAGGGTACTCTGAAACAGGCTACAGGCTGCTGCCCTTAATAAAGATTCACTGGGCCTCTGCTTATATCTCTTTTGCTTTCTTTGGATGATATCCTTGTCATAGCTCTTGGTGAAGTTCACTCGGGGGTTGAAGTATGAAAATGAAAGCATTTGCAGTGTTGTAGATCAGATTTATTCAGGGAGACGGTTATTCTCAGGATGTTTCTTGGAAGACAACATTGTTTTGAGCCTAGAAAGGTGGAATTCATAACTATATTAGATTTTAGAGGTGGGAGGGTTACAAAAGCGGTCTTGCAAGCAATGTTAGGAGGTCCAGGAGCCCCTCACAGAGGTACTCAGCCAACCAGTCCACTGTTCAGTGAGAGGGCCTGAGAATGCCCTCAATACTCTGGCTCCATGGTGCTGGGATTGCCCAGGACTCCCTGATGTTACTTGGAGCCTCCAGGACTGCACACACAGTTCTCAGATGACCATGTGGTGCTGAGGATCAAACCAGGGTCAGCCACATGCAAGGGAAGTGCCTTAACCCCTGTCCTATCTCCTTGGCTCCCCAAACAGTATGTTTTAAGCCCTGTCAGTCTCAGTATCCTCACTTGCGAGATGGGTATAATAATACTCTTATCTCAGAGTTCTTAGGCAGATTAAAAACTAATACCCTTAAAGCATTTGGAGCTCTGCTGGCCCAGTGCAGGCGCTTACTGGCTGTCAGCTCTAATGAGGTAAGTAGACGTGGCTCAGGCAGCAAGGATGGATGCTCCACGTTAAGGCCGGTACCATCCAGAATGTGCTTCGGGACAGTAGTCTGGGCCTTCCCAGAGCCATTCTCAGCCCTGCTCTCACTCACCGGGCTCCTTTTGCTGAACAGTTCAAGCCTCTGACCTGGTGTTCCTGGCTGTCTGTCACCTGGTCACATCAGTGAGATGAGAAAGGAGCATGGTCAGAGTCACTCTGTCAGCCTCTGCCCTGTCCAGTACTGAATGTCCTCTTATTCCTGAGGCAGTCATTTCTTCTCCTTCACCAAGACTCAGAGCATCACCAGCTGTGGCCCAGAGCGCTGACCTTGTGTGGTCACTGAGCAGTGACAAAGTCACCCACCGCCAGACTTGGTGTGATGTGAAGACATTATTCACTTAAGGCCCCGTCAATTGGGTTTCGATGCTGTGCCCAAATTCATCATAACTGAGAGGGAACAAGAAATGATCTAATTTGGCATGAGGATCAGCTCCCATTTGGGAAGCAGAGCTAGGTGAGAGGGCCTCACTCTACCCAGGAAAGTACCAGGAGCCTGTGATGGTTCCTCAGCTGAGGACTAATGTGACTTGAGTTATGTTTCAGGAGGATAGTTCTGACTTCAAGGTCTATGATTGATGAGAACAGAGTCTCTTAATCTTAAACAATCTCATTGGGGACTCATAACTCCCTGACAAACTTTTCAAAATACTGATTCAAGGTACCTTTCATCAGTATTCTGCATCAGAATCTCCATGGGTGAAAGTTAGAGGCCATTTGGGTTGGAGTAGAAAAAACTTTGGTGGATGTGACCATAGCCAAGCATTGTCATACTCAATCAGTGATACAAAGGAGCCTCTTCCTATGGCAGAGATGGAGAAATAGAATATTAAAAGAAGCAAGTCAGTGTCCAAAGACAAGTTTGTGAAGAGGCAGTGATTGGGAATTTGAATTCCTAATTCATCCTTCTCTGGACTGTGGGTACTGTGCCCTGATGCTTACTTCTGAGACTGAGCCTCAGGTGAGACATGCTCATCATGAGTTTCAGGTGAGAAGGCCTCCCCTGAATTGTGACAGAGAGGGTGGAACATAAGCAATATTTGTGAGCAGTTAAATGGGATGATACTTGAAGCTGACCTAATGTGAGGGAACCCAAAGAAGAAAAAACAAGACTTCAAGGAAGCATCATATTCTTTAGAACACAGACATGTAGCCTGGCGGGATTAGCAGGGAAGATGTGGCCTTCAGAACTGCTGGTGTTAATGATTTTCTAAAGGCCCCTCCAGTAAAAACTTGCCTTAAAAAACTTGGAGCTCCTGAAAAATTTAGCTATGTTGTTTGGAATGATGCACCATTATAAAAGCCACAGCAAAAGAGAGGGGAAGAAGGAACATCTGACCAATAAGGAGGACATGTAGGTAGACTTGGAGCTCCGGGAGTGATCCCGAGTTTGGGATAGGAGAAGACTGTGTGCAATGTCGTGGAGGTGAAGGCAGGGCCCGACACCACTGTGGCAGCCACTGGACAGGGTGGTGAGGTTGCCTCTTAGGATCCTGTTCCTGCAGGTAGCTCATCATCATGGAGCAATGTGCATGATTATGGAGAATAAGTGAGGAAGCTCTAGGGAAGGTCGGTGTGGGACAAGATGGCAGCACCATTCTTAGGACCAGTAACAGTTATTGTCTGAATGCAACTGTTTAGCAGTAATGGAAGTACATCTTCCATTGGCCTTTAATTTTTTGTGCTATAGGTCTTGTGTCCTAAAAAGCAGGCCTGTTGTAGTGCTAGGGATGTAGTTGGTGGTAAAGCGCATGCTTGGCTTAGGAATGAGGCCCTGAGTTTGATCCTTAACACCAAAATGCAAACACACACACACACATTCAGTAGATAGTGATATTTACTTGATAATTGGTTGGAGTGTTCAGGAATTTCTATAAGAGCATGGGGAAGGAACCCAGGGGAAGACCAGTACATGATGAAGGACAGATATGGGGACACTGCTGTTACTTTAAAATGGAGAAGAATAGCCTGAGCACAAATGGGGTTATCATGACAATGTTAGAAATGTGGGGCGAGTGATGCCGGCAATATCAATTTCAGAGTTGCTGTTCAGGAGCGCTGTGTAATGTATTCCGCTGGGCATGTTCCGTGGAGCTGTGAAGCCAATGCAATTCTTGTGCCTTGCAGCAACTGGGCCCTTTTGTATTAGAGAGCTTTGGAGATGTTAAGAGCATTTGGGGATCTTAGCAGAACTAAAAAAGATCTTTCCTTTCAGAGGGTGTATTAGATAAGATGGAAGAAAACTCAGAAGGGAATAGAGCCAGATAAGCCCCTGCTTGCTTTAAGCCCCTTCAGCCTAGACACACAGGTCTAGATTTAGTCCTGGCTGACCGTAGCTTATGCTATTGCAAAGGACACATATGAACAGCTTAGAAACCTTCACAGTGAGTGTGTATGTTGGCACATGGAAACATATGTGCACACACATATATGTTTAGACATACAAATGCTATAAATGTACTTTTTATAATATAAATATACTTTTAATGTTGGTATAATTAAAAACATATCTGCACTTCTCCCTGGTTGTCTAGGATTTGTTCACATGTGTGGTGTGAACACAGCAAACACATGCTTTAAGACATATTTACACACATAAATACTGATTAATATATATTATATGTTTATAAGCAAGTAATATATATGTTTACCTCACTGCAAACACAACCATGCAGTGTGGATACTTGTGCCATATTACAGATAGGAAGTACTTTATCAAATTACCTTAGCATCCTTTTCCCCTCCTGTGGTTTCCAAAGCAGTCCAGAGCTATTGATGGGAGAGGGAAAGCATCTTAAATGACAGGGCTATACTACCTTGGAAGCTCATGACCCTCAATACTGGAGCCGGCTTTTAGTTGCCTGAATAGATGGTAGCTTACAGAGAGGCCACAGAACTGGTGGCTCCAAGCCTGTCGTACTCCTGTGCACAATCAGAAGCCGAGACCCGCTGATTTAGTTTAGTGTCTGGGTTATATATAAAATCATAAAGTCATTCCATCGTGTCACTTTTCGACTATGTGTAATGAAATATAGTGGGCTAACAAAGTGTTAAGTGAAGGAATTTGTTTGGGAATGCATTGCATTAAATAAACAAGGCAGTTGAACAGTTTCACCAAATTTCTGTATAAATAATGCCTCTGAGTGCTTGAGCAGGCTTTGTTCCATTAGCAAGTAGGTCCATATGCATCGCAATTGGGTCCTTGTTATGATATTTATTTGCTTTGTCAGCCCTTTCACCCCTGAGATAAAGGTAAACTTCTGCCCTACCCCCTGTCAGAATGATCAACACGGAGAATTAGTGGAACAGAAATGTATAAGGTTTTACTGTAATAGCAATTAGGAAGGAATGCACACGTGTTTGTCTCTGAGAAGGTTAGAAATGGAAATAAATGCAAAAATATGCTTTGCTGACAAGTCATCATTTTTAGTATGAAGATGGAAAGTACAAGACAGCTTTGTTTTGCCTTTTTTTCAGGAGTTGTGGTTGATTTTTCTCTTCTTGCTTCCTGGTTTTTGCTAGAAAGAAACTTGTTCATTTCCCACCCACTCCACACCCTCCCTCCCAAGCTGAAATACTGTCCAAGATCACCCTTTCAAGTGTTCAGTCTGAGAGAAGGGAGAAGAAAAAGAACTGTGATTTAAAATATATAAGTACATCCTTTTTTTTTTCAAGCTTGCAAACTGGGATTTCTAGACTCAATTTGTGTTCTTGAGACATTGGAGTCAAGTTTATATATAGTTTTTGATGTAGGACCTAATTAGGCTCTCAGCATATCTTAATACTTTCTGCTACATCTGCATTAAAGATAACATTGCATATATTTGCATTTCATTTACATAAAAAGTTAGCCATGCTGTATGTAACAATCACTTTAACCAAGTACCGTTGACAGCAAATATTTTGAATAAGCATGTGAGAATCCATGTCTACACAAAGCCTGTCCTGGATTCTGTCGCCTCTCTCTCTCTCTCTTGGAACTTGTTTGTATGTATCGAATTCCAACCAAGCCCTTGTGGTTAAGCTGACAAGCACCAAGAATGGAAAGGATCTGATATCTGTGATTGTCTCAGTGGTGGAAGAAAGACTCCACCGATGCTATTCTGGGTACTGTTGATCATTTAATCATATGGATCATTAATGGTGATAATCCTGGTGTGATTTGGGGGCTATGCCTTAAGAAAAGAGGATAACCTCGAAAACTGTGTCTGTTCGTGTCTTTGTCCATTTATATGTGTTCAGATGAGTGTACGGGGCAGCTTTCTCCCAGCACTCGTCGAGTGTCTCTCAGCTCTGTCTGGGCCACTTTACTTTCAAAGTGAGCTGTCACTGGGGGACGTTCTTCACTTTTCCTTGGAATGAGCTATTTTTGCTCTTCTGTCTTACGAGTCCCAGGCTCATTCCTGATCCTGGGTGATCCCATTCGATTTCTTTCCCCTTTGCTGATCCTCGATGCTTCAGGCAGAAGCTCTGGGGATGATGGTTAATGTCAGGCGGCTAGAGGTGTAGCTTCCAGGCTTTTCCAGAGTCGCAGGACCTGAAGCTTTTTCTGCAGAATGCACTCTTTCCAGGGAATGTTGGTTAAAAATGGTTCCAGCCAGACACATCTGGGAATTGTTAAGTAGCTTTGCCTCCTCTCGAAGAGCCCAGAGTAAAACCTGGCTTGATATTTCCCTAAGTGGTGTTTTCTAGCTTTTTACTCATGGATGTCTCTATTGCACACCACGCACTGACTCTGGGTGTATTCAGGCAGCGATTCTTGTGATGTGAGAAGTGGCAGAGCCTGAAGTGTGCCTTCCCTCTCTAAAGTTCTCCTTTTGGAGCAGGGAGGATGACAGCCACACTCAGAGCAGCTCACAGCTGCCAGGAGTATCTCCAGCACTGGCCGCTGGGGCTGCTGCTCACATGAGTGCCTCTGGGTTCCCCAGGAGACACTTTGAGGTTAAAGGACCACATTAGTACTGTCTTAAGAGAAAACTGAGATCTGCAGAGGAGGTAAACATGCCAACAAGAGAAAACTGTCAGGCTAGCACCAGTTCTCTTTGGCCGCCAGCATCTCTCAGTGAGGCAGGAACACTTGCCCTCCAAGTGTTCTGCTAATGGCTGCAGTTGGAGCACTGATGGTCCACTCCACTCTTCACTCACCACTTCTCCCTAGTCTAGACTCTTTCCAGGTGAGCTGTGTGCTCTGTGCTGAGACACAGACCTTTTATAGATTCATAGATGCTGAGATTCGCAGGCCTCAGACAGAGAACATGGTCTCCCCTTTTCCTGGACTTCACTTGATTTTTAAAAGCTTAAGTATGGGATACAGATACATGGGGCAGAGCTGCTACTGATTCTCCCTGTGCCCGACTGACTGATCATGAGGCGTCTGGGAGGGAAGGCAGGTTCTAGCCCTGGCCTGTCATCCCAATAGAGCCTCGCAAGAAGCCAGAGGAACCTCACACCATGAGGGGCCGCCATCTTCAACATCCGGACTCCACAGCTTGTCAGAGCTCCACCCAAGAAAAAAAGCTGATCTCTCCCTGTTGGCGGTTCATCAGTAAATGCACAAACTGAGAGTCTGTCTACTACTGAGAGTATCCCACCCACACGGCAGAGCCTGGCAAGCTACCATATCTGATAAGCCAAAACAGTAACAATTTAAACCTCATTCCCATGACCTGAAGGGATGGTGTGAGGCTCTTCGTTTCCTGGAGCAGGCAGATGCCCTTGGGCTACACTAGCTCGCAGGAGCAGGACATATGGAGATGTTACTGGTGCTGGCTCCAGCAAATGGATGAACAATGGGAAGACAAGTGATACATGTGATACAAGTGAAAATGTGGGATCTCTAGCAAGTTTTTCATTCTCTTCCATCTCAGCGTTCCCATGAAGAAAACGCTTAGTAATGGTGCACTGCCAAGAACCCCCTAAAGTCGTGAACAGACACACGCCTGTCCCCTCAGCACCATGTTCCCAATATGCTGACTGTCGGTTGTGTGTTGACAAGTGGAATCATTATTATTAGATTGGAAAATTTGAAATTATAGTGGAGCAAAAGTCTTCCAAAACTTATTTTTCTGGGCATTTCAGTGTAATTAATTTTTCTTTACTTAAAAAATTTCGAATTAATATCTCCATTTATAAAAGTGACTTTGTCAGTACCTTTGAAATGATTCCCACAATGCTGATTTAGGCACTTTACATTTTTTATGTGCATTTTTAGCTGGTTTCAAAAATCACAAGACTCTAAAGGGGGAAAAAAGCTAATCCTTAGTTGGCAGGCAAGTCCCCTCCTCAAATCCTGGGATTAAAAATAGAACCTGCCGCCAGAGCTTTCCTTGTCTGCTGTGATTGAGATCCGTCCCAGGCGGGAGAGCATGCAGTCGGCTGCTTTGAGCATGCACTGGAGAGACTGTATTTGCAACTTTAATATTTATCAGTAGGTGGTAATTCTCCCGATGACGGTCATTAATGAGGTGATTTTGTCTTTATTTTGCACTAGTTTAATGAGTTGCAGGCAAGTGGAGAGATCTGAATTGCAGGCAAGTGGAGAGATCTGGTGTTTGCTGTAAATGCTGAGAATCAAAAATTGTAGAGGAAAAGGTAAAAGCTGTAGCAGAAAAATTAAGGGTTTTCAGGTTCAAACTATCTCAAAATAAACCTTGGTAAAATGGTAGCATTGAAAAAATGGGTGAGGGCTTTCTGGAGAGAAAAGTCTGTTTCCCTTTCTTTTTTCCCTGGCCATGCTGTTCATTTTTACCATTTTATCTTTCCACTCCTTTGGTCTCGGCTGCATTAGCAATATGAAGGGAAAAATCTCTATTTTCCTGTTTTTTTTGCTTCTTGGGGCAGAGATAGTTATAGCTGAAACATTTTTACCATATTGGGTTTTGAATAATTGAGTCAAATCTACACTTAATTTTACCAGAGACAGCTAGCCTTATAACCCTAGCTAACCTATGTTTTCTCTTGTTCGTTTGCCCTCTGGAAATGAGGTTCACAGAATACAAATTCAGAAAGACATAAATTCTAGCTCCTCAGAAGACAGGAATAGAAGTCAAAGTGACCTCAATAAATCAAAAGCAAGTTGAAGTTCAATAGGGACAAATGTAAGCGAGGATCCTTACGGCTAATATATGAACTCACACATTTAAAGTGGCCTGAACACAGTAGTTCCAGAAAGGTGTCTTGGGGGCTGGTGATGTGGCTCGGTGGGCTAATGTCTGCCTTAAGTCGTTCCAACCAGGTTTCCCAATGGCACTGCTGAAGCCCAGCTGCCCTACTACTAGAATCCCTTGTGCCACAAGTGTGTGACCTCCTGTGACCTGTCACCCGGACATGGAAACAGCAACAACAGCCCAGGCAGGGACCGAGGGGAGGAGAGTGAGGGGGAGTATCAGGCATTGGTAGTTTTGTGCTAGAATCTACTTTATCATTATCCTGTGTTATAGGTTGGCGTGTTTACAAATATGCTGTTATAATCTTTGCAGTAACTTCTTGAGCACTAGGTAATTTGTTCTTTTCATTTTTTTAGACATGAGAGCAAAGGCAGAGAGAGGTTAAACGATTCTTTCAGGTGTCCGCAGTTAGTGATTTAACTGGTTATGGATGGTGCTCTTCCTGCTTGAGCAAGATCACTTCATCACAGAGCTACGATTTAGAAAGCCAGTCGAAGTTCTGGGCTGCATTCAATCAGATTTCGCTTGAGAACTAGAGAATCAGCTTCCCAGTAAACTATATATTTCTAAAAGTTCAAAGAAAAATGAAGCCAAAGATACCTCATAGAGCACCAAAGGTTGTGAGTGAAATGGAATACTAGCAAAATAGGGAAAAATAGCAAAGGAGGTATCTGAACCGGCTTGGATAGCTTAGCTAGGATGAACACAGGTAGGAGCTGTAAGCAGTCCACTAATTGCCTATATGCATTCAAAAGGTAGGAACTAGGCTTTACAGTGCACACAGATGTTGTCTTTTACAAAGCAATCCCAGGTCAGTCATCTCACTGGATTCCCAAACAGCCTAGAGCAGAAGTTGGGCCTGATGGTTAAATGTTTGACTTTAGGTATCAAATGGTCTCTATCATGGCTACACAGCCCTGCTTTTGCAGCCCCAGAATTATCCGCAGACATCTTCTGAACAAATGTGCATGGCTGGGAGCTAATAAAACGTTATTTACCAAAGGATATGGTAGCCATTACTACAGCTCTGGGGCTATGGTGATGTGAGTGCTGTTTATTGTTCCCATGATGCAGGTGAAGAAATGGGGCTCGTAAAAGTAGTAGCTTGTTCATAATCATAAACAATAGTTCAGCAACTAGAAAGGTTTACCTGATTCAGTGTTTAGTGTGCAATGCATTAAGTTAAAGACATGTCACCAGAAGATTTCAGGGGAGGTTTATCATTCCAAAGTATTCTTTGCCTATGATTGTGACCAAAGTTTTGAGCAGACTCATCAGGAAGCTGTGTGATTATCTGAGGCACTAAAATAGTATTTGCCAGGCTCTTGAGACACAGTAATTTGGTCAAAAACCTTTTTCCAAGGACCATAGAGATAGTACAGCTGGTAGGGCACTTGCCTTGCATGCAGACAACCCAGGTTAAATCCCCAGCTCCCCACATTGTTCCCCCAAGTCCTGCCAAGAATGATAATCTGGTGCAGAGCCAGGAGTGAGCCCCGGGCCCAACCAGATGTGATCCATAAACCAAAAATAAATAAAAATCTTTCAGGGGCCAAAGATACCGTGCAGCCTCTATGCTGCTTGCTTTGCATGTAAATGGCAGGGGTTCATCCGCCAGCACCAAACATAGTCCCAAGAACCACTAGGAATGATCTCTGAGCACAGAGGTAGGCATAAGCCGCTCCACCAAGTGTGGGCCCCAACTTCAAAAACAAATGCCCTTCAGACTTAAATTTCCAATATTAAAATAATTGCTTAAAGATCTTCTTGAGATATGCTTATTTAATTTGAATTGCAGCATTTATGTATGTGACTTACAAATTCAGTTGTCTGCTCCATGTTGGCACTGACTTAGTTGGAAAAGGGAGAATTGAGAGAGAGGAAAGGAGAACCAGGACAGTTAGTGTTTAAAGGACTTGGGAGAGGAAGAAAGTTGTCAGCGAAGATTATGATATCAATATGGTGACTATGTGAACAGAGGGGAAAGCATTACAATTTACTGAAGCTAATGGTGCCAAATATCTTTTTTTTTTTCTTTTTTGGGTCACACCTGGCAATGCTCAGGGGTTACTCCTGGCTATTTGCTCAGGAATTACTCCTGAGCAAAGTAATTCCGTGCTCAGGGGACCATATGGGATGCTGGGGATCGAACCCAGGTCGGCCACTGGGGATGGAACCCAGGTCGGCTGCGTGCAAGGCAAACACCCTACCCGCTGGGCTATCGCTCCGCCCCCAATGGTGTCAAATACCTTTTGCTCAGTGTCCGAGAGCTATTCTTAATTAATTTAATCCTCCAAACATACTGCCAGGTAGACACCTTGTCTCCACATTAGTTACAAGAACATGAAGCAGCAAAGACATGCAGATAGTCTCAGTGGAGGGGAGCTTACAGTAATCTAATGACCACCCATTTAATCTGGACAGCATAGGACACCAAAACTCACACAGCAGAGACGCTTGTACTGGCACACTAGATTTCCATGCAGTGGCTGGGCCAGGTAATCTTCCAGCTATGTTTTTTTTTTTGTTTGTTTTGTTTTGTTTTTTGCTTTTTGGGTCACACCCGGCGATGCTCAGGGGTTACTCCTGGCTCTGCACTCAGGAATTACTCCTGGCGTTGCTCGGGGATATGAGATAACCATATGGGATGCCAGAGATCGAACCCGGGCCGGCACAGGCCGACCGCAAGCAAGGCAAATGCCCCTACCCGCTGGGCTATCGCTCCGGCCCCCAGCTATGTTTCTTTGATGGGACTGTCAATTGAGGTAAATCGTGGAGAAAACACAAGGCACATTCTCTGAAGTTAAAACATCATTTCTAGAGAGACTCTGGTCTGAATGCCAGCTGAAGAATGTTTCCTCTTGTTTGTTGAAAGAATCCTTAAGTGGGTACTTGTAGCAAGCTTGGCCAAATGTACCTTGCTCAAGGTTAAACCCTTAGAGATCAGAATAACTTAAGTGACCCTAGTAAATGCCGGGTATCCAGTGGTTGGAATAATTCAATCTGCTTTGTCAGTATCAAGTAGCTAATATGTGAAAAAATGTGTGTGTGTGTGTGTGTGTGTGTGTGTATGTGTGTGTGTAGGGAAGCTTTTTGCAGATAAAATTTCAAGATGAGTATTTACCCAATAACTCCTTTGGAAAAAAATAAAAAAAATAGGAAGAAATAGAAGATGACATTTATTTCTTTTTTCAGATTCTAGTTTTATTTCAAACCACTATTTTAACATCCTTAAAGTAGATAAAATTGATACATCTTATGCATTTAATGATAACAAATGTATAACCTTTTGTCATTTTTATTTGTTTTGACATTATTAGTTGTAGAATATCTGTAATATTGCAATTTTCCTCAAATTTCTACCCTTAGGATTCAGGAACTGTAATACCTATACAATAGGAGAGAACAGATGCAGTGATGATACAGTGGGTGAGTCTAAAGGGATAAAGGCAATATGGACATGAAATGACTTATGTGTGTGTGTAGATTGAGGAGGCAGAAGGGAGTCCTGGACTTGGGATCAGAATCTCTGAGTACAGTTTCCAGCATGACCTTAGTTTTATAATGACCTTCAAAAGATCCCATCTATATCATGTGGAAATAATCATATAAGCCCATAAGGGTGTATGGAATCTAAATCATTGTCTTAGAGTGATTGTCAGAACCAAATGATCATGTTTGTGGCCTCAGGAGAACAGGGAGAAGGCATCTCAGGGGCCTTGGGGGGTTGTTGATGGAGAATTCTCAGCCAATAGCTGTCATTTCCAAGCTCTGAAAAACCACCCAACCTTGTTACTATTTTCACACACCACTGCCTTTATGTCTGAATATTATCAGACCACTGGTTTTGCACTTGATCTTTATAATGCAGGAATAGGGTCTAGGATAGGTACCATCTTATAGATTGACTCTTTAAGAAATAGTGTTGATATCTTAGGAGCCTTTTAGATATGGGGCTGAAGGTAACTCTGAACAAAATATCTTCCAGGCTAGGCTTAGATACATTCACCAGTGTACCCTGGGAAAATTCTCAAGGGGCCAGAGCACAGGGGTTCAATCCTCAGCACCTCAAGCCTACCAGGAGGGATACCCTGAGTGCACAGCCAGGAGTAAGCCCTGAGCAACACCAGGTGTGGTCCAAACCACTGCCCCACACCCTGCCCCCCCAAAGCCTTACATTACAGAATTACAGAATATTATCCCACATTCTTTTAAGTATAGGCTTTTCTCCCCAGAGCTGGAGATTTTCATAAACTAGATTTAAATTTCATTCTTCCCTCCCAGAGCTTTTTTCTTTTAACTCACCATCTGACAGGGAATGTTTAGTATATAACCGAAAGCATATGTAGCAAACTTGTTCTTCTCCGCCTAAATATGAGTTTAATAAAAATAACAGTTAAACATATGTTAAAAATGAAGCGGTACAGTTGGGGGCAAAGACTAAGAAGAGATGCAACTGCTTATTAGTTGTGTTTTTCATTTTCATGTTCAGAGGCTTTTAAAACTGATTTCCGCCACCCCCACCCACCCACCAGCCAAGCTGAGGTTAGGTCTGCCTGGTTATACACTTTATTTTTTGGTCCTCATTTCCTCCAGATAAGCAATCTATTGATAGTGTTGAAGTCCTCATCTAATGAACATCCATTACCCAATTAATGAATTAGGTGCCTCTCTATGTGTCAATTGTCCAGGTTAATAATGTCAGGGCTTATAATGTTTTTACCTCAGGAGAGTGTTTGGGCATCTCTCATTGAAATCAATTTACAAGAGCGTTAAGTGGCTTGGCTTCCTGCATTGCTATTCAAGATTAGTAAGATCTCTGCATTGTCAGGACAAATCAGATGTTTTCATGTCTCATTGTTGCTAACAGCTTAATTAAGACTGACCATCTGATTTAAAATCAGTGATTAGTCTGGACCTTACAGGTCAATAACAACTCACCAGTTGTTCGTGTGACATTGGGATGAATCAGGCGAGGATTGTCTTTCAGTTTGGTGTAACTAGCTATACCAAATCAGATCAGAAAAATCAGAATATTATGTCCAGAATCATGATTTTTATTTCTTTGTTAGGGAAAGCATGGCTGCAAACAGTACCTTCTCATTGCATTGCGTTTTCTCCTAATAATAAAATTTTGCTTTTGTTTGACACAGTGGTGCCTCTCTACATGCACTTGTCTACCCAAGTGAGCTATTATATAAGAAGAGCAGGACAGAAAACAAAATGACAACACCAGGTTAAGGTTTTTCTTCCAAAAGTGTTGACACAGATGAGCTTTTATCCCTTCCTTCCTTCCTTCCTTCCTTCCTTCCTTCCTTCCTTCCTTCCTTCCTTCCTTCCTTCCTTCCTTCCTTCCTTCCTTCCTTCCCTCCCTCCCTCCCTCCCTCCCTCCCTCCCCTCCCTCCCTTTTTGGGTCTAACTTGGCGCTGCTTAGTGGTTACTCCTGGCTCTGAACTCAGGAATTACTCCTGGCAGTGCTCAGGGGACCATATGGAATGCCAGAGATCCAACCTGGATCAGTAGGTCACATGCAAGGCAAACATCCCACCTGCTGTGCTATCGCTCTGGCCCCCAGAAGATGTTTTAAATCTCCAGGTGTTAAGTCAATAATGGCTTGAAACTTTCCTTTGGATTCATTCTTATTTAATCCTCTTGGCTTTCTTGTCTTCACAAGAAAGATAAGCAAGATGCATGATTTGAACTAATCCCTTTAAAGGAAAGGAAACTATGGATGACAACTAATTATAGATGACAGTTAGAGGACCTGATTTTTTTAATATAACAACACCAGTGTGTATCATTGTGACTCACACTTGAGTGTGATTGATTTAACTGCTACCGATTGCAGTGCTGGAGGGTGTTAAAACTCCAGTGTTTCTGATTGTGTTGGGTAGGTAACTTGTTAGACCTAAAGAAGAGAGCAGGCAGTTTGTGTATCCCTGGAATTCTGTATCATTTATTTTCAAGTCTTTCTTATTGTTTGGGTGTAATTGGTTCCATGACATAGAGTTGTCTGTGTAGAGATTTTTGGGGTTGTTTTATTTTGGTTTTTGACCATAGCTGTCAGTGCCCAGTGCATACAGAGCAAGCTTCTAACCTATTATACTATCTCTGACCACCCTGTCTTTGTAGTATGTTGTAGAAACAGATGTACTTCCATTAGAACATTATTTCTGGTTTTCAACTTTTGAATTATAAGCCCCAAACAATAACCACCAGTGGCAATATTTGCTGATCTCTCAGTTGGTGAATTGATTCAGTTCTCCTGTATATTTATGAAAAGCAGGTGGCCTGTGGTCACCTAAATTCAAATAGCCTTCAATAGCAATTCATTAAAGTCATCTCTGTCTTAATGAAAAGGATGTATCACCAAGTCTTTACGGATATACATTATTTAAAATGATTTTACTTTCACTTAGTGAAACTTAACTGGCTATCTAATCTACCCAGGTGTTAATTTGGAAATACTGGTAATTTCTTTACAGTTTATTTCTGCCAAATTATTTTACATAATTGTGGTAAAGATGCTTTAAGTTAATAAAACCTTGGATCTGCTGATTTAGTTCTTATAATGCATAGATAATGTACCCTAATTGTTCTCATTATTTAATCAGCCAGCCAAGTCAAATTTATTTTATGTTATATAAGTCCAACTTCATATTTCAGTGAACATATTTTTCAAAATTTTAATGTGATTTTGAAATGACTTTATCACTACCGAATTAGATTATTGACATAGAATTTACTTACATATGGTTCAGGGAGGATGGGTTATATCTATGTTTTAAGAGGGAAGAGTAGAATTATCAATGAGAGAGAGAGAGAGAGCAGACTGAACTATGAGTCTATGTTCCAGGTCGGATAGGGCTGTGCTATTATTATTTCATGAGGATTCTTTTTCTCTTTCCTGGGGTCTTTAAGAATAGTGGAAAACTGATGAAGTGAGTATATGAAACCATAATCCCAATCTTTCATTCCTCCTCAATCCAAATAACATAGTTCTAAAATAATCCCAATACACATTATTAATTCCACAGAAGACCCAAAGTCCTGCCCACCGCCTGTTTATAATGCCCTGCTCACCTTGAGACCATATAGCAAACAAATTCTCAGGTGCAGTCATAGCTTTGGGCAGTGCTCCATGGTACTTTTACTGTGGACGAGTTGGTTTTCCTGCTTCAGAGAGGGAAGATAAGAATTCTTGAATGAATTTCTAAGCACAGATGCATTCTTAGATATATTTGGGAAATAATCCTAGGGAAAGTGAGGTTCTAGATGCCAGTTTTTAAAAGTTGCAGATACTTCTTGAAAGATTGTGTGTGTATGAGAGAGAGAAAGAGAGAGAAAAACTTCAGTGACATGCATTTTGTAGTTTGAAGATGTCTGTAATAGAGGGAAAAAACCCTTTTTAAGTAAACAAAGCTTACAGCTTAGAGAAGCCAGTTGCACCAGTGTACATTTGATAAGAAACTTCGGGCAGAACGTTTTTTCTCTCTGATATTGAGTCAACAATCTTCTCTAAGACAATGAAAACTCTCAAAGCAAGGGGAGAGCCATTCCTGGAATTGGTGTGGATTGCTAAGGAAAAAAAAAGTGGAAACAGTTCTCTGAAATACGTATTGTTACTGGTATGGTTTTAAATACTTTAGCACATGTATTTCTCATTCGCCAACAGAGAAGTTAAATCACCTTTCCCAGGACACCAAGCCATCAGCTGAGCCTGGTGCCCAGGTCCTCTGGGAAAAAGGTCCTTTAGGTAATTTTGGCGTCTTCTTGCGCTCTCTTGAATCCCAAGGAGTCAGATCATCATAGTCAGAATAATATTACAAAAAAAAGAACTAATTTGTTGTTTCCATAGTGGCAAAAGAAACATAATCACGATAAAGATCATGGAAAGCAAAGGAGAGCACAAAGTAGCAAACAAAAATGTCATCTACCAGCCTTCCATGCGGGAGATGACAGTGAGCATCTATTTGAAAACACACATCCACAAAAAACACACACTAATTCTCATGGCAGGGAGAAAGCCAGTGTGGTTCACACTACCACCTTTGTGGGTTTAAATGCCTGATCCCCCTATTTCTAGTTTTATTTTTAAATCTGTGAAAAGATAAAAGTATTAAATCTTAGGGATGCTACAAGTATTATGTGATAAAATGTAAGGACATGTCACTAAGTGCTTTGCGCACAGTAAGCATTCTAATGGGTAGTGGGTGGGTGGGTGTATAGCTGAACACATTAAGCATACACCCTGTTTTAATCCCTCTACCTGATTGGTTGACACAGAGTTCACACCCTACTTTCCACCAACTTAAATATTCCTGTTCCATCTAATAAAGTGGGGCTATTCCCCAGAAGTTGTTCATGGAGGTTTTTGACCTGTGTGGGTGCTCTGTGCAACCAGAAGTGGTTCATAGAGGCTTCTTTCTGGGTACTCTACTTGCTCAGAATCTGACCTCACCAGTGACATCAACATCAGTCACCAGAGATATCAACAGGGTGAATGCAGGGATGGATGGATGGATGGATGGATGGATGGATGGATGGATGGATGGATGGATGGATGGATGGATGGATGGATGGATGGATGGGTGGGTGGGTGGGTGGGTGGGTGGGTGGGTGGGTGGGTGGGTGGATGGATGGATGGGTGGATGGATGGATGGATGGATGGATGGATGTTTTGGTGGGTGAATGAATGGTCAGATAGATTATTTACATTTGAGGGAGGCTAACATTTCCTGAATATTTATCCGTTTTATTAGCCATGCTTACTCTAGGTATTTTAATTGCCTCTGCTGAATGAATAATATATGGCTGACTTAATCATTTGTTCTATTGTTGAACATGAAAATTATGTCCAAAATACCCTATTTTAAACAAAGCTTTGGTGAACAGCTTTCTGTACAATGGCTAATGCAATAAACTGCTACAAGTGGAAATCCTACACATATAAATTATTGGCAACATATTCCCGAATTTTACTTCAGAAACACTCAGTCTAATTTATATGCCAACTTTACAGGAGAGTGCCTGTTTGCATAAACTCTCACCAACATCAGTATTATCTTTCCGTTTCATCTTTGTTAATTGGGTAATTTTTAAAAAGTGTAACACATTCTAGTTTGCATTTCTTTGATTGTGAGTGAGGTTTGACATCCCTTTTTATTTCTTTGGTCTTAAAACAACCTAAAGCTGTGAATGCATGCAGGTTTTGTTCTTTGGATGTGATTATTATTTACTCCCAGTCTGTCTCCATCTCCCTTTTCTTGAACAAGGTGTAAAATTAAAGCTCTGCTTTCCAGGGAGCCAGTGTGTATGCAGAAGAGGTTTAATCAGTAGCTGGCTGAGGAAATGGGCTTCAGAGGACCTTTCCCAGTCTCTGTGGATTCTTTCTCTTGGAAGCTGGTTGCTGCTTCTCTGACAGGTAAACGTCTTAGCTCCAGAGACCTGAACCACACGGCCTTGGATCTGAGACTCATGATATGCCCTGAGACTTGATGTTGGGGAAGTACATGTGACCTGGAGAATATGAAAGGTCATAAGCATATTTTCAGAAGGAAAAAAATCACACTGTGTTGTAAGTGTAGAGACTCCATTGATAGGATGTGCCCTCTTGCTGTATTATTTGTATCCAGGTATTTCTCTCTGTCTGTCTCCCCAGGCCCTCTCCTCACTCTGTCACACTAGCAAATTATATTTCTCCAATGGCAGGAAATGCTACAGTGGGCTGGAGAGATAGTTCAGGGGTTGGCTGCTTGCTTGCATGCATCTGACCCGAGTTGATCCCATGTACCCCAGATGGTCCTGGGCACCACCAGGAGTTATACCTGAGGTCAGAGGTGGACGTCCTGAGTATAGCCAGGCCTGTTCTCCAATCCACTCAGTGAACTCAGCCTAACAAGATATTTAAATCCCAGAACATATACTAAACCTAAAAAGACTTGTTTGCCCATTGACAGGATGAAAAGTTTTCTCATGTTATGTGGAGCCGAACTTCATCCTGTCTATTCCTCCCTCCCTCGTGGCCTGACAACTTAGGGCTTTTTTCTTGGTGATCTCAGTCCTTCCACATTGGAGTTATTATCCTTAGACACATTTTTGACCTGGAAAGGCTGGAGCTGGAGAGGCTGCCCCTTCCCTCCTCCTATTTCAGCCGCCTCTTTCTACAGAGAGCAGTGTGGGGTAAGAATAACCACTCCTGAGGGCAGAGTCTGTTCTCCGCACCTCCCAGGTCTGACCTTCTTTTGCATTTTATAGTTGGAAGAACAAAAAATAAACTTTCAAATGTGCTTGGTTGACTCAAGCTTCACTGGTCTCATGGGTCCCCATAGCCCACATGTTCTGTTTGGCCAAGCAAAGCCCAGGGAAGGCACCCACTGAAGATAAATCTGGCTCCCTTTGAATTTACCCAAGTTTGCTTCTCCCAGCTGGGATTCTCGAGTGAGCCCTGCATTCATATGGATTCAATACAAGCATAAACGGGATCCTAATTAATGAGTTTGTTCATTCTTCTTGCCAGCTGGGACAAAAACTATTGTTGGGTCTCTAGCCTCTGTGTGTGTGTGTGTGTGTGTGTGTGTGTGTGTGTGTGGAATCTCCAGATTTCAAATCACTACATCAGCAGATTAAATAGTTGCTTTCATTTGTCAAGAATTTTTTTTAAAGTACAGGCATATTTCTTGAAATGACCAGGAAACAGAATAACATATATATATATATATATATATGTTATATATACATATATAACTTGTATTTAGAGAAAGTTTATCTATGTGTATAATTTGAATGTGTACATATAGCTCTGTGTTAGAGAGCTCATCATAATGGTTCCTTAGAGTGATTGATGTTAGATAGTTCTGCCCTTGTATTTTCAAGCAACTTGCAGAAAGCCAACCTTGTGACATTGGTAAACACGAGGTAGTTCTGGTCCCCCAGCTGAGTGCATCCAATAACTCTTTCAGACTGGGTAGCAGCTCCAAGGATAAAAGACTCTCTTCTCTGTATTTGGACCCTCAAGCTGCCTCATTGGTGAGAATGATTTCTTGCAGAGATTAGTTCTCTGAGGAAGGGCTGGAGTAGTGGATGCTTTGGATAAGGGTAGGGGCGGGCTTGCTTGCTTATAAGTGAGGAGTCAGGCCGCCTCCAGACTGGCTCAGTGCTTCTCTGTGTGCTGCCAGCCCTTTGCTCTCCCTGCTTGCCATTGTCTCAGCACTAGCAAGGCTCCTTCAAGCCCAGGATTAAATTAGGAGACATTCCCCTGCTGCTCCTAGTGAATGAATTCATACAGTGAGTTTATTGTTAAACAAAGTGGAACTTGCTGCATCGAGGAAAAGGGTGGGAGTGCAGTGGAATGTTCTTCCCTACCTGCCTGCTTTCCTGAGGTGACCCAGGGGCACCCTAGAGACTCAAGGTTCCCTCTCCATGCCTTACTGTGATCCCCTCCTGGCTAGCCCCCCCAACTGAGGAAACAGGGTGAGCAGGAAGTGCCCTCACCTCTGAGGATGGGGGAGAGGCATCTGCCTTTCCTCTGACCCTCCTTTATGGCTGCCAGGCAACCCCTATAAAAACCTTTAAAGAGGCGGCTTTCCCCCGCCGGGGGTTTTTTTTTTCCCCCCCCCCCCCCCCCCCCCCCCTCCCCCCCCCCCCACCCCCCATCCACCCCCCCCCCCCACAACCCTTCTTTCTTACCCACAACAAAACCCAAACCCCCCCCACGCCCCCCGGAAAAAAAGATGTTCTGGTTCTTAGAAACTTCTCAGGAGACACTTGCTGATTTTCTCTCACCTTAAAACAGAGGTTAAGGTGCTCCCCATTGCCTGCCTCATTATTGACAAGTGGCTCCACACAAGCTCCCCAGCTAATTTCCTCCCTCTGTCTGGCCTCCATCCCACAAAGCCAAATGTCTGCCCGAATTTCTCCTGCTTTCTCTTAACTTCCTTCAGGGCTTTTAGAGAAGTCAGTACTTGGGGGACACAACCCAGCTATCCTTTATTCTTATCTTCTGATAAGAGGACAGTTTACTCTAAAGCAGTCATCTTTACTCATTAAGCCTGTTTTTTTTCTGTTGGCTTAGCAGTTTATGTTCCTTTGGGCTCCTTCCTTTGCACCTGGAGGCCCCTAGAGTGCAATGGCCACCCTCCCTCCTTCCTGCTTTCCCAGCGTCACTGGGTCCTGGTCTCACTGTTGTCCTTGCCTGAATCTCCAGGTCTTCTCACCAGCATGATCATCGTTTCAGTGATGGGATTCTCACTCTGTCAGTGAGACCATTCCTAGCCTTCATCTGTGCCTCTCACCTACCCACGAGTTTGCTGATCAGTCATAAAATCTGCTTCTTAAATAAGGTCAGTTCTTTAAATTGTCCAGTTATTCACCAGTACAAGCTTCACATGAACCTGATTAAAGTCCGATGCAGTGTCTTGTGCATTTTTTCTCATCTTGAGCATTTTTATTGAGTGTACCGAATGCTTAAATAATTCCTGCCATCGTCATCAAGATGTAGCACACATCAAATGTATTTTCCAGAAAGATCCTCTTTGGCTAATAATAACAAAACCCTAAATGCTAAGTATATCCTATAATTTCACATCTGTTAAGTGACTTAAACTGTGAAGTGTTCGCACTAAAAGCCATTTTGCCTTTCCAGCTGTTGATGCTCTCTGCACATCGACCACACGGCACAGGAAAACTTCCTGGGAGCCCTGAAGCAGTTCTAACTCAGAGAGTGCCTCTTTTTTTTTTTTTAACGGTGGGGGAATTGAGGGAGAGAGTAATTTTTTTGGTCTATAATTCAGCTGCTTTCATTTCTCTTTCACACGCATCTGTTTTGAATTCACCCTCCAACTGTCAAGCTCTTCCCAATGGCTGCAGGCCAGAGAGCAGGGCCCTCCTTGTTTCAGAC
Source organism: Cryptotis parvus (assembly GCA_021461705.1). Lineage (NCBI taxonomy): Eukaryota > Metazoa > Chordata > Mammalia > Eulipotyphla > Soricidae > Cryptotis > Cryptotis parvus. The sequence continues at coordinate 397,372 of JAJIBD010001224.1, forward strand.
AGGCTGGAGTCTGGTTTGCAGCTTGCAGAAGAAATCCTAGAACTTAGTAGCAATCTCATTTCCTGCCCATCTTAATCATGAACACCATTAGAGCAAGCCTGGGTGCTTTCACAGGCCGCCCCTACTGTTTGCATGAGTTGGAAGTCCCAAAGAGATGGGGCACCTGCAGGGAACAGAAGGTGTCATGTGCGTAGGCTGCCCAAGTGTGCAGGTGGGGCTCACAGCATCCACCTGCTCCTCAGTTCAGGAGATCTGTGTGCTCTTACATGGCTCCCAAGCTCAGCCGCCTTTCTTGAGCGAAAATTCCTGGGAGACAGGTTGCAGCTAGGTGAAGGGAATCAGCACCTCTGAGACGCTGAGGTGGACTGAAGCTTGCAGAAGAAATACACTGAGTATATTTCTTCATATATAAGAAGAATATATGAAGAATATATTCTTGCTTCCAGGTGACTCCATGTCACCCCGGTGATTTCTTAGTTCTGGGGTGCTCTTGTGTTGGATACTCAGTGTAGTTCTTGGGTTCCAGTTCTCCCAAATGGACTGATTTTACCTTTCTTTCCCAAAGAGTTTCGCTCTGCTGATGGCAGTCGCAAACTGACCTGGCCAAGCTCTCTTTGAACCACATTTTCGTTCTTCTCCTCCTCGTACAATGAGGAGGAGTGTATTAGTCTTCTTGCATCTGCTTGGCACAGAGGGTGTGTTGGAGGCAAGCTCAGCATGGCCTTAAGGGTGATTCAGGTACCCAACTGAAACATCAACTTTCCAAAGAGCTTTTAGAACTCTGCTTGGGGGAAGCCAGTACGCTAATATGAACTGACAAAGCTAGATGTGTTCAGACAAAGCAAACCCATGCAGGGCTTCTGATTGTTCCCTGAAGCTTTAGAACCACACTGACTAGAACCATTTGCATGAGTGGGTGCATCTACAGTGTGGCTGAGGGCACGGGAACATACTCCTGCCCCTGTTCCTTGGGCCCCCTCACCCTCTTCATGAGCAATGTGTCCAAGTCTTGAAGAAGAATATTGCTTTGGTCTTTTATTATTAAGCACAATCATTGGCTTCCATGGATTATAGTTCCTCTACCTTTTGCTGATTCTTCTGAAAGGTATAAAGAGAATAATCACTCGTCTAGTCACTGAAGCCAAGTCAAAGGAAACATCGAGGTCTAACTAGGAGGAAATGTGGGTTTGTGGTAATAAAAATGCCCTTGAAGAAAGAAATAAAGAACCTGCCATGGAGGCAGGCTGCAGGTGGGGGAGGGAACCGGGGACATTGGTGGTGGGAGATGGGCACTGGTGGAGGGACGGGTGCTGGAACACTGTATGACCAAAACCCAAATATGAACTTTTTAATTGTATATCTTTGTAATTGTATATCTCACAGTGGTATAATAAAATACCTAAAAAATGCCCTTGAAACACCCTCTCTTGGGGATGGGATATCAACAAACGTGAAATAGCAGTTTTCAAAGCTGTAATTATGGAGATCTACACAAGTACCTTCCAAGAAGATAAGTATAACAGCATCATAGTACAACAGCAGACTGAATTTTGAAAGGCACATTCTATTTAAGAAGCAACTATTCTCGGGGAGAGCATTTTTTCTGAAGATACTTTCTAGTATTCCTTAGAAACAATATTGCTTAATAGTGAATTGATGATAGCTATGAATATTATTTGCTTTAAAATGGTAGTACAGGATGAGGCTAAAATAATAATAAAAAGGTGAATGAAGGAATACTAGATTTGAAATGTTGAAGACTCCCATATGGAGAAAATAGCTGTGTGTCCTTGAGAAAATTGTTTTCCTTCTTAGAATCTCAATTTTCCTAGTGATTTAATGAGGAGATCTGACCATATTGCCCAATGCCTTTTCACTGCTGAGCTATCTCTTTCTTTCTAAATGGGGCATATGTTCTCATTTCACCTGCAATTCTGTCTATTTCAGAGAAACCAATGGTGTCCTTTTCTACTAATTCTTAACCAGTGCTACCCACTTCAAGGTGTTTGAGACCAACTTATTCAGCTTCTTAACATAGTCTACTTCTAGGTTATCAGACTAGCAATAACTAGTGAACTGACTCATATGTAACCCATTAATATGTCATGACTCCCACTCAAGGCAAATCTTTCTGAGTCAGATTAAATTTTTTTCTAGGCCCCCTAAAAGGCATTGGAGCATCCTGCCAGAATTTCTTGGGTTTCTGCTGCAGGCCTCCCATGATACAATGTAGAGTGGATGAAATGATGCACCATGTTCTTCCTGTGCACTTCTACTGGCGTACTACTGCACTGGATTCACGGCAGCTGCTTAGTATGCTAAAATCAGTGCATTTGCATTGAAGAGACACAATCATTTCTACTGAAATATAGTCCTTGAAAGATCTTTATCAATATTTATTCATGAGTCTTCCAGGGAGGGAGGCATCAGATATAATTAAGCTACGACTAAACACACAGATCTTGAGTGTCCAGTTCAATTCATTTTGACTAGAGCAAACATTTTGTGCACCCGTGGAGCTGCTACTGAATAGAATATCTCTAGAATGGTACTAAATATAGAACAGTTCTGTCTCTAGAAGCTGCCCTGTGTAAGCCCAAATTTTGATCCCGTAGTCCCTTATCCTTGTGATTGTAATTATGAACTAATTCATAAGTCAGAGTCCCAGGAAAAGTGCACAGCTCAATAAGGAAGGGACTTGGAATGCCGCCGTGAGGAAAACTCTTCACCTTGAACTCCATCCATGTAGAGTCTCAGCTGCTTTCCTACGAAGTGGACTGACGAGACTTCCCTTCTTCCCGTCTGTACTCTGAGTGGGCATGATCATGTGGGAATCAATCTCTGGCATGTTACTTGATGTTAGCAGGCAGTTATTTATTTTTGTTTGTTTGGAGGCCATACCCAGTGGTACTCAGAGCTTACTCCAGCTCTGCACCCAGGGTTCACTCGTGCTAGGGCTCGGGTGACCATCTGTGGTGACAGGGACGGAAACTAGGCGCTAGATATCAGGCTGGTGCCCTACCCACTGTACTTTTACTCCGGCCCAATAGTAAGCTTTCTAAAATATCTTCAAAGATCCTGAAAGGACACCAGAATATTCTTCTATAGTTCCTGTGGACTTGGACGTCTTGTATGGCTATTTGGAAAGGAATCCCTGTCAGAGGCTCTCGAGGGCCTAGATGTGTGTTCAGACATGTGTGGATCAGAGTCTTCCAGCCAATGTATTCTCCATGGTGAGCTGAAAGAGCATGACAGTGAGGAGGCTGTTGAGGTTGGAAGGATAGAGGGACAGAGAGAGGAAGGCAGATGTGAGGTTGCCCCTTCCGTGTGGCAATTTGCCACCATAAAGCCAAATCAGGTTGACGCTTTCAACCTCCATCAGCAGGGCTCAGTTGCAGAGAATGAAACCAAACAAACGTGTTAGGAGACAAAAAACACAAGGACTGTACAAATTATAGGGTTGCCTAGACAGGCCCCATTGAGCTCCCAGGAAGCCCATTTATTCAACACAGTATCACTCTTCCCACCCTGGCTGCAGCATGTAAGCTGTTGTTTAATTTGTTGGTTAAGCACATGTGCACTCAAAAGGCAGAGGAAGGCTGAGGTGTTTCACAGAGCCAGTCAACAGGCACCTCCAAAGTATAAAGTTGTGAACAATTTCCTGTCCTAGCTTTGCTAATGTTTCCTGCTACATCCTCCTTTCCTGGCATATTTGCTGCCCATGGTGGATTCCCTTTTGCATGCCCTCTGTTGCCTCTCTGTAGTCTAAAATACCTAAACGGTTTTGCCCAGAGGACTATCGGCCTTGGGGTTTCTATTAGAGAAATGATTTCCCACACATCCAAGGTCACCTTTCTGGGAATATAGAGCCTGGAGAGAGGAGGGTGTGTGTGTGTGTGTGTGTGTGTGTGTGTGTGTGTGTGTGTGTGTGTGTGTGTGTGTGTCTGTGTGTGTCTGTGTGTGTGTGTGTCTGTGTGTGTGTGTGTCTGTGTCTGTCTGTGTGTCTGTGTGTCTGTGTCTGTGTGTGTGTCTGTGTGTGTGTCTGTGTGTGTGTCTCTGTGTGTGTCTGTGTGTGTGTTTGTGTGTGTGTCTGTCTGTCTGTGTGTGTTCTGTGTGTCTGTGTCTGTGTGTGTGTCTGTGTGTGTGTCTGTGTGTCTGTGTGTGTGTGTGTCTGTGTGTGTCTGTGTGTGTGTGTGTGTGTGTGTGTCTGTGTGTGTGTCTGTGTCTGTCTGTGTGTGTGTCTGTGTGTCTCTGTGTGTGTCTATGTGTGTCTGTGTGTGTGTCTGTGTGTGTGTTTGTGTGTGTGTGTTGGGAGGTGGGGGAGTTCACTGAGACCATCATTAAGGCTCCAGGGCTGGAGACCAGAGTTCCTCAGCAGGAGCTCAGAGGAGCCACTGCCACACCTGAAGCTGCCCTCAACTCTCCAGGCCACTGCACCCGCCCTGCTAACTACAGCTCAAATTGGCCCATTTCTCCACACTTGCCAGGGAGCCAGCTGCACCCGTTCAGCTGAGCATCTGCAGAAAGGGAAAGCAGAGACCCAGAAAAAAAAAGAAAAGAAAAGCTTTGAAGTCATTATTCTTATTCATTTCCCTATTCTCTGCCCCATCCCTCATAGTCTCTACTGCCGTGCCTTCTTTCTTCTTCTCCTTCTTTTTTCCAAAATCTTTTTATAACAATCTTTTCCTTTATGTGGTAAGAGACCTTGGCATCCTTCCAGTGACCTGTCTGGAGAGAGAGGCTCCTCCCTTATCATTAGGCCTTTGTTAGCCCACTTCCTCATTTCCTTCTCTCACTCTCCCCTTTTGAAAGCTTCTAGCCCCTGACACCCAGCGCCCTGACAGAACAACTACTTGTGTTCAAAGGAAGGGTCTTCCAAATGGCGGTGAAGTCTCCTTCCCCAGGGAGATTTGTGAGCTTGGTCAGGCCGGACTCCCATGGTTTGGGGCTGTGAGGACCCAGCTGGGCTGGGTGAGGAGCCATCTTCATGCGTGTGCAGCCCTGTGGAGAGTGCTCTTCTGTTTGCGGGTCATTTGCCTGCTGGATCATGGTTTCCATGTGGCTCCGTCTCCAGCTCATCATCCTGCAGGGCGCCATTTCTTCTTGCACAGTACAGTGAAGTGGACAGGCAGGGCCCACCCCCATTCAGCTGTGCATGGGAGACAGGTTGACCAGGACCATACTTCAACCTGTGGGGTCCTGAAATAGTTGCTACGGGTGAAAGGGTAACCCCATTAAGCCCAGGGTAGGAGCTGTGTATGATCCTTGAACAACCACTTGTGCAATTTCATCCCTTTTTCATTCTTTGTTCTTGTTTTTGCCACACCCAGCAGTGCTCAGGTTTGACTCCTGGCTCTGTGCTCGGTAATCAAACTTGTGGGACTCTGGGGACCCAATGGGCTGTGCACTTTTTTTTTTTTTTGCTTTTTGGGTCACACCCGGCGATGCTCAGGGGTTACTCCTGGCTCTTTGCTCAGGAATTACTCCTGGCGGTGCTCGGGGACCATATGGGATGCCGGGGATTGAACCCGGGTTGGCCGCATGCAAGGCAAACTCCCCTACCTGCTGGACTATCTCTCCGGCCCCTGTGCACCTTTACCAATGCACCATCTCTTTGGCCCCTCATTCCATTCTTTCAAGGAAGATTACTAACAGGATATCCCAGACCATTCCACCATCCTGCATGGACGTGGCACCGTGGCAAACATTCGCTATCCATCCCTGAGGCTTTAAGGTTCAAGAAACTTTGAGAGATCAGCCCTTCTTTCTCAAAATTCTCATCTTCTGTTGATTCAAAAACAAATTCCAAACAGGCCAGATCAACACCCCAGGTGACCTCTCTTTCTCTAGGTGGCTTAGAAGCAAACCTGTTTGTCAAGTCCTGACTTGGACCAAACATTGAGCTTTTGTTTGCTCTGAGATCCATTTCCTCTCAGTCCCAAAGGGTTATGAATGACTCAAGCACCTTAAAATTAGAAATGGTACCTTGGGGGATGTGTCTCCACTGCCCCACTCCCATTCCATGGGTTTGAGGATTTTCGGGGCTAGAGATATTTTATTCCCTTTTTGAATATTACCTGTCTGGAGGAGTATCAGGTGGAAAACATTTTATCACTTTTTCTTTTGGCATACGGATACCCACCCCTGAAATTGTCTTTAAAGCAATATACCGGTAGCACTCATTGTAGGCGCCTAGTTAAGAAAACCAAATCTCTTTCTGTATTGAAGAGATCTAGGCTGAGTCACTTGGGAAAGGGTGAACTGGGTTGATTCAGCAGCAAATGGGGTATTGATTGTCAAGGGGCCCCACACTCAGGTCCCAGATCTGTACCCTGCTTTGTCACTTACTCAGCCAGCCTGTGAACAGGCTCACTTCTGTGTTCCTCAGAGCAGCATGGCAAGGATGAATGAGAAGCCATATAGGAAGTGCTACAACAGGACCCCGGGCATGTGGCACCTGTGGACAAGAACACACTGGCCGCTTTTCAAAGTGCTTTGTGGTCAGGGAAGTTTCACCATCCAAGTATGAATTGCAGTTGAACAGATGAAAAAATTATAGGTAACCAAGTATTACTGGAGGTTTCTCTGGGTTGAACATTAACATATGCCTCAGAGACCTGGGCCCTATGAAAGCAGGATGAGAATACTATCCAGTCTCCTAAAGAGGGAATCAAAAGAGCTATGCTTGGAATATCATGCCTCACTCAAGTGAGAGAAGGAATCCAGAGTTCCGACCTCCGTAGACGATCAAGAATCAGGGACACTTTCTCATTTGCCAAGGTGTCGAAAATCAGATGGGCTGGACATGTAATGCGATTTGGAGATGACTGCTGGACTAGAGCCCTTACTGACTGGATCTCATGGGACATCAAAAGATCACATGGCTGCCCACCTACAAGGTGGTCAGACTTCTTCGCCAAGACCCTGAACAACGGTTTGAGGCTCTTCATATTCCTGGAGCAAGCAGATGCCATTGGGCTACACTGGCACACGATAGGGACAAATGGAAATGTTACTAGCACCCGCTCAAGTAAATCGACGAATAATGGGATGTCAAGTGATTAAGTGAAGTGAACCAAGTATTGCCTCAGTGGGTAATGAAGAGAGAGGCTATGTGGGGATTAACTACTTACTCCTGCTCATCGTTCTGTCAACCATGGATTATTTGGGGGGCAGGAGTGGAGAGGACAGTTGGCATGTTTCCTGTCTTGCACAATGTGTCTGACCTAGATTCAGTTCTTGGCATCCCATTGTGGTCACTAGATTCCCCCAGGAGGGAGACTGTGGCTTTTGTTTCAAATCGGGTTGGGTCAACCTAACCTTAGTAGCAACATTTTGGTATCTTGTGGAAATGCTGATGCTCTGTGTTTTTCTTCAAGTTGTGTGAAATGTAGAAGAATTCCAAAGACATGGAACACAACTTCTTGAACTCTGTTCAAGCCAAGAACGTTGTAGTGGTTTTAAATCTGTCCAGGGAAGACACGGCCCTTCCTGTGAGCACATCTTGTGCTTCTCCTGGATGTTCCAGGAATCCATGCTTGCTGATTAGTCTATTCAGAGGATCTGTTGGAAGGAAGGAGAGATCAGTGTAAGACATGACCAAAGCTCAGGGACTCAGGATGCCTCCACTCTTATGAGAAAGTCCCACCCCGCCCCCAGTTCCTAGTTTGAGCTGCAGCGTTGATTCAACTTGAGCCCACAAACCAGAGGGTGCAAGTGTAGCTTCTCAGCCCAAAAAGATTTTTTCCACCCCATCAATTTGCGAATGGCTGACCAATTTTTTTTTTCTGGAATTAGTGGTTTCAGATGCAAACCTCTGAGAGAGCCTCTTCTGGCAGACGTTTGGAATCAAGCCTTGAGTTTCATGTGTCCCCTGCCCTGCACAACATGCATGGCTTCAGAAGATGTATGACAAGTGCACAAACGGCTCAGCATCATCTCCGTGAGCTGCCAGGTGGAGAAGCTGCCCCCACCACTAGGATCTTTATGGATTTTTTTTTTGCTTTTTTTTTTTGGGGGTCACACCCGGCGAAACTCAGGGGTTATTCCTGGCTCTGCATGCAGGAATTACTCCTGGCACTGCTCGGGGACCATATGGGATGCTGGGGATTGAACTCCGGGTCGGCCGTGTGCAAGGCAAACGCCCCTACCCTCTGGACTATTGCTCTGGCCCACCACCAGGATCTTTGATTCAGCATTATAGTAGGCTGCTTCTCTCATCCCTGGTATAGAAGCTGAGACAAGTATGGCCTAAAACCTCTTATTAACTCTCCCTCTCTCTACCACTCTCATCTCTTCCTTTTTCTTTTCCTCCCTGCCATCACAGATCTCTGGGCCTTCACTGTGTTGTTTCCCTCAGCCGGAATCCATTTTTCCTTGTTGTCTGAATCTCTTTTGTTTACTAGTAAGATAATGCCTAAGGACCTGCATTGTGGGTTGTGCGTATCTTTTATTCTGACCTTTTCCCACTAACCGCTATTTGTATCTGCTTCTCTTAGATTAATTATGAATGACTAATATTAACAGTCTACAATTTCATTGCTGATCAGTTTTCTTTATTGTTAGGTCTTTTCCATCATTTCAAATTATAGCGGAATTTATATTTTTAAAACTTTACTACTGTTAGCTTATTTTTTTCCTTGGAGCCAATTTCAGCAGGAAATAATCTTAAGTTAGTATTACTATGACTGAAAACTCTTTGCTCTGTTGATAAATATTGCCATTCAATTTAATGTCTGCATATCTTAAATGACCGGAAGTGTCCTCTGGTGACTTTGCTCATTCATGCCTTGTCCTTTCTCACACCTCTGTTGAAACTCCTCCTCACCTGCTCTTAATCTTCAAATACATTCAGCTGGAACCAAAGACAGTACAGTGGTTAATGTGCTGCCTTGCGTGCAGCTGATCCTGCTTTGATTCCTGGTACCACATATAATCAATCCCCTAAGGTTCTAAGTATCCAATGTATACAACAGAAACAAAATTAAAATTACAAAAAAAAAATGTATCCTGTCTATTTTTTAATATGGCATCCTTCCTCTTTTCCACACTTTCTTCCTTCTTTATTTGTATTTCTAGTTTTGTTCTTTGATCTTTGACTAGAAATCAGTTTAACACAGGAGGTTCTGAGATGCTTATTATGTCCTGAATATATGTAATGCAATGCATTATAGTTTAACTTGTTTTCTCTCCTCACAGGGATTCATCCCTTCATTCAATTTCTTTAGAAAATTAGTTTTTTTTCTTGAATATCTAATAGTTATTAGTAAATGAAAAACTCTTGATAATTTGGGGAAAATGTTTTTCTTAATGAAAATAGTAGACTATTTTAATTCATGTGTTTGTTACCACATAGATACAATCTATATGATTGGGTTTGGTGACAGAGGGCAAGTCGATTTGTATCTGACATTAACAAGATATAAAACTTAATTCACATCCTTGAGATCACATTTAACTATTACCTTATCTAGGGCTTGGTGCTCTCCAATACTAAGTATGGTTCAAGTCATGGTCCAGCTGGTTTTGTTTTCTCAGGGACCCGGGAAATATGGTCTTGTCTTAGGGGAATTTGTGAACAGGTGGGGTGTATGCTTCCATGCCAGTTTGTGACTTGCATAAGTATCTCTCTCACACATGTAGGAGATCACTGATCCCTCATTCAGAGAACCCATGTTCTTCCAGAATTCACTGTCTCACCAGTTTACCTGCCTGGTGAATGTTCAAGATAAATGTGTGGCAGTTTGATCACTGAGTTGCTCATTTAGAAATAACCGGATTGAAGAACTCCAGTCTTTTTTTAACAGTGTGTGAGGCTTCCCATTGCACTCTTTTATATCACAATTTACTGTGCAGGTCACAGGAGTAGAAATTTACTCATTTCCACCATTTCATGAATGAGTTACTGCCCAATCATAATGGGAGAAAGTAATTGTATCTTAAAATAAGGACTAATAGGGAAAGATTGTGCAAAAGCCTTCTTATTTCCAGTGGCCCCAACAGTTTTAGACTATTCATTGTCCAATTAAAATGTCATTTATTATCTCACTCAACCCTTTATGTGCATAAACTTTGCATTAGGGCATAAGTGGAGCTTTTTAAAAGTAAGTTATATTTGATCTAACAAGATAAAGTCCATTGCTATCAATTTGCCTAAGAAATAAAAAAGTTCAGCTCACATTCTGAGCCACTTGAAACTTCTGGTTCCTGACTTTCAAGCAGCGTTAATAATCATGTGATCTGGGGATATTTGCTTTAGGGTTAACAGTTACTGATATTCTTCCAAATAATTATTCAGCGATGCTTAGCCCAAGGAGTTTTAGTTTTCAAGGACTGGCTAAAGATTTGGGAGGCTGGTGCTGATCCTGGCTCCCACTTGAATGACACTGGGTCAGCTACTTCATTCAGTTTCCTTACCAAAAGCAGGTTGTAAATCTGCAACTACAAGAGCTGAACCGATAGTACAGTGGGAAGGACACTTGCTCTACCTAAGCTTGTCAGGACTGAACACTGAGTGCAGAGTCAGGAGTAACCCCTGAGCATTGCTGGATATAGATGCACCACCTCACCCCACCCAGAAAAACAAAAGAAACCCTGCAAAGGAGGGGCTGGAGATATAGTATAGCACCCAGGGCTCTTGCCTCAAATGCAGCCAATCAGGATTCTATCCTAAGCACAACATATGGTCCATTAAGTCCCACCAGGAGGGATCCCTGAGCAAAGAGCCAGGAGTAAGCCCTGACTACATATGGGTTTGGTCCTACAACCAAATAAACTGGAAATAAAATAGTAGTATAGTCTCAAGAGAAACAAAAGCCACGTCCACACAGAAGTTTGCACATGACTGTTTCTAGGGAATAATTCAGAATCACCTCCAAGTGAAACCATCCCAGTGTCTGTTCATCACACTGATGAGTGAAAAATGAACAACATGGCATGCACAGACCATGAAGTGCTGTTCAGCCATAAAAGAAGTGTTGATACATGCTCCAACTTGGAGGAACGCAGTTTCACTTGCTCAGTGAACAAAAAGGTCACATAAGATAAAGTTTCCTTTGATATGTCCCACAGCGGCCAATCCTTAGGGACAGAAAGCAGATTACTGATTGCCAGGAGATGAAGATGAGGGAGAATGGAGAGTGATTGCTTAATGGGGACTGCTAGCGATTAGTTCATAGGGGCTGTGAATTCTGGATGATGAAATTGCTTTGACTCTAGAGAGACAGAGACGACGGCGTGGTTGCCTGACATTGCAAATACGCTCGTGCTGCTCCACTCTGCTCTTTTAAATGCTTAATTGTACATCATCTGCATTGCACCTCAGCAACAAAACACAATTAGAAAACCTCACTGTGAAGATTATTGGAATTCAATTAGGGTGATGTGTGCAAAACTGTCACTCATGAAAGACCCCTTTATCTTTATTCTGCCTTTATCACTGCTAGAAAGCCCCCCCATTCTTCCCCACATTTCCTCTCCTTCAGATGATGCCTTCCCTTGTGTGTTAAAGACAAGAGTGAGACGCAATAGTCTTTTCCACTGAAATCTGAGAGCAGTTGGTAAGGGAGGGGCACAAGTGCTGATTTCTGTGCACCTGGAATAGATCGATCTAAATGAGCCCTTTAAAAACGTCAGTGCCTGGGAGGCCCCTTTGCATACCTGGTTTAGTGTTCAGGTGGCCTTTAAGCCTGACTGTGGGTGGAGAAGGACAGAGACAGCTGCAGACTCTGGGGCACTTCATCTCAGGCAGGCATTTGCCAAAAAGGCAGCAAGTCATAATTCTAATAGTTTAGCAGCATAGGATTTGCCATGGTCGATAGGCTGTTTGTCAGTGAGGCAAGTGTTCTGCCTTTGGCTATGACTTTTATATATTCTTTCCAATAGAGCCAAAATAACAGAACAGCAGAACTCCCTAAGCAATGCATTCACTAGCTAAAAACAGACCTTTCCTGAGCTGGGTGAAAGCAACCGGCTTCTGACCTCTGAGCTTATATGGGTTCATTGTTAGATGCATTGAGGTGGCTCCCCAATAGCATTGAAAGGCTAATTGTGGTTATGTTGGCTCCAAAGTTTCCAGCTGAGGAGTCTCATCTTGCCTTATTCTAGATATGGGTGGTCTCTTGCTGCTCTGAGCACCTCTTCTTTTAACATCCCCCTCTTGGACTCCTACAGACTTGCACCTTGGCCTCTCCCTAAAACTCAGACTGCTGACTTACTAGGTCCTCAGAATTGTGCACATCCATGCTCCTACTTGCTGCAATTGTATGATAAAAAGCAGAGTCAGAGCATCATGTGCTGCCCCCAGCAAGGAGGGGAGGCAGTTAAGGATGCCCTGAGGAGAAGGGTCACAGCTACTCGCCAGCTAATCAGTGAATCATCAATTAATCAATATTTGCATTTGAGTATATACCCTTTGGAAAACATTTGCTCTGATTAAATAGGGCTTAGGTTCAAGGTCAGATGTGTGACTGACTGACTAGCTTCCAAGAAGTAGCCACTCACTCTAAGCCTCAGCTTTCTCATTTGTCAACAGCAGGTAAAACATCTCTTCTGGGAGTCACTTTGAGAATGAAATGAAAGCAATATAGACCTTTCCAAGTCCCTGGTCACAAGAAGCTAAGACTTGAGAATAAATGTTCCATGAGTGGATGCTCAAAATGACCCAATTTATGTTTCGTAGACTTTGGACATCTTCGCTGACCACCCTGTAGGAGTAACACTTCTGAATTACCACACCGATCAGACACATGCTGAAGAACATAGTTGCAGTTCACGTACATGAGAGATAAGCTGCTGCCAGACAATTGGCTGGTTTAATTAAAGTTCCCATCCCACTGGTTTTTGCACTACTAATCCTCACAGTGACTCAGCATCTTTTGGTCTTGGAATCTGTGACTCATTAAAAATTTTTTTGCTGACTCGTGAGTAGATGAGAGTCTACTACTGAGAGTATACCACCCGCACAGCAGAGCCTGGCAAGCTACCCGTGTCGTATTTGATATGCCAAAAACCAGTAACAATTATAGACCTCATTCCAATGACCTGAAGGAATGGGTTGAGGCTCTTCATGTTCCTGGTCGAACAGATGCCCTTGGACTACACTAGCATGCGACAGGACATATGGAGATGTTACTGGTGCCCGCTCGAGCAAACTGGAAGACAAGTGACAAGTAACCTCAGGTCAAGCCAGCCTCATAGCTCCTAGTTCTGTTTGTTTCTTACCCCATGAGACTATTTTTGGAAAGAAAACAGTCTATATAGGAGAGAGTTGTGACTCAGGTGACGCTTCAAATATGAGCATATTGGGATAACCAGGATGGCCAGACCAGCCTCCAGGCATGGAGGTCTGGAGAATGACATTAGCCAACAATGAGGAGAAACAGTCCGTCAGAGTGGGAAGAAATGTGCCACCACATCTCCAAATCTTCAGTCTTAAATCTGTTCTGAGCAGCATTTCCCCCAGCTGACCACAGCGTGTTGCCAGCTCGGTCCTGTCCCTTCTGATGTGATTAAAATCTTTCCACAGAGAGACAAGTTTAGTCTCAACTGAAAGATTTGGCCTTTCTGAACATCAAAAAGTAGCAAATCCAAACTGCTATAACCACTCTGACAGTTGTGTTCTATAGAAGTTCTAAAGACCATAGGGAAGTTCTGTGTTCCCCCAAACTGAGAGTGAATGTTATTGGGAAGACTAAAAATTGTTCTGTGTTTCTGCTGCTCTGCTGGCTCACCCAGACCCCCTATGCAAGCAGCTTTGAGACAGGTGTTCTGCACTTAGGGAGCCATGTCATTCACAGCAACTTCTGCGTCTACTGTGTTGCATGATCTAAGCACTTTCAGAACCTTCCAGAGACTCAGACTTTGTGTTGGTGGGCAGAGCAAGCTGGAACAGAAGTCTTTACCTGGCCCCCTGACAGTCTTCAGTTGTTATCTTGTGAGCAAGTGTCAGACTCTCCAATGGTCAACAGCAACAACAAGCTTCTTTCCCAGCCAGTCTCCTCTCTGCTGCACCTTACGTGATGCCCAGGACCTTATTCTGTTGCTCACTCAGGTTATTGAGCAATGGGAAAGGCAATGCTGATTAAAGCCTACGGTAAACAATTAATTCTAACCTTAGAAAACCACAAAAGTAGATTATAAAATAGGTAGCATCATTGTCCTTCCTCCCAATCCAGGCCCTTGAGTCCTGGTCTTTACCAATTGGGTCTTGCTCTGGGGACCACCTGAAGGAAGTCTTAAATTATCTTAGGAACTCTTCATTTGGAAGTTTAAGTGACACAATATGGAGTAAAGTGTTTTGCAGTTTCCAGGGACTTCAGATGCTGTGGAGATTTTAATTTAAGGCTTTAGATTTTTTTTTTTTTGCTTTTTTCGGTCACACCCTGCAATACTCAGGGGTTTCTCCTGGCTCTGCACTCAGGAATTACTCCTGGTGGTGCTTGGGGACCATATGGGATGCTGGGGATCGAACCTGGGTCGGCACAGGCCAGCCGTGTGTAAGGCAAACGCCCTACCAGCTGGGCTATCGCTCTGGCCCAAGGCTTTAGATTTTTCAAGAACTTGATTTAAGTACAGTATGTCAGTGTGAGCCTAAAGTATAACCTCAGCACAAGATTAAATTTTCACAGATGAGAAAGACATTGTCTTTACCCAATTGCAGAAAGAATGACAACTTTTTAACATCCGGGTACTAAAGTTTGATAAGGATTTAGCCTTTCTTGAGTTGATCCAACATTTCTATTTCTTTCAGTGCCAAACATGTTCATTTAGATGTTCTCTATCTTGGGCAGGAGAACTCTTCTAGCTAGTTTGGGAAGCAAGAAGATACTTAATTTAGACTTTCTCCTTAACTTAAAGATTCAGCAAATTGCAATAGTAAAGTCTAATTAGTAACTAGTAAATTCTAAATACCTGGTTTACAAGAAGGAAATGAACGATTTAGATCCATTTTCTGGTTTTAGTCATCATAATAGCAGAGATGTCAAATTTTAGATAAGAGAGTGCCAGGTCATAAGTGAATTTGTACACCTTCCATTTATAAATCTTGATTATGGGGCTTTCCTCTATTCATCTATAATTTGTGACAATAGAAAGCCCCACCTGTCCTACAAATGCACCTCCAACCTCTGCTCTTGCCTACATGGGGCCTCTCTGTTACTCCAAATTCAAACAGTAAATGTTGCCTGAACCATTAATTCCTCAGACAATTTGCATAGATTGTCTAAACCCACACACTTCTCAAACTGTCATTAGTGAAAGCCTAGTGCCTCCTTCTTTGATTTATTGCAAACTAATGACTTTGGAAAAGGATAGTTAAATTGACCAGAAAAATTAAAAAGTAAGACATACCAAATAACTTGATCACTTGACTTCCCGTAGATCATCGATTACTCGAGCGGGCACCAGTAACATCTCCATATGTCCTGTCACATGTGAGATAGCCCAAGGGCATCTGCCTGCTCCAGGAACATAAAGAGCCTCAAACCATTCCATCAAGTCATGGAAATGAGGTCTGTAATTGTTACTGGTATTTGGCATATCAAATCACGACACCAGTAGCTTGCCAGGCTCTGCCGTGCGGGTGGGATAATCTTGTAGTCACCTCAAAACTAGAGATCATTAAGCATTTCATCCATAGGATATTACATTTTAGTATATTCATCTAACTGGTATCCCATCACACTTTCTAGAAACAAACACAAATGCCAAATTTATTATCATTGAATTTCATAGGCAAAAGCTTATTTTGGATGGGATGTGCCATATTATCACAGTGCTTTAGTTAAATAGTGCTTTCAAATTCCGTACTAAAAATTTGTCTTAAACCAATAAAAGTAAGTGTGCAGGTTGGAGGTCAGCTTTGCTCACGAATTGTTCTAGAAAATTTCTAGTTGTTACATGGAATACCTCATTATTCTTCTTCATTGGGTCAGATGTTTATGTAAAATATCTAGGATGATGTTACCTATTTCATATTTCTGTACTCCACTGCTAGTAGTAGTTATAATAGTGATGATGATGATAACTCTGCTTTTAAAAAATAAGTAGAATAGCTTCATTATTGATAATGTAATATAATTACTATTGTGGCCACCATTCTCTTTTAAAAATGACAAATTGTATTTAGATAATACACTCTTCTTTTATCCCTATTTTATAATCACTCAAAATACCAAATGCTTACCTTTTTTTTTTACTTTAGGGACAATGCAAGTTTTTAAAAGTCACTTAGTTAATCTTATTATCTTTACTCAATCGGGATACCATATTTTCTTATAAAATAAAATAATTTTAAAGTTTTATACAAGAAAATTAAGCATATTCTCCTGAGTTGTTATCCGCTAACATATGCTCACAAAGTTTTTAGTATGTTCTCTGTACTTGAGTTCTAGGCTTGCTTAAGAGTGAATTAAACAAAGAGAATGAGAGTTTTGCTATGTCACAAATATAACCAAGAAGAAAAGAGAATGCTGTTTCCCAGAAAGAAGAAAGAAAGTGCTGCTTCTCACTCTCCAGGAGTCTTGAATATCTTACTTAAGGATGCAGGGGATATTTTCATATTCACAATACAGAAAAGCAAAACAGAAGATTATAAGAGAGCAAATCAGTGCCATCGAGGAGACCATAAATGCACTCTGCCTTAAAAGCAAGAGGAAAAGAAAATCTGGCAAAAGCTGCTAGAGTCAGCTTTTAAAAACACTCAAGGCTAAAGGTTAAGCCTTACAGTAATTTTAGGAGTACACTTTTAAGAAAAATGACAATTCTCAGGGCTAGAGCAATTGTACTGTGGTGCATGCCTTGTGCATGTCTGACCTAGGTTCAGTCCCTGGCACCACATATGGTTCCCCAAGCTCCACCAAGAGTGATCCCTGAGAAAAAGCCAGGAGTAAACCCGAGGTGTGGCCATAAAACCAAAAAGAGACATTTTAAGATAAGAGGGGCCAGAGCGAAGTACAGCAGGTAGGGCATTTGCCTTGCATGTGGCCAACCTGAATTTGATCCCCAGCATCCCATATGGTCCCCTGAGCACTGCCAGGAATAATTCATGAGTACAGAGGCAGGGAGAAACCCCTGAGCATTTCTGGGTGTTACCCAAAAAAGAAAAAAAGAGCAAACTATGGCTCTTTATTAACCTAATGCAATCTCTCACTCTGTGGCTTAACAGCAGCCTTGAAGGTAGTAGCATATATTCTCTAGATGCTCACTGGCAAAAAATTCTTATTTGGAACATTGACCACATAACTAAAGAGTCAACTCTACAGGTATGTCTGTATTTATCCTGGCTGGGAACTGGATCCCTCCAAAGGTGATATTTGAAAACTTGTGGAGACACAATAGAAATTCTGGAGTTGAGATGCACAGAACCAAAATAAAAGTTCAAAAGATGTTTTCCAAAAAGGCTGTACTAGTCGACATTCCCACCAACAATGGATGAGAGTCCCTTTTTCCCCACATCCACGCCAGCATTTGTTGTTCTTGCTTTTCAGGATATGAGCCAGTCTCTGTGGTGTGAGATGACATCTCATTGTTGTTTTGATGGACATTCCTACAAAGACTAGAAATTGAGCTCCCATTTGACCCAGCCATACCACTCCTGGGAATATACCCTGGGAAGCCCAAAATACGCAGCGGAAACACCATCCCTACTTTTATGTTCATAGCAGCATTATTCACAATAACCAGAATCTGGAAACAACCAAAGTGTCCGAGAATCCATGACTGGATAAAGAAACTTTGGTATATCTACACAATCGAATACTATGCAGCTGTCAGGAAAAATGAAGTTATTAAATTTGCCTATAAATGGAAGGACATAGAGAGGATCATGTTGAGTGAAATTAGCCAGAAAGAGAGAGACAGGTATAGAATGACTGCATTTATTTGCATGACATAAATATGTATGTGTACATATCATGATACCAATATCCAAGGTCAGGCAAAACATGGAATAGGAGGTCTTGTCAAAGGTGAAAATTATCACAAACGTGTGGGAATCAGAAGCTAGGTAAGACAGAGAATGGAACAGTGCTAATAATTGTCGAAATTGCTGATACCAACCTAGAACTGAGCATTAAATACAGGCAAATAGATGCACATGACAACCTCTTAATGTATGTATTGTAATCCACAATGTGGAAGGGAAGAAAAAGAGAAGAGAGAGAGAAAGAAATTAAGAAACCTGCCACAGAGGCAGGCTAGGGGGGGGGGGGAGGGATTCAGGGACATTGGTAGTGGGAAATGGGAACTGGTGGAGGGGTGGGTGCTGGAACAACGTATGACTGAAACCCAAATATGAACATCTTATGAACATCTTTGTAACTGTATATGTCACGGTGGTATAATAAAATATTTTTTAAAAGTTCAAAAGATGGATTCATCAATGTATTTGATAGACTAAAGAATTGGATCAGGCCACTGATAATTTTCCTGTTTGGGGAAGAAGGGAAAGGAATGACAAAAAAAATAAACAGAACCAAGGTAACCAGAAACCACTAAGCATATTAACCTACTTGGAGTTCTGGACAGAAAGAAGAAAGGGACAAAAAAGATGAATTGGAGATGTAATGTAGAAACTTCTCCAATTCAATGAAAGTCATTAATCTGCAGTAGAAAGAGGGCAAAGGTCCCCAGATGAAATAAACTCAAGGAATTCCACAATGAAACATCATCATCAAACACTGGAAATCAAAGACAAGTGAGACAAAGGCTTCTTGGTTCTTGTTACAAACTATAATTGTCCCAATACACTGAGATGCCATGCAAAGTACTGAAAGTAAAAACACTATTAACCAAGAAATTATAATATAACTGACCATCTGTAATGAAGGATCAATGAAGGCATTCCAGAAAAGTAGAGTTTATCACTAGAACATCTGACCTGCATTTTAAGAAAAAGAAAGATTTGAATCAGTAGCCTAGCCTCCAGTTTAAGTAACTAGAAAAAAGAAAAGCAAAGGGATTTCCAAGGGAGTGGAGTAAAAGGAAAGGAAATGTTAAAACAGAGAGAAATCAAGTACGAAAGAAAACCAGCGAAAGAAATAAAATAAAGAAACCAAGGAAAGCAGCAAAGACAAACAAACAAAAAACAGGAACAGAAGCAAGACCAAAACTCTTTTGAGCTTACAAGTTACTGCACACCTAACACATTCTTGAAAAATAATAAAGTTGGAGGATTCACATGCATCAATTTCAAAATACATTATATAACTATATATAGTTAAAAAAATGGGGTTATACTGTCATACAGATAGGCAGACCAATAGGTAGTATCGAAAGCTCTGAAATTAATTAATTTGATTTCTAACAAAGATCCCAAGATTATTCCATAAAGAAATAATAGTCTGGTTGAATGTTGCTAGGATAACTGGTTAGCTACATTCAAAAGAACGATGTTGTAGATAACTGTGCGATCTAAGCATAATTAAAAATGAATCAAACATTTAAAGTGCTTGATCCATTGAAAATCAGAACAACAAAACTTAAAGAAGAAATATAGTTATAAATATATTTTACTTTGAATTAGGTGAAATTTTCTTAGATATGAAACCAAAATAGTAGCCAGCAAAATAAAAATCATGAATAAAATTTCATTAAAATGGCAACCTTTTCTGTATAAAAAAAGACCCTGAGCAAAGTGAAAAGAAAACCCTAGTATATTTGCGACATAATTAGCTTTGAAGAAAATATTTGAGAAATTATTTGTAAATTAGGTGTCTCATAGTGATCTATTATTCAAAAGATGTAAGAAGTCATACAGTGCAAAATACAAGACAACTAAATCAAGAAACAAAAGAGATGGCTCTCAAAGAGAGAGAGAGAGAGGAGAGAGAGAGAGAGAGAAACTGTCAGCATGAAAGAGTACAAAGATCCCAGGATCATTACTAGGCACATACAAGCCAAATGACAGTAAATGCTACTTCACGACTAGGCCAGGGATGAGAACAATAATGGCAAAGTAAGACATACTAAAGGAATATGAAATAATTGGCACCATCCGACATTGTTGCTAAGAATGTAAAGTAGTAAGTACAACCTCTGTCAAAAGCACTCTGGCAGAGCCTCAAAAATGTTAAACATAGCTACCATTGACCCAGGAATTCAACTCTTAGGAACCTAAGAAAATTGAAAAGCATATGTTCACACAAAAAGCTTGAACATGAATATTCATTATAGCTTCATTCACAGTAGCAAAAGATATAAGCAAACCCATGGTCCCTCCACTAATGGATGGTAAGTGATAGATGATACCTCTATGCAAGGAACATTCTTTAACTAGAAAAAGGGGAGCATGTGGTGGACAAGCCTTCACAGCCCCGTGCTCAGAGAAACCCATCCAGGAGTGTCACCATCTGCACAGCCTGTAGATATGGAGGTCTGCGACAGGCAAGAGCAAAGCACTAGACAGAGTAGAGTAGTGGTAACAAGGGCTGGAGTCAGGAGACTAGGGACTCAGAAGCTGAGGGCTCGGTTTGGAGTCATGGAAGCATCCAGGAATTAGTATGGGTAGTCCTACAAAAATGTTAAAATTCTGGAAAAATTTTAAAATTTTGCATGTTTGGGAGCCACACATGGTGGTGTGCAAGACTTACTCCTGGCTTTGCACCCATCGATCGCTCCTTGCAGGGTTATAGAGATCATCTGGGATTGACCTAGGAATTGAACCTAGGTCAGCTGCATGTGAGACAAGCACCTTACCTGCTGTACTGTCACTCCAGACCTAAGGAATTGAAATTATTTGAAATTATTTAAAGAGCAAAATTTACCTTTGTGTGAATGTAGTCTTAATAACAAAACCAGAAAACGTTTCTTTTCATAGAAACATAGAATGGATATTCATATACATAGTCTATGCTGCTGGCCCCCAAATAACAGGTTGAGCTGCTGAGGCCTGCTTATAGGAAGGTTTTTATTACATGAAGGTACATATAGATGAAGCTACATCTAGCTCCTGTGATGTTCTAGCATCACTTTTTTTCTCTTCCTTGTGATTTTCTTAAACGTATATTGCTACCATGGCATATTCGATATGCCAAAAACAGTAACAATAATGGACCTCATTCCCAATGAATGGAGATGTTACTGGTGCCCACTCAAGCAAATTGATGAACAACAGGAAGACAAGTGATACAAGTGATGTATTCTCTTTGCTCTAGCATGAGAATGCAATATATAGTATCTATAACATAAATGTGTTATCTACCTGTGTTATCAACAAAATATTATCTATTCAACAGCAGACTGTATACTCAGGAATCACTCTTGGAGGACCTTGGGGACCGTGTGCTGTGTCAAATCAAATCTAGATTAGCTGCGTGCAAGGCAGGTGCCTCCCCCGCTGTTCTATCACTCTGGCCCCTGATACATCTTCAAATCACAGCGATCCCTGTCCTCTCCAGCTGCCTTCATGCTTCATTCTAATCCCTGCTTCCCTTGAGTCATGAGAAGACTTAGCAGGTCTGCTTAATCTCTGTCCTTGTTTTCTGTTTGTTGAAGCCATATCAGTGCATAATCCAGAGACTCCAGAGCACAGCACAGAACCATAGCACACATTAGTCCCCACGTGTCCTGCAAGCTCTCACCAGACTTCCCTTGAACACACAACTCCCTGCTGCACACTTGCCCCCATCTTCCTCCACCTACCTGCTGTCGGTTCTTTATACAGCACCAAAGGTGATTTCATTTATTTGTTTCTGTGCTTTATTCAAGCACCTGTGAGTGAAATCACACCCTGTTGACTCTTCATCTGTTTTTAAACCCATCTGCATTATTGCGAATGGCAGGATTTCATGGTTTGTTAAAAATAGCTGAATACTATTCCATAGTGTATTTGTTAAATGTGTTCCTTGTCCAATTATTCATCATTTAAGAATAATACTTCTCTGTCTCGATGCTCCTGATTCAATAAAAATAGCACCTCCCCTATTTTCCACAGACAAAGGGGATTGTTGCCAGTGCTGGTTGGGTATGCCGGAGAAGCTGCAAGTCAGAGAATGATAATAATACATATCATTAGCTAATAATAATAGTTATTATTAGAACAATCTAATCTAATACTGTTACCAGAACAGTAACAGATTTGCAGAGAATTTACTCTGTGTCAGGCTCCATGCTAAGGAATCAAATTTGTTTTTTTTAAGTGTCACAGTATACAATACTGCCTCTGGTAGGATCGTATGGGTGCAGCCTTCCAACATCACAGCCTACACCAGAGAGTCTGCCTCCCCTCCCCGTCACTGTCTGTCCCCTACAAGTTCAGTTCTGCTGATCGGTTTCTCAAGTTCTGTTGTTCTTGTCCATTTGTTTTCCCCCTTTTTCACATCCCGCATATGAGGGAGATCAGTCTATGCCTGCCCCGCACCTGTCTTCCCTCAGCGTGATGCTCTCCGCTTCGCCCAAGTAGTGGCAAAAGGGCATTAATTGATCTTTTCTTATTGCTGAGTAGTAGGAATTGAAAGTTTTACCACATTTAAATATTACCAAAGTCCGTTGAGGTCAGAACAAATTTCTGTTTTACAGATGAGGAAAGCGAGTGAGCTCAGAGAAATTGTTCCACTTCCCTGGTGTCTTCCAGTCAATGAGTGTCATGACGGACTCCACTGAATGTGACTAGGCTCTTTTCCCCACTGAGAGGAGAGACCCCAGATTGAGATAGTGGTGAGACGGGGCACCTGCAGCCCTGCTTCTATGCCAAAGGAGTTTGGCTCCCAAGTTTTGAGCCCATGCGAGAATTTGGATCTCAAATGTTGAGCCCACGGGAGAGTTTGGCTCCCAAATTTGGGCCCATACTCGAGAGTTTGGCTTACGAATCTGAGCACCTTTGTTGAGCTTGGATGCTGTCACCTGGGCCTGTGAGCTCAGAAGCCCTGACCTACAGCTTTCAAAGTGTGGGGTAATGGGAGGCTTTAGAGATGGCCGGTACCCTGCCCCTACTGCAGGCCTCAGAATCACCCACGCAGAGTCATCATCCCAGTCCCAACTCTGTTCTTTAACAGCCTTCTTCTACCTCGTGTCCCAGATGTTGAAGAAACACAGGTATAAAAAACTAACACTTCCCTCACTCTGGTTAGTTTTTCATTGGGGGCTGGGGAGGTTGGACCACATCTGTGATGCTCAGGGCTTAATCCTGGCTCTGTGCTTAGGGATCACTTCTACATAGGGGATCTGATGTCATGCTGAGGGCTGAACAGGGTCAGCCACATGCAAGGTAAGTGCCCCCCCCCTCTGCCCTCTCTCTCTTGCCCTCCTTCCTCATCACCTACTTTCCCTGCTCTAAACTCTCCTGCTGTAGGCAGGTCATTCCTTCCGCTCGCCCTTAAGCTTCCTCAGTCTCAGTGTGTATCTTGGGGTCAGCGGTGAGGCCTCCACCCTTTCACGGCAGCCAGAGTGCATCCAAATCTCCCTCGCGGTGCCTGGCTCCACAGTCACCTATGCTTGTTCTGTTGACATTCTCTGTAGACACGGGGAGGCTGTCCCCCCTGGCCCCCATGCCTCGTTGGTTTCCATTTACTTGACCTTTGGACGCAGGCAGTGGTATGTCTCAAGCTCCAGAGAGTTGGTGTGGGATTGTGTGAGGCAGGAAAGGGGCCGCATTTGAAAGCATGTTTCACCAATATCCTCGCCTTGAAAGGAGCCTTTCACTGCAAGGCGCCTGCCAGCCCCAGGCCCCGCTAATTAAACCAGATGGACGGGGTGAGAGCTGATTAGATTCCTGACTTACTGGTCTTCCTTCTATTTACTCACATAAACGCGTTGATGAGCCGAAACCATCTCATTCAGGGAAAGCACCTCACTGAATATTTTTAGGAAATTAAACTTTTATGGATGACCCAGCCTGTGAGCCACTAAAATGCCAAAGTCTGTTTCCGGTGGCACTTAATGCCGGGAGCCAGAGTCTGTCTCTGCAAGCGTGTGCCAAAACTGCAGCAGCGACAAATGATAGGCCTGGCAGTCCCTGGGGCTGGAGAGCAGAGGGCGCACCGGTGTCATGATTGACGCAAACAGGGACTCAGATGCTGCTGCCTTCGCACGGCAGCCCCCGCTTCTCCAGGCCTCTGTTTCACCCAGTCACATTCAGTGGATGCTGATTCCAGTCCCTGCTGCTCCACTGATTGCAGTATCTGGAGGCAGGGGTGAAGAAGTAATTGCTGAAAAGAACAACCAATGCTTTAAATCTGGGTATTCACAGACATGCAAAATGCAGCTACCTCTTCCCATGTACAAACAATTCTGTATCACACACATCAAAAAACATCTACTGAAGATACAGTTACTTAAGTTGTGAGGGCGTTAGGTAATGATGGGGTGGGAGGAATCTGAATTTCAGGCTTTGATTATAATGTATCTCCATACCCTGTAGACCATATGTAGGTGGCCCAAATTGGACCATGGAAAATTACTTTGTGGGATGCATTGCTTTAGGGCATTTTCGAGGATAATTCTGCCAACATGATGGAGTAGGCTCTTCTAAAGCTATGGCGAGGCACTGCTGGGCCAGCAGAAACATTAGTTAGGTTGAGAGCACAGACCTCCATTCTCGGTGCTTCTGTAGACTCTGGCCTTTGAAGACCAGTAAGAATCAGCACCAGCTTTCCTTTGTCGAATCATAGAATCAGAGCTTCTTAGTTACACTCAGCACTGTGCATAGTCTGTTTGCATTGATGGCTTGTGTTTGCTTCCATAGCTGATTCAACATATCTGAAGTTTACCCTAAAAAAGAGGGACTGGGGCCGGAGCGATAGCCCAGCGGGTAGGGCGTTTGCCTTGCACGCAGCCGGTCTGTGCCGGCCCGGGTTCAATCCCGAGCATCCCATAAGGTCCCCGAGCATTGCCAGGAGTAATTCCTGGGTACAGAGCCAGGAGTAACCCCTGAGCATAGCCAGGTGTGACCCAAAAAGCAAAAAAAAAAAAAGGACTAGCAAGGCATCCCCTGTAACACTGAACCCCAAGAGCAGGTTGGTCTCCCAGAGCAAATGGGGTAGAGCTGTCTGGAAGGTGAGTGGGATTCATCCCATTATGAAACTTCCTGGTCACTCATTCATCTAGTATTTTATGCCTCCCCATCTGGTGCCAGTATGCTACCCCACGGCAGAGCCTGGCAAGCTACCCGTGTCGTATTTGATATGCCAGATACCAGTAACAATTATAGACCTCATTCCCATGACCTGAAAGAATGGTTTGATGCTCTTTATGTTCCTGGAGCAAGCAGGTGCCCTTGGGCTCTACTTGCATGAGACAGGTCATATGGAGATGTTACTGGTGCCCGCTCGAGCCAATTGATGATGAGCGGAAGACAGTGATACAGTGACAGTGATCTGGTGCCAGATCCTGCTCTGAGGGTAAGCACTGTTTAGTGGGACGGGTGCAGGATCTTCAGGCAGGGCACTTACAATTTTCAAGGGTTAACTAACCATTAAACCTGGTGAATTAGAGGGGAAAAAATCACCTCATTTAATTTTCTTCCTATCTAAAGAGATGAGACATCCCTTCTAGAAATCTTTTATGAAGCCATCACCATAGAATAGTGCTTAGCAGCAGGATTGGATACCCACAAATCTCCAAGATGAAATCTGAATCCCTAGTAGGTCAGAATAAGATATTGTTTGGAGGTGGGGGGGTCATTAAAGAGAAAATGAGATCCAAATAGTATGATTAAGATGGGTTCCAGTCCATAGGGACTAGAGACATGATCAGAAGGAATTTGGAGCCAGAGGCATTGTGGATACCCAGGGAGAGGATGGCCACATGCCAGCCAGGACTAGTCCTGTGACAGGACCTTCCTTCACAGCTCCCTGTAGGAACAAACTCTGCCAACACCTGGATCCCTCTCTCTCTCCCACAGACCCATGAGGCAGGTACTCCCTGTTCCATGAATTGAAGTCCTGTGACAACAGTGTTGACAGGTCAAAGCAAATCTGTTAATCGCCAAAGTGTGGACAGGGAATGAACAGGCCTGATCATGTCAGGGAGGGACATTGTGGGTTTCTGGTCAGGTGTGGCCTCTGGAGAGCCGGTGTCCTGAGTTTTGTTTTAGAGAGAGGATAAAAAGCTAGAAGAAACCATCAGGGTTCACCAAAACTAACCAATTAAATAAATAAATGGAAACTTCTTGAAAACAAGGACATCAAGACACAGCTCTTTCTGTATCTGAATTGCCTATCAGCATGAAGGCAGCAGCCATGCTGCCCAGCACACTCGCTCCCCTGGATATGGTAGTTATTGCACTGTTTTAGTTTCCAAAGAAACACAAAGGCTTGATGGGGGACTGGCTCCTTCTTTAGTTTGGGTGCGTTCGGTATGAGACTTTTCCCGTTCCCTTGTGGTTTACTTAAACACTGAATACTGGGAGTTTGAGGCTCAGTCCATTGGGCAGAGAATGTTGCTGATGTTGCCTCTGAACTCAAGCCTCAGCTCCTGAGGAGGTGTTTTAAGAAGACACTAAGAAAGAGAGTTCTCCCTGTCCTGTCAGTTGGCTGCTCTGTAACTGGGTAAAGCTACAAAGGAAGGTGGGTCTTGAACTCCAAGATGTAACCTCAGACCCTACACTAGCTTGTGGTGCCAGACTGGTGTCAGGCGCTGACCTGTTGCTGCCCTGCCTCAAGGCCCCAGTTTGGTCCAGAAGGCCAGGCTACTGGACTTCCTGCAGGTAGGCACGGGACAGGGTGTGAACCTGACCACCCGACCATGTGACTGTTCCTACCATCTTTCTTTGTGCTTTGTTCTCCTTCCCCTTTGGTACCAGAAGGTCCACCCAGAGGGAAGGATGGTTCTCTGGGAGTAAGAGGGGAATAGATACTCAGGCCATGGGAAAGACTGTCACCATGTTTTCATTCAGGACTTTCTGATCATCCCTCTGGAAATACTTTGTTTCTGTCCTGGTGGATCTTGACTTTGAGGATCAAGTATTGGAGGTATGGAATGACAGAGAAAGATTCAATATCATCAGGTCCTCAGCAAAGTCATGGTTGAAGGGTCGCTGGTGAGCCCAATCTATTCCGCACCAAGTACTAGACAGGGCACACGAACAGATGTGGATGTAGTTGTTTATCTGTTCCCTGCCCTCGGAAGGGACAGGCAGCTCAGAAGCCAGGCTTCAAAAAAAAAAAGGAGGCAAGGATGGGGCTGTAGTGAATCAGGAGAAAGGAATTTGGAGCTCTGAGAAAACGCTTCCCTGAAGGAGGTGAGATTTGTGTGTGGCCTTACTGGGTGATTCACTGAATCAAGCCTCTGGGAACTGATCATTGGGAGTGAAGTTTCTGTAGACCGAGGACTCAGGCTTAAATTTCAGTGTGACTTCTACTCAGCTGTGACACCTTGGGAGGATTATTTACCAGCATTGTCCCTTAGTTTCCCCAAGTGTAAAATGATAATAATAGCATCTGCCCAAAAAGTCGCTTGAGGATTACCCGAAATAAAACCTAAAAAAGCACAGGGCTTAAAAGTGATGGTGAGGCAGCCGTGCAGTACAGGACACGCAAAGGAGGTAAGTGGGTGGAGGCGGGTGCGCTGTGCATTGCAAACAGGAGGAGATCAAGGCCAGCCGGTCTTCCAGGTCCTCCTTCTCTGGGGAATTTAAGATACAGTAAGATACAAGGGACATGTGTGTGTATGTGTATGTGTGTGTGTGTGTGTGCCCATGCGCTCGCATGAACCTGGGTGTAAGATGGTAAAAGTGCTTTCAGTGGGTCAGCACATTGTTTTTCCTGGTCCTTTACAGCTCCAGTCTGTGTCTCCTCTCTCCTCATCAGCCATCCCAGTGGCCACAGCATTCCACCGGACAGTTTTACAGCTGGTGTTCTGTTGATCAGATGTCAAATGACCTAAGTCAGTGCATACATAGAGTGCCACAGAAACTTGAGTACCTACTTCTGAGAGCGCCACTGTCTTCTGAAGCTGGTTCCTTAAGATCCTGATCCTGCTTCCATATTATTTTCCAATAATATGGAATTTGCTCCTGGCAGCTCTCTTGTCCACAGGAATGTCGGAAGGGCAATGTGCTTGTTGCATCCACCATAAGCTGGTGATTTTCAGGATGAAATCAAATTTTTTTCTTTAACATGTCTTTATGGAATCTTATCATTTTGGAATGGGAAGGGTGTGGTCTCAAAATACATCTAAAGTTTATAGGCATAAGATACCAAGTGGTTCCATAAATGGGATGAAATGTCCTCACTCCACCAAAAAAAATCCGGTTTCTATTTATTCCTGAAGCTTCGAAGGAACTATAGCATTACTGTGGACTGCATGAAAGCAGAGAGCTGCCTCACAGCCGACCTCCTCCCCTTCCAGATGCAGCCATGGGTGCTGCTAGATCTTCACTATGAGCTGGGAGAGAGAGAGAGGAATGGAGAGAACCTTCCACTGATTGTCTAGGCCAAAAGCCCTTGTATAGAACACTGGGATCATGGAGAATTATGGGATTCTGCAGCAGAAGAGAAGCCCCTGGACTATATAATCCAGCGTTTCATTTTGTTGCTGTTTGTTTTGAGGCCATACCCAGCAGTGGTTAGGGGCTACTTCCAGCTCAGTGCATGGAGTTCAATCTCCCAGTGCCCTCGTGTTGGGATCAAACCCTGGGCTTTGTGCATGAATTGCCTATGCTGATCCCATTGAGCTAGCTGGCATAATCCACTGTTCCTTCAGGCATGTCTTATCAGCTTCTCATAATGTCTAAAAGGTGCTGCATTGCGTGGCCACCGCATTTTGGAACAGGGACTTGAAGAACAATGACTGCTCTGTGCCAGGAATTGCAGAATCTTTGGAACCCTTCTTCCATTGCCATTGTTTCGTCCCCAGAAAGGGATCTGAGCATTACTCCAGTTTATCAGATTTTGCTTTTTTGTGTTATCTTTCATTTTTGTAAAGGCCTTTAAATTTTTTTGAAGGCTTCTGGCATTGTCTCCCAGAAAAGGTGTTTTCTGGGGTTTCAGAACACCCTGATTGTGTCTAATGCCTTATTTTACAGGTGAAGAAATTGGAACAAAGTTGCTTTCAAGTTGGTGGTTGGACTAGTGTTCAAAGCCTGGGTCTCCCTGAGCAATTTCTGGCAGGCTTAGCTGTCCGCATTAGTGTCCTTGTCTGAGTCTTTCAGGGAAACAGTTTTTTACGAAAATGTTTCTTTGGCCTCTTTGGATCAGTGTCTCTGGAGCTCTGATCTCTTTTGGATCAGTGTCTCTGGAGCTCTGATCTCTTTTGGATCAGTGTCTCTGGAGCTCTGGAGCTCTTCAATATTTGCATCAGTGTCTGTTACACAGAGACTGACAGCCATAGAATTTGGCTTAGCCCCAGGGCCTAAAGCAAGAGGATGAGGAGAATTAATTTCCAGTTCTTCTGCGAAGAAGTGCCCATTGGGAATGATTGTACTGGAGATCTAGGTAATCCTGGGTCTTGTCATTTTCCCAGATCCTCTGCATAGTTAACCATGGGGGTCAAGGAACAGAGAGAAACTTACTGGGGCCAGAGCGATAGCCCAGTGGGTAGGGCGTTTGCGCACGCAGCCCGGCCTCAGCCGCCCGGGTTCGATCCCGGCATCCCATATGGTTCCCTGAGTGCAGAGCCAGGAGTAACCCCTGAGCGCCGGGTGTGACCAAAAAAAGCAAAAAAAAAAAAAAAAAAAAGAAACTTACTGCCTGGGTCAGTTCACAGACACTGGCAGTGCCTGGACTACTGTGGTGTTATAATTTGTTGGGTCTCTTTCCCAGGGGGCCCAAGGCACAGGCCAGTGGTCTCTTCTAGATCTTGCGGAAGCACAAGAATGTGCTTGAGCACATTCTTATTGTACAAACCTGGGATAACCACGACTGTGTTGCATTCTAGCTAACCAGAAGTCTCTT